>CM053793.1:565470499-566017999 GCA_028749045.1 Cupressus sempervirens | reverse complement strand
TCTTCTGAAGTGAGCCCTGTTAGGAGCCAACCTTGTTAAAGGTTACAAAACACACTGTTAGGTGTGACCCGGTTAGAGGATTTAATCACCCTATTAGGAGTGGCCTTGCTAGAGGTCTTTAGAACAATTCAACTGAACTGTCACCTTCTTAAAGGATTTACAATAGGGCTGTTAAACCCACTCTGTCAAGAGATTTTGAGTTCACTGTTACAATGGTTAGAAAGCAACAATGAAGTGACCTGATATAATGTGCAACTTATCTTTGCTGATTGCAGATCTCTGTTATGCTTGACTGGATCCTTACTAATCACATACAACTTTGCAGCTCCTTTAACGCATCTGATCCTTCATCAAACATTTGCTTATATGTTCAATATTCACACTCTTATGCATCCAAATTCTTTCTTATATCGAATTCACAACTTGATCTTTTATATATATACCTTACAAATTATCTTAGTCGGCTAAGAATTACAAACCAACAAATCTCTTTATTGGCCGACACTGCTTGGTTAATAATGTTCAAAAAATAATTCTTGTGTTAACCGACTAAGCTCGGTTAATACAGCAAACTCCATGACATCCCTTCAATCGCAAGGAGAACTCGATAAGTATAGATGATCGAGTGAGCTCGGTAGAAACTGTTTTTGCCAAATTCTCTTTGGACACCGAGTGAACTCGATAAGCACTGACTTTCCTTTGCTTACCTTCCTATCTCGGTAAACACTAACTTTTCTTTGGTTACCTTCCTAGCTCGATAAACACTAACTTTTCTTTGGTTACCTTCTCAGCTCGGTAAACACTAACTTTTCTTTGCTTATCTTTCCAGCTTGGTAAACACTTTGTCACAGTTTCTTTCAATCACTGAGTGGGCTCGGTAAGTACTGAACTTCCGTCGTTATCCAAGTTAGCTCGATAGAAGCTATCTTTACAATGTAATATACAGCAATGCTTGGTAGACTTTGTAAACGACTATGCTTACCTTTTGAGCTCGGTAGACTCTATTTGATGACTGATATGACATTTGTGTAACATCAAAGACAACACTCAATTAACCAATTGTATCCAACAATCTCCCTCTTTGGCATTGATGGCAACACAACATGCCATAGCATAATGAAATTTGAAAACAAGTCCTTCTCTTAGTGCAGCACTGTATGTCAACATAATACTTCTCCCTCTTAGATAGAAAATTCTCCCTCTTTTAGTAATCTCCCTCTGTGTATAACAGAAAGATATGACAGTTTTATTCTCCCTTTACAAATGCTTACAAATTTCAGAATAGGTATTACAATTTTACTCTCCCTCTTTGACAACACATGCCAAAGACAATATAACACAGTAAAAGCTCTTTTCGTATGCCAAAAGTACTTCTCAACTGGATTACAGTGTACCTCATGTACAGATTCATATGCAATGACTTCAATACTCTACTGCATCAACTTGATTGATTTTCAACTTGTCATAGGTTGATGCATCACTTCAAACTTTATTTTAGTGAACTTCAAATAGGGGAGTGATCCCTAACTTACCTCTGAGATACAAGAATGTATCCTTAGGTAATGGCTTTGTGAATATGTCAGCAATTTGTTCCTTTGTATGCACATATTCTAGTCTGATCTCCTTGTCCTGCACCAATTCTCTGACAAAATGATATTTTATTGCTATGTGCTTGGTCTTGGAATGCATTATTGGATTCTTGGATATGTTGATTGCACTAGTATTGTCACAAAACATAACAACTGGTTCTTTGATTTCCATCTTCATTCCTTGTAATAACTGTTTAAACCAAACAATGTTGGAATAGTTTACTACTGCAGCAACATACTCTGCCTCTGCTGTGGATTGGGATGTACAATTCTATTTTTTGCTTGTCCAAGAAACTAATCTCTTTCCAAGAAAGAATGCTCCTCCACTTGTGCTTTTTCTGTCATCAAGATTCCCTGCCCAATCAGCATCAGTAAAACTTTCAAATCCAAATTACCTCCAAATTTGTACCATAGCCCATAATCTTCAGTTCCTTTCAAATATCTCATTATTCTCTTGATCACCATTAGGTGAGTTTCTCTTGGTTTTGCTGAAAATCTTGCAACAATACCAACTGCGAGAGCAATATCTGGCCTGGTATGAACTACATACTGCAATTTTTCAATCATAGATCTATACAATATTTGATCTACCTCTTTGGATTCATCATCTTTTGTAAGTTTCAATCCAGTACACATGGGAGTACCAACAAGTTTACAGTCCTCCATACCAAACTTTTTCAATATCTCCTTGATGTATTTTAACTGAGTGATGAAGATGCCATTTTTATTCTATTGGATTTGAAGACCAACAAAGAATTTTATCTCACCAAACATAGACATTTCAAACTCCTTGTTCATTTGTTCTGAAAATTCTTTGCAAAGATCATCATGCCCTGTGAAAACAATATTATCTACGAATATTTCTGCTAAGACAATCTTATTATCTGGACCTTCCTTTATATACAAGCTACTATTATCATTAGCTCTTTGAAAGCCAATTTGAATAAGATAATTATGCAATCTTTCATACCATGCTCTAGGAGCTTGTTTCAGACCATACAATGCCTTGTGTAATTTGCAGACCATGTTCCTTTTATCTGGATCAACAAAACCTTCAGGTTGTTCAATGTAAACTTCTTCATCCAGTATTCCATTGAGGAATGGTGACTTGACATCCATATGATAAACTTTGAATCCTTTGTGAGCAGCATATGCAAGTAAGGTTCCAACTCCTTCCAATCTTGCAACAGGAGCAAAAGTTTCTCCATAATCTATACCTTCTTCTTGTGAATATCCTTTGCATACCAATCTAGCTTTGTTTCTGGATACCTTACCATCTTCAATCAACTTGTTTCTGAATACCCACTTGGTTCCAATTATATTCTTGTCTTTGGGCCTGGGTACAAGAGTCCATGTCTTGTTTTTCTCTATCTGTTCTATTTCCTCATTCATTGCCTCAATCCAACTATCATTTGCCAGTGCATCCTTAATACTTCTAGGTTCAAAATCAGCAAGTAAACAAGTATTTTTCAACTTAATTCTTGTCAAGGTTCCTTCAGATTTGTCTCCAATGATCTGATTTGGTGCATGATGTCTTCTGACATATTTTACTAATACAGGTTCCCTGCCTCTTGAATGAATTTTATTATTATCCTTTTGTTCTTCAAATTCTTGTTGTTTTGGCTCGATAAATATTGGCTTGGTTGATTCAGACTCGGTAGACACTTGCTCGGTAGTGTCTGAAAGTTGCTGAGGCTCGGTTTGAACTATTTGCAACTCGGTTACTAAAGATTCAGGAGTTGAGGATTCTTGAGTTAATGGTATACTTGGTATAGTATCTGGTTCAATGTAAACAAATCTCTTGTAGTCTTCAGGTGCCTTTTTGCTTTCTTCTTCTGATTTGTCTGCAAACTCATCAATTTTCACATGTGCACTTTCTATGACCTTTTGAATGGGTAGATTTAAACATCTATATGCTTTTCTTTTGCAAGAATATCCCAAAAATATTCCTTCATCACCTTTTACATCAAATTTTCCTTTTCTAGATTCTTTCAAAATATAACATTTTCTTCCAAATACTTTCAGATAACTTACATTGGGTTTGTGGCCATACCATAATTCATAGGGAGTCTTGAATGAGTCTTTTTTCAGCTGTACTCGGTTTAATGTATGAACTGCAGTGCTGATGGCTTCCTTCCAGTATTTGATAGCAATGTTCTTTTCTATCATCAGGGTTCTTGCACAATCCATAATGGATCTGTTTCTTCTTTCAGCAATTCCATTTTGTTCTGGAGTTCCTGGTGTCGAAACCTATCTTTTAATACCTCTTTCAATGCAGAAGTTATTGAATTCATGTGAAATGAATTCACCACCTCTGTCTAACCTTAAACATTTCAGTCTTTTCCCTGTTTCTTTTTCTACTCTTGCCAAATACCATTAAAATTTTTCAAATGCTTCTGATTTATTTCTTAGATGCATGACAGTCATCATTCTTGAGTAATCATCAACAAAGAGAATGAAAAATTTCTCTCCAGTATAGCTTTCTATTCCAATAGGTCCACATAAATCAGTATGCACAATTTCTAATATATCTTCAGATTGATAGTTTTTACTTTTAAAACTAGTCCTTCCCATTTTACCAATCTGACAGTTCTTGCATAGACCAACCTCAGGTTTCTTAATGTTAGGAATGCCTCTTACTTTCTTGAATTTGCTTATTTTTATCAGATTATCAAAATTGACATGACACAACCTTTTATGCCATAACCAACTCTCTTCAATTTGAGCAATAAAACATGAGCATTCACCAAGTTCTAGATAGAGTAAGTTACCTTTAGTTTGGGTGCTAGATCCTATTAGTTTTCCTTGCTCATTCAACAGTCTTGCCTTTCCATGCATGAATTCCACCTTGAATCCAGTATTGAGTAACTATGCCACACTTAGCAAATTATGTTTGAGACCTTCAACCCAATAGGCATTGTTACAAAAAAGTTCTTTGGTTAGAGAGATTCTTCCTCTTCCTTTTATGAAATGAGGTTAATTATTACCAAACCTTACACTACCACCATCATAATCTTCAAACTGATCAAACTTAGTTTTATCACCAGTCATATGATGTGAGCAACCACTGTCTATAATCCATGTATCATTCTTACTTATATGAGAGACGAGCAATTTTATCTTCCTCATCATTGTCAGAATCATCTTTAACAACAATATAAACAATTTCATCCTCACTATTATCAGAATCTTCAGAATTTTCAGCCATGAAACATGATTTCTTACCTTTGTTCTTGAATGATTTGAAATATTTCTTGCTATTCCATTTATGATCCTTCTTTTTATCATTGTTCTGCTTGTTCAAGCACCTAGCTGCAATATGACCAATTTATTCACATGAAAAACATATTAGAGGAACTTTACCTTTATATTTTCCTCTGCCTCTGGAGTATTTTCTTGCTAGAAGAGCTTCAATTACTTCAAGATCACTGTCTGAGCTTAGATCTGATTCATCTTCACTTTCTGGCTGAAGTTTCTTTTTGTTTTTCTCCTTGAGTGAAAGTTTGGCCTCAAATGCTGATTCCATGTTCTTGGAAGCTGGAACATAGTTGTCAAAGTTATCTAGTTCAAATGCAGTTAATCTCCCAACTATGGCCTCAAGATTTATCTGATGATTTGCTCCACATCTTTCCTAAATTGCAGACACTCTGATTGCATAAACGGGAAGCAAGGTTCTAAGAACTTTGCTTACAACTATTTCTCCTTTGATGTCACCACCAACTGCCCTAATTGCACTTACACATGCTTTAACTCTTTCAACATACTTTGCAATGTTTTCATCCTCTCTCATCTTCATTTGATCAAATTATCCTCTTAGACTTTCTGCTTTTTCTCTTCTCACATTGTCATCCCCTCCATAGATTTCTTTTAGCTTGTTCCACATGTCAAAGGCAGTTTTGCAGTCCTTAATGTCATCAAATTCTTCATAGCTGAGAGCAGATGCTATGTCTATCATCATGTTGTTGTGAGTTTTCTTTTCAGCAATATCATTGACTGACAGTGTGCCAGAAGGTTCTTCATATTCTTCTTCAAGGTATTTCAGTCCAG
Organism: Cupressus sempervirens; assembly: GCA_028749045.1. NCBI lineage: Eukaryota > Viridiplantae > Streptophyta > Pinopsida > Cupressales > Cupressaceae > Cupressus > Cupressus sempervirens. The sequence goes on along the minus strand of CM053793.1, from coordinate 566,012,363 downwards.
TATCACCAACAGTAGCCAGATGAAGTTTCATCAGTCCTTGCCATGCTGAGAAGTTATCTCTATTAAGTTTTGGAATTTCTCTTTTGTAAGACATCCTGATCTTTTGCTTAGATCCTTGAAATCTTCTCCTGCAAGTACCCAAACTCTGATACCAATTGTTGGAAATGAGAATGGGGTAACTAAGAGGGAGAGGGGGTGAATCAGTTACCACAAAAACATTGCACAGTCCCTTAGATGTCTAAAATCTTGATCTTGGTTATAGATTACTGAAACTTGATAATGCAGCAAATACTAATAATTATTAAGAACTGGTAACCAAAACAATTCAGCAATCATGAACACTAAAGACACCAGATTTAACGTGGAAACCCAATATGGGAAAAACCACCAATGTAACTAGTTACTATTTTTCACTCTTCTGAAGTGACCCTTGTTAGGAGCCAACCCTATTAAAGGTTACAAAACACACTGTTAGGTGTGACCCGGTTAGAGGATTTAATCACCCTGTTAGGAGTGGCCTTGCTAGAGGTCTTTAGAACAATTCAACTGAACTGTCACCTTGTTAGAGGATTTACAATAGGGCTATTAAATCCACTCTGTCAAGAGATTTTGAGTTCACTGTTACAATGGTTAGAAAGCAACAATGAAGTGACCTGATATAATGTGCAACTTATCTTTACTGATTGCAGATCTTTGTTATGCTTGACTGGATCCTTACTGATCACATACAACTTTGCAGCTCCTTTAATGCATTTGATCCTTCATCAAACATTTTCTTATATGTTCAATATTCACACTCTTATGCATCCAAATTATTTCTTATATCTAATTCACAACTTGATCTTTTATATATATACCTTACAAATTATCTTAGTTGGCTAAGAATTACAAACCAACAAATCCCTTTACTGGCCGACACTGCTTGGTTAATACTATTCAAAAAATAATTCCTGTGTTAATCGACTGAGCTCAGTTAATACAGCAAACTCCGTGACATCTCTTCAATCGCCGGGAGAACTCGGTAAGTATAGATGACCGAGTGAGCTCGGTAGAAACTGTTTTTACCAAATTCCCTTTGGACACCGAGTGAACTCGGTAAGCACTGACTTTCCTTTGCTTACCTTCCTATCTCAATAAACACTAACTTTTCTTTGGTTACCTTCCCAGCTCAGTAAACACTAACTTTTCTTTGTTTACCTTCTCAGCTCGGTAAACACTAACTTTTCTTTGCTTATCTTCCCAGCTTGGTAAACACTTTGTCACAGTTTCCTTCAATCACCGAGTGGGCTCGATAAGTACTGAACTTCCTTCATTATCCAAGTTAGCTTGGTAGAAGCTATCTTTACAATGTAATATACAGAAATGCTTGGTAGACTCTGTAAACGACTATGCTTACCCTCTGAGCTCGGTAGACTCTGTCTGATGACTTATATGACATTTGTGTAACATCAAAGACAACACTCAATTAACCAATTGTATCTAACATAATTTACATAATGCATGCGATTCTTTTATCTACTGATGTGTGCCATGAGTGTATAGAGAATTTAGCTAGGAAACCCAATGAAAAGAAAGAACCTAACCCCTTGTTAATTTGTGCTATCTTTGCATCATCTTTCTTTGAAGGTTGTAAATTGGTCTTAAAATTATCCTATTTTTTGTTTGGGTTCTATTAAGTTTTTAAGGCCTAAAAAATTAAATTTAAGTACCCTAGGGGTAAGTATGTGGGTGGGGAGCACTTTCCAACCCCTTAGTCTCTTTGGTTGACTTTTAGGGTCACTCAAAAACCCTACTTTTGGTTGATTGCAAAAATTGATTGTCTCCTCCATGTGTTGGTGACTCAAACTCCATATTGAGTTTGCTTGAAGTCTAATTGAGTTAAGGATCATACTTAGAAGTATTTTGGAGTAGTTTTGGGGTTGTTACCCAATCTCTAGTTTTGGAGAAAGTTTGAAGATTGAAGGAAGAAAAGGAAAAGCTCTTCTCAACCCACCATTTTGCCATAACTCTTTTGTGAAGGTAGGAATTCTTCACTCCTTCTAAAGTAAAAACCATTTATAACATATACATAGTAATGGAAGCAATAGAAACAATCCAAATGAAAGTAAACATAAACATACATAACAGGTTACATTCTTCATGGTTCCCTTAATGTTGAATAACATCTAAATCAACTAGTATTAATGATTCCATCTAATACTACATCCACATGATATAATATTGAAAAGTCCAACGTTCTTAAATTACATTTCTGATTTCTCGATCATCCACTATACATGCCACAAGGTATGATAGGTTTAAAAGAATATACATCTGTATAAATAAATAACATCATCATTTTAACTCTAACCCATGATGCAATAACATAAATGAAACCACAAACCATACATGATGCATCATCATAACCTTAATTAACCAAATGCACAGTTCCTTCCAACTATAAATAGCATCATTAGACCATTATGGATCCTATCCATCCCTCCGTGCGTAACATCCTAAGTCACTGAAGAGATCATCGGTATTAACATAGTAGGAATGTCACTCCTAACTCATCCTACATCATATGCAAAAAGTAATCTAACATGCAAAGGAAAGCATAAGATAACATCATCTAACATATGCAAATCATCAATATAAGAAATGTACCAATAAATACATCTATCATAAGGTATATCATCTATCATAATGATCCAAGAATAGAATGAAGATAGATGCCCACAAAGAATGTATCAGCCATGGTGACTCAAATGGATCTCAAATGATAAGAGTAATAAAGCACTACCACCCGACCGCGTGGAACCTAAATGGTCCACTCCCACTGCATTGAGGAGATAATCTCAAGTCCCAAACAGGTTCTCAAAATCTCCTAGCATAAATACTCTCTAAGTCCAGGAATCCTAAAAGTATACTAACTCAAAGGTTCCAATCACAAAATGACATCTAATCTCAAAGGCACACAAAGACATGTAGGAAACCTACTATGCAAGCGAGAAAGTGTCATCGCACGGATCATGCTAGAGTAACCTTGGCAGTCTCTCAATAGACCCTGGCCCCCTAGTGATCCCTGTGTGGCTGTATATGCGAAAATGTGGCCTATGATAACACACACACTTCAACACGATCATTGCATGCAGATTCATCTCGAAATGAACATTGGATTGTTCATCCAAAAATTGACCTACAAAGCGACCTGTTGCCTTCTATCTAAAGGGATTTTGCCTGTTAATATCCTTAGAATCAAGGTGCAGGCAACCAGACCCTCTAAGAACAAAGGATTTGACAATAAAATTAATCTAAGAATGAGTATGTAGATTAATCTAGAATGAAAGATGCAATGTAATCTAAGAACAAATAAAGCAAACTAGATTAAGCATATGCATGATTAAACTAAGAATGAGAATGTATGCAAGAAATGTAAGCAAACATGAGTATGAATTCCAGCAGCAATTCGATGCAAATTCTCCAAAATTCATCCTCCAAAATGAAGAGATGAGGGTCTCTTAAATAGACTCTCTTGGAATCCATCAACGGTTGAGATCGATTCAGATCAACGGTCAGGATTGAAGATGAGGTTCAGTCATAAAGGGAGATTCCTAAATTAAAGTGAGTTAACAGACTTAATTTGAGTAAAATAAGGAGTTAACTGTTTTAATTTGAGTAGAAAAAGGAGTTAACTCATTTAACTCATTTTTTATCAATAGTGAACTGAAAATTTCCCTTTTTGAACTGAAGAGAGATTTTGTTGAGATATTTAATTTAATAAAATGAGATATGCTCTCATAATTACTTTTTCTATTTAATTAAATAATCTTTAATTAATTAGAGACACTTTTGTTTAATTAAATAACTTCATTTAATTAATTAGGAATGGCTTCCCATTTAATTAAATAAATTTGTTTTATTATTTAGAAGTAAGTACTCCATTTAGTTAAATAATTTCTTTTAATTAATTAGAAATACCTTTCCCATTTAATTAAATAATTACATTTAATTAATTAAGATAGGCATATTTATTAAATTAAATAAATTTAATTCCATAATACATTAGCCTTAGGATATAATTTAATTTAATTAAAGTATAAATACTTAATAATTAAATTAAATATTAATCAATAGGTTTAATGTGACTAATATGAGTAAATACTATAGGAATTAAATAATAAGCATGATGAATGCAGATTTAAGTTTTCTGCATCTGACAATTAAGTCAAGTAGCGAATAGTAGAATGAGAATTGCCTATTAGAATAGGACTTTGAAATTATCAGAAATATACCAGAATTGGTATCATGGTAATGAGCCAATTTTTGGGGTATTACATTTTTCCCCTCTTTGAATGAATGTGTGAGCAGCACGTTCAATTCAAAGAAAATCAGAAAGCATGATGCAAAGATGAGATTGGTTCCAAAGTTGATGACATGAAGACCAATCCATAAGTTTTTAAGGACCATCTCTAGAAGAGAGCTTAATCCTAAGGGATGCAAGTAGAAAACTTAGATACCTAATAGTGATAGCATTTAAAAGACTACCTCCAGAACGAAGCGTAATCTTTAAGGATCCCAACAAAATGTCTAGATACCTGAAATTGATAGCATTTAGAAGATTATCTCCAGAATAGAGTGTAATCTTCAAGGATCCAGATAGAACACCTAGATACCCAAGAATAATAGCATTTAGAAGACTATCTCTAGAATAGAGCGTAATCTTCAAGGATCCAGATAGAACACCTAGATACCTGAGATTGAAAGCATTTAGAAAACTATCTCCAGAACGGAGCTTAACCTTCAAGGATCCAGATAGAACACCTAGATACCCAAAATTGATAAAAGAAAGATAACAAGGTTCAATCATGAGTTGTAGAATCATCCTCAAAACGAGGCTTGATCCTCAGGAGAAGGGGTTTAGACTGTCCCAATACCTATCTATCAAACTTTGAGAAGAGTTGTTATAAGATTGATCAGTTAATGAAAACATAGGATAGATAGCAAAGATGCCAAATAGAAAGGAACAAGATGCCCTGAGTGATTAGATGCCCAAAGTGATAGATGGAAAAGATGCCAGATAAGAGGGAACAAGATGCCTTGAGCATGAAGTATTCAATGATGTAATCATCCTGCCCCCTCGGGAGCAAAATCGAAAGATGACACACCAAAAATATGATTTGAAGCAGTATATCATGTCAGCAGAATCTATAAGAGATCAGAACGATCTAAAGATTGGGTTGATTTGAAATGATTGCGAGGTAAAAAAAAAACTGAGTTTGACCAAAAGTTGACTAAATTCAACCAAAGTTGACTTAAGTTGACTATTTTCAAAATGAATTTTGAAAATATGGAGAATGTAAAGTTGAAAGGATTCCAAGAATCATAAAGTATCAGAAAGATTTGGGTTGCACAAGCGTTCGATCACGTCGGTCCCCAAAATTTTAAAATGCATTTTTAAGGCTCTTAGGTGTGTCAAATTTTGAATTTGATCCCGAAAATGAATCCAGAATGGTCCAATTAGCCAGGGGTGCAATTTTTGCGCAAATCCAAGCACTTTGAAAAATTTGGTCAACACCTATATAAGGGCTCGAAGGGTCATTTTCAATTCATTTTTGCTTTTGTCTTGTAGTGAGTTTGAGCTCTGATAGAGACATGGCAGTGAACATGATATATCATCATTTTGAGCACTCCAGACAACACAACTGGCCAGCAAATTATGGACCATCGGTAAGTCATTGATTTCCCATCTTTGTACTTTCATTTTCATGCATTTCGAGTTCATTTATGCACGTTTTTAGCATGTTTTAGGTTTGTGAAATCTTTCTTCACGTGAGATCGATCTCTTCTTGTGCAAAGATATTCTTTCTTCGCACAAAGAAATAGGATGCATTGTTTCTTTGCGTAAGGCCAGAGGATCTTCGCGCAGGGCAATTTTGGTTTCGTGCGAAAGTGGAGATTCTTCACGCGAGGCAATTCGTGTTTCGCGCGAGAACCTCTTTTCTTTCACGAATCTCGTCCGAAATTCTATGCCAGTTTTGTGATTTTCGCATTTAGAAATTGCATTTTTTTTTTTTTTGATGCATCGTTTTGACTTGATACTAATTGTTTGCTTGTCATTTTTTTGTTGTGTGTGTAAGAGGTTTTTGGAGAAGTGTCATTCAGATCTCATTATCTATCATATGGAGAGTTATTACGGAGTTTGGATGACGCAGATCAGGCACACATTGGCCAATTGGATTTGTCTTCACTATGTCGAATTCTAGCCGTGATGGTGAATCACGACCTTCTCACTGCATTGGTAGAGCGTTTCCATTTAGAGACGAACACATTTCATTTGCCGATGGGTGAGATGATGAGTACCCCAGAGGATATTTGGAGGATACTGAAGATCCCATTTCACTGTTCTTGAGTCATCTACAATACAATGCCTCGATTAGGGACATAGGCACTTTCCATTGTATTCGAGAGAGAGCTACCGAGAGGTAGAGCCATCAGCTGGGATGAGCTGATACAAACCTATGGACCTACACATAGGTTGGCATCCATGCTAGGTATTTTCTTAAGTTGCTTCCTATGTCCTGATAGGGGACAACATGGATTGGAGTGTGGATGGGGTGTCATGCTCTGTAGGATGGTTGAGGCACCTGAGATCTTTGGGTGGGGTCAGTGCATGTTGGCCCATCTTTTTCATGAGATGCATAAGGTCATCTTCCATGAGAAGAAGACCATGGTAGTGGGTGTGTATGTGCTATAGATCTGGGCCTAGGAGCATCTCCCTATATGTAGGCCAATTTTTGAGGACTCTTGGGACCCCATGGAGCCCTACATCTGTAGATATTGAGGGCATATTACCCATGCCCACCTGGGTAAGACTGAGCACTGGCAGACTCATCTCGATGACCTGGTGTCTGTTATATGGTGACCTTGGAGATAGATAGAGGATTGGAATGATGCCCCAAGAGAGCTACCCTAGATGTTTAGTTCTCGATCACTGGAAGGCAGGATGACATCCGTCATAGAGAGATTCACGATCTCATGAGTGTGGCAGAAATATGGTCGACCACAGGACATTTCAGGTAAGTACTATGCCTATGCCAGGGTGCAGAAGGATATTGAGCGGGGATGGCCTCTACGAATGGATCCAGGATGATCCATGATAGATATCTGTAGTTTGGCTACTATTCAGTGGGACTACCTGCTAGAGGTAGTAGATGCAGGGATGATGCCTGCATATCAGGCATTTTTGATGAGCCATCCATTCCCATGCTTCACAGATCCACTAGGGATGGCAGGGCAGGTACAGGGGTAGGGACAGGTGCCCTAGCAGTAGCAGGCATAGCCACATGTGCCACCACAGGTCCAGCATTGGGTACAGTAGATACCTATTCCTCCACATTAGATGGGATTAGGCCCAGGTGTTGGGGGTAGTGGGGCAGGACATAGTCGGCAGAGGAGGCAGAGGATAGAGGAGCAAGCCCCTCAGCAGGAGGTCCCATAGCTGCAGGTGCCTCCACAGCCACAGGTACCTCCACCAGATATGGTTGATGAGGATATACCAAATTAGCCATCAAGTGGGGTATAAGACGTGGTATGGTGGTATCGAGAGAGGGTTCGTGCGGCCTCTTGACAGTTGGGAGAGTTGCAGATTACATTGGCAGTCAGGGATGTGTAGCTAGTAGAGCGACAGCGAGAGACAGACCATCAGAGAGAGCGCACAGAGACTGCAGAGCGGAGGCTAGAGCTGGCACAGGATGAGATCTGCTTCCAGTCTACTCGGGCTACATATTATTATGCTGCATACACCAGTGTTGTACCTGATGAGACATTTTAGGTGCAACGATTCTCTCAATATGCACGAGAGTCTAGAGGTACACGACCTCCTGTCAGGCCAGATATGCCACCACCGCCTTCACCACCTGCTGCCCCTGCTCCTCTTGCTCCTCCTAGAGGTGAGAGTTCAAGACAGAGTTAGATGCTCTATGCATGATTTTTGATTTTGATCTTTGGCTATGTATCGATTGGTGTGCCAGCACCACATGTATCATTTTTGATCGATTGCACTCAAGTAGTGCCCATTTTTGTACTGACCCATTCTTTGATATATATATATATATATACGAGATTTTGAGCCGAGTATTCCTATGTACATGTCATTGTCTATTTTATTTTTTTGTGGTGTACATGATATGTATATTTAGATAGAACACATATGTATGAACTATCATTTGACATAGTGTTGTGTGTTTTTGTTTGACAGTCACAGGTATTCTATTGAGGAGCGAGAATCGATGAACCAAATGCTTGTGCAGCCATGGAAGAATCTGATGCATGTGGAGTATGAATAGGATTACCATCGAATTGCATGCTAATGCAAATGAAGTATGCAAGACTATGTTAAATGCAACTCGAGGTCTAGTTACCAAGCCTCAATGATTTATCATCATTGGATATAAAATAAAGCTCGTATGTTATACAATTTCCACTAACATTGCAATCATAAAAATATGAATATAACATACGTTATTGGGATGTCGGGATTAAATTTAAGCATTCAAGGCACAAGAAGCCAAAATAACCAGAACATTTGTCCCTTTTAATGTAGCAAGTTTACATAAGCATCAAAGCATGAATGCTAGGATGACCTGAATGTTGCTTTCATGACAGGCACACCAAACACACGGGAGATTCTTCTTATGCTAAGTATTCAGTATTTATTCTATCTAGAATGACCCTTGCATTCGTAACTTGAGACAGAAATGTGCTAGATATACTCGCAATGACCCGTATGTTCACTTAATAGGACGAGTATCCATATGTACTATAGCATGAAGAGTTCATTCCAACAAACAAGGAGAAGAACCAATGTCATTGACATATCTATAAAAAATGAGTCGAGGTACACACGACCATCCAATACAAGATGGAGGCTCTTATAGTGGACACCCCTCTTATAGGTATAGATCAACTTATTAGAACTAAACCACAAATAGAAAGCAAAGAAAAAGATCATGCCCCCAATCATTACTTCTCTAGTCAAAGATGACATCATCAAGTTGCTCAAGGAGATATGATAAAGAAAAACAAAGCAAACAAAGAAAATGCTTAGCATATCCAAATAAGTATATCATTCTTTTTTTTTTTGAGTTCAATGTTTTCAGGATTGATGTCAAGTATCAATGTCCAGAACATGTAAGAAAGAAATCTCTTCAGTAGGGTGACGACAGTAGGCAGACGTAGTCAGAACGACTGGTGACTGAGGTCAAAGAGGAATCTTCACGATGAAAAACCTAAGAAGGACTAAGGGACAGTAGACAGACATAGCCAGGATGACTGGTGACTGATGCAATAGAGATCTTCCATAAAGGAATCTTGAGACATGACCCGAGAAAATGGTAGGCAAACACAGCTGTAACAACTGGTGACCGTTGCGAAAGAGATTCTATGAGGAGAATCTTGAAAAGAGTGACACTAGCGACAGTAGGTAGACGTAGTCAGAATGACTGGTGACTATCATGTAGGAGATTCTATGAGGAGAATCTTGAGAAGAGTGACACTTGCGATAGTAGGCAGACACAGATAGAACGACTGGTGACTATCGCATAGGAGATTCTATGAGGAGAATCTCGAAAAGAGTGACACTAGCGACAGTAGGCAGATGCAGTCAGAATGACTGGTGACTATCGCGTAGGAGATCCTATGAGGAGAATCTTGAAAAGAGTGACACTGGCGATAGTAGGAAGATGTAGTCAGAATGACTGGTGACTGTCACATAGGAGATTCTATGAGGAGAATCTCGAAAAGAGTGACACTGGCAACAGTAGGCAGATGCAGTCAGAACGACTAGTGACTGTCGCATAGGAGATTCTATGAGGAGAATCTTGAAAAGAGTGACACTAGTGATAGTAGGCAGATGCAGTCAGAACGACTGGTGACTATCACGTAGGAGATTCTATGAGGAGAATCTCGAAAAAGTAACACTAAGGGGGGAATGCCCCCGAGCTATGACAAGACTCAATCCATGGATACATGAGCAGGAAAAGCAAGAAAGTGAAAGCATGAAAGCGACTATACAGAGTAGCCAGAAGATGTGCTGCAAGATTGAGCATTGGGAACAAGAGGCGCCTATTTACTAGGTTTTCACCTTCTTGGTAGGATTTTCCTTTTTTTGCTACCATGATGCCTATTTCTAGGTTTTCATCAATGGCACTTTTTTTGTTTTTCAATCTTTTTGTATTTTTCTCTTTTTGATTTTTTTTTGTATTTTTGAGATTTTTCAATTTTTTTGGTGTTACGAAGGCACCTATTGCTAGGTTTTCACTAGGGTAACAATTTTTTTCAGGACTTTTTCTGATTTTTAGGATTTTTTTCAAGACATTTAGATATGTACAGAGAGTTTGCTGAGATTGAATCAACTGTAAAATTGCTTCAGGTGGAGAGTGTTCATAGGCTCTTTAAGCACTTCTCCTTCAGTTGTGGAAAGTTGATAGGCACCAGATCCATATACTGCAGTAATGATGTAAGGACCTAGCCAGTTTGGTTCAAACTTTCCCTTTTGCATTCGTTGTTGTTGATTCTTAGGATTCTCTCTCAGGATGAGATCACCTAGCTGGAAGTCACATGGCCTAATTCTCCTATTGTATCTTTGTGCCATTCTTTGTTGATATGCTCGTAGATGATCATAGGCCACTTGTCGTTGTTCATCCAACAACACAAGCTCTTGAAGCCGGACTATCCTATAGTCATCATCCGTGATAAGACCTTTCATAGAGATTCTCAAGGTAGGAATCTCAACCTCTATTGGAAGCACAACATCTGCCCCATATACCAACGCAAAAAGAGTCATGCTCGTTGGAGTTCTAATGCTTGTTCTATATACCCATAGGGCTGGATTGATCTGGAGATGCTAGTTTCTCCCTGACTTACTGGCTGTGCGATGAAGAATTTTGAGGATCTCCTTATTGGATGCCTCAACTTGACCATTACCTTGGGGGTAATAAATGGAAGACCAATGTTGTGTAATCTTGAATTTCTTGCACAGTTCCTTAAGGTCTTTATTTTTGAACTATCCTCCGTTGTTAGTAATGATTGAGGATGGTATACCATATCTACAGATGATGTAATTTATGATAAAAAGTGCTACAGTTTTGCCATCAGCAATTGTGAGGGGGACTGCCTCTACCCATTTCGTGAAATATTCTGTAGCAGTGATAATGAACTTATGTCCATTAGAAGAGGCTGGGTGAATCTGTCCCACCAAGTCAAAGGCCCATTGTTGAAATGGCCATGTTGTAGTAGAGGGAATCAACTCTCTAGCTAGAGCGTGAATGAGATTCCTGTGTAGCTGACACTGTTTGCAGGACCTAGCATATTTAATAGCTTCTTGCTCCATTTTAGGCTAGTAGTAACCAGCACGAAGGAGTTTGTGAGCTAGTGTTAGGCCATTGGAATGAGATCCGCAAATGCCTTCGTGAACGTCAATTAGTGCACGTTTGGACTCGTCAAGTTCTAAAAACCTAAGGAGTGTTCTGTCGAGACCTCTCCTATATAGATCGTCAGCAATAATGACATAATGTAAAGCGTTATGGATTAGGTAACGTTTCGCATTCCGGGTTAGACCTTTCGAAATGGTTTGATTACAAAGGTAGAAATAGATGTGATGGTAGTGGGATGATTCGTGTCCTATAATAGAACAGATCATCTTGGAATCAGGTGTGTCATAGGCTAGGTAGTGTAATGCTTCCACCAAGAACTCGTGTCATAGATCATTTTTTGGCATTTGTAGAAGGGAGGCCAGAGTGGCCATGGCATCAATTGCTTTATTATCTGCATGTGGAACCTGTTGGAAGGTGATGTGTGCAAAATATTTCATCAAGTCATCAACCATGCATTTGTAAGGAATCAATTTTTTATCCTTTGTTTGATACACATCATTTACTTGGTTGATGACAAGCTGAGAGTCACCGAAGATATCCAACTGATCTACTCTCCATTCAGCTGCAATTTTCATACCATTGATCAAAGCTTCATATTCAGCAATGTTATTTGTACAAGGAAACATAATCTTGTACGCTTTGGGCAATGAGTATCTTTGTGGTGTGATGAAAATTAATCCAGCACCTGATCCTTGTTGTGTGAAGGATCTATCGAAGAACATAACCCATGTATGGTGAGTGAGTGTTAGAATTGACTCATCTGGAAAATCAATGTTTATTGGTAGAAGACTCTGTATGGATGCCTCGGCCAGCTGGTCTGCAATTTCTTGTCCCTTTATGGCTTTGCGTTCAACATATTGGATGTCAAACTCACTTAGTATCATGACCCATTTAGCCAATCTTCCTGTGAGAGCTGCCTTATTGAGCAAGTACTTTAATGGATCTATTTTAGCCACAAGCTGTGTAGTGTGGGAAATCATGTAGTGTCTCAACTTTTGGGAAGCAAAGACAACTACCAAGCAAGCTTTCTCAATAATATTGTAGTTTTTCTCATAAGAGACCAATGTTCGACTTAAGTAATAAATAGCTCTTTCTTTGTTGTCATTGTCTTCCTGAGCCAATAGGATTCCCAAAGATGTTTCAATGGCTGAAATGTATAAAAGAAAAGGCTTCCCATGCATAGGAGGCATCAAGATTTGTGGATTGACAAGATATTGTTTAACCTGTGTTAAGCTTTGCTCACAATCCTGGCTCCAATTGAATTTCACACCCTTATGTAAGGTCTTTGTGAAGGGTTGTGATTTATCCGCTAATTGTGAAATAAACCTACGAATAGATTGAAGCCTTCCCTATAGTCCTTTCATCTGACTGATGTTTCGAGGTGGTGGCATGTCCATTATTGCTTGTACTTTTTTTGGATCTACTTCAATTCCCTTTGCAGAAATAATATATCCTAACAGTTTTCCTGATGTGACACCAAATGCGCACTTCTTAGGATTGAGCCGAAGACTAAACTTTTCCATACGATCTAGGATTGGTCCCAAATCATGTAAATGAGTATTTCATTTAGCACTTTTAACCAAGGTATCATCAACATAGTCCTCCATAGTTCTATGCATCATGTCATGGAAAATTGTAGTAATAGCCTGCTGATATGTAGCTCCAACATTCTTTAAACCAAATGGCATCACATTCCAACAAAAGGTTCCCCATGCACATGTGAAAGCTATTTTCTATTGATCTTCTGGCACAATTTTTATCTGATTGTATCCAAAAAAACCATCCATAAGTGAGTACATCTCATAACCAGCTGTCATGTCCACGATCATATCAATATTAGGGAGCGGAAAATCATCTTTAGGACATGCCAAGTTAAGATCATGGAAGTTTGTACAAACTTTGATAAACTTATTGTGCTTGAACACAGGGACAATATTGGATATCCATTCAGCATAATCAATTGCACAGATGAAACCAGCCTTCAGAAGTTTCTCCAATTCAGCTTTGACTAGCAATGCAACATGAGGATGCATTTTCCAAAGCTTTTGTTTAATTGGTTTGATGCATGGTGCTATGGACAAGTGATGCATGATAAGATCAGGATCCAATCCTGGCATGTCAGAATATGTCCAGGAAAAATTTATTTTCTTCTCCTTGAAAAAGGCAATGAATTGTTCCTTTTCCTCAATTGACAATGACTGAGCCAGATGTATCACATGAGGATGTTCTTTTGTGCCTAGGTTAATCGACTGTGTTGGCTCTATTAACACTGATGATCTCTCCTGAAAGTGATTGGGAAGGACATCAAATATCTCATCCACGGGCACCTTAGAGAGGTTTTCACCCTTGGATACGTCTTTTGTTTTTACTTTTTTTGCATCTGACACTGCCACAATGTGGTTTTCACCATCGAATCTCTTGCATTTTTTCTTTTTAATTATGTGACTGAGATATTTGATGTTGGCCTCAGTCATGTTGATGCTTTGCTCATTGGTGGAAGACATTATAGGTTCGATTGTGTTTAGGTAACAGGCAAGAGCATAGTCATTCTGGAATGTGGGGACTTCGTTAGATGCATTGGGGTTCCAGTCTATAAGCTCGGGATGTGCAAGTGAGAGAGTAGTGGCTAGTTCAATTGCGTTCACAGTATAGTCATTAAATTCGTGGACCAGCAATTCGAGACCTACGGCAACCTCACCCACAGGTGTATTCAAACACCTCAAAGTATGAACGTTAGTAATTGATGACTCTAGGACACTAGTTGGATCAGACCCCTGTGACCTATCCCTAGACATTTCACTCACTTCAATTTGATTTTCATAGACATGCACTTGGTCAATGTCTTTATCAGTAGTCACTTTTGAAAGATTGTCAAATTCATATTCATGAGAATCAGTGCTACATGGTGAGAGACTATAGAACTCCCCAACAGTGATAGGGACATACTCTCCTTCAGCCTCTGGATTCTTACACAAATACTCAATATGGCATGACTGACTAGATTCTCCCTTTTCTGAATGATATTTGAGTTGCTCAGCATTGTCCTCAAAAGAATCACTAGTATCATCCACAGTGCTAACACATGGCACAAAGTCATCTGTCTTAGCAAAGAATTTAGCAAGATCATAAGGAATAGGATGAGGGTAAGAATCCTCATCATCAGATTCTTCCTCTCGAGTACCTGACTCAGATTGTGACTCATTTTCAGATGGACTCTCAGGTACAGGTATGAATTTATTGGATCCCAAATGGAAAGGGACCTTCTTGAATCCTAGGCCAGTTGTGTCACTGTTGCTTCAAGCTATTGCTTTGATAGGATCTATTAAACCATTGTTATTGCACCCAATAGGGCCAGTTCCCTTGTAGCCAAAACACTTCATAAGTTTAAGACCAGGTCCATACTTCTTAGGAGTGATTTCTTGAGCTTGTTCTGTTAGGTCTACTAGAGACTCTTCTTTGTAAAGCCATGCAACAATGGCTCTATTTTCGCTTTCATCTTCTAAGGGAACTGTAGCTTTGACAAAAGAGCCATTAAACTTGGTCTGAGGTGTCAACACGAATGGCTTCTTTGCTACTGAGGGTCTCCCAAAATGTCAAGGGGACTCTGGAATAGATGTTAATGACCGCACTAGTTCCATGTGGTATTCTCCCATACTAGTTTCTTTCAATTTAAATGACTGCTCAATTTATTTCAGCTTATTGTTTTGATAATCAGTAGACTCATGATTAGTAGGGATGAAAGAATCAGCAGCTTTGAGCATATTGCAAGTGTAGCTAGTAGTCGCAAGAATAGTAACTTCGGAGCCATGAAATGGGAATTTAATGCATTGGTGGTATGTGGATGGCACAGCATGCATCTCATGTATCCATGGCCATCCCAACAGAATCTTGTAGGCTAAGGGAATGTCAAGTACCTGACAGGTGACATCCCTTTTGACAGGATCGACGCGAATTGGTAAAGTCACAAGACCTAGTGACTTTCATTCTACTTCATCATATGCTTTAATAGTGATCTTTCGTCGAGGATCAATAGAGTCCTCAAAATAATCCAATTGTCTAAGCAGAGCCGCTGAAACAATATTTAGGCCAGCGCCATTGTCAATGACTACCCGATGAATACGTGTCTAGTGGATCATAACCTCAATGTGTAGAGGCTGATTGTGTGGCTGATTCAGTGAGTTGTCATCCTCCTCAGAGAAGGTCATAAGATGAGGTGAGGTCAAGTGACCTACCATGGATTGAAATTGCTCAAGATCAAGATCTTGAGGAACATTTGCCTCAGTGAGGGCTTTGTCCAAAATTTGCCTATGAGCAAGCAAGATTTTAAGCAGCTCAAATATGGAAATGTGAGCATTGGTTCATTTCAATTGATCTAGAACACTATAACTGGTTTTAGTCAAGTTCGTCATGTGTTTTGCACCTTTACCAGATGGACCAGCAAGGGCTTTGTCCTTGTGTTGTTCAAGATTTGAAGTAGGAGGTGTAGGGCCTTTGAGCACCAATTTCGCATGAGAGTGAGTAATAGCATTAGCATAGTGTTGCAAAGATGCATTATCCATGTTATTGGAAGTAGGGCCTCTCAAGACAAATGGTGTCTTGGGTTTATTGTTATCTTGCTTCCCCTTTATAGTAATAATGTCACAGTATTTAGAATCTACAAGTTCAACCATGTGAATGCCATTGTCATCATTGGAATACGTATAGTTGAACTTATTGTAGGGTTCTGGTTTCAAAGTCTCTCCTTTTTCATAAGCTGGGAAAGGCTCTTTGAATGCCTTGTGGTCTGAGTTTTTGTTATGTCCATCTACCACAAGTTCACCAACATCAATCATGTCCTAGACTTTATGACGTAAGTTTATACAGTTGCTGGTTTTATGTCCCTTTTTTTGGTGATACTCACAGAATGAGGTCTCATTCCACCATGGTGGATGTGGTTGTGGATCATAGGGATGAGGGTTATCCATTGGTGAGATAAGCTTGTGTTGTAGCAATGTTTTGTAAACCACATCCAAAGGTTCTCCTAAAGGCATATACTCTCGCTTGGTTCATGCTGCCTATGATTTTCTTGATTTGTTCCCAGACATTTTATTGTCAGGAGGAGGCTTCTAAGCACTTTTGGCTGCTTTGAAGCAGTCTGTGAGATTAAATGCTGCTTTAGCAGGTTTTAGTGTGACATTATCAACAACCCCATCTTGTACAATTTCTTGATTCTTGTTGATATGTTTGGTTTTGTCCTTGTTGGAAGTGGAACCTTGTTTTGAGTCTCTCTGAAGAGTGAGCTCATCTTTCTTAACCATAAATTCTTTGATACGGATAGCTTGTGTAATCATGTCTTCAAAGGTACGTGGACCTTGTAGTCAGACTCTATACCCGAAATCAGGTAAGAGGTTATCAGTGAAAATGTCGAGCTTCTCCGTTTCTGGAATTTTACGGGAGTACTTAGTATAAAGTTGTCTCCACCATTGGAGGAAAGTGAGAAAAGGCTCACCAACCTTTTGTTTAAGGTTGCATATATCTCGAATATTTATAGGATGTTGAATGTTATGAGAATATTTTTGAACAAATGAATTAGCAATTTCATCAAACGTCTTGATACCAGGAGGTAAATGTGAGAACCACTCCAAAGTTTGACCACATAGGCTTCTAGGGAATAAACATATGAGGTACGTTTGATTGTGTAAAAACTCCATAGACAAAGCACCAAATTCCTGCAAGTGATCTTGGGGATCAGTAGTACCAAAGTACTTGTCATATTTGGGTAGTTCTATGCCTCTTGGGAAAGGCGGCATGTTTATAATTTTGTCAAATGGAAATGAACAAAGAGCATCCAATGTGTATGTCTTTTTGGGTTTCTCTTTCTCATGCATCATCTGAGCCAATTGGTCTTGCATAATTTTCATTTTTTTTTGGAGTTTAGTGGTCTCAGTTTCTTCTTCATGTGTGATAATGGTCTCCACATTGAAATGTGTGGGCAGTTTAGCTCCCTCTTAGGCAAGTTTGAGAAAGTACTTTTCTTTCTCTTCGTTGAGTAGGATTCCCATGACCTTCTGAAATTTTTTGTCTCTTTAACATCTTGCTATGTGTTTAGGAAGGATTTCCACCTCTTCTTGTTCTTCATCAGTGTCATTTTCTTTCTCTTTCTCCTTGTCATCCCTAGGTTGTTCTTGATATCAACTATGACTACCCTGTTTAGGTTCACGATTAGTCATTATAGGAACTTGTTCAGTTTCCATATGTTGTGTTTCAAAAGGGTCCATGGAGAAAGGATCATACATTGTGTTTGAGAATGCAGGACTCCTACCTATCTCAGTATCCTTTTGGTAAAAAGGATTCCTAATTTGTTGCAAATTGGAAAATGTTCGTTGAACTTGAGATGACCTTGCAGGTGAGGAAGACTGTGAAGACACCTCACTAGCGAAACTGGATATAGATTGTGTAGTGAAAGGTAAGCTACCTCTGCCACGATTACAACCCCTAGCATGACCACGTCTAATGTTATCAGGATAAAACATGTTGCCACTTCTCGTTGTGACAGTCATAGGCAAGGACAAGAAGCTAGAACCTAGACAAGGACTATACTAAAACTAAGTCTCAAAAAGGAGAAGATAGTAGCAAGAATTATGTTCACTAAAGCACAAATGGTCTGATTTAAAGGCTAGGATAGCCAGAGATTATAACCACTGCGGCACAAAGTATGACAAGCATTAAGACAAGGACCAAGATTACGTATGAGACGAGACTAGTCAAGGTATAAGACATAAGTTTTTAGTTAAGCGAAGTGTCACTGTTTCAGGACTATTTGCAAATAGAGAGCAATAAATGAATGCAGAAAAGCACAACGTGCAGGCCACAGATAGCTAGAATAGACCCAAATTGTAAATGCTGATACAAAGTCTCACGCGAAAAACCTTTACGGGTTGCGTGAAGAAGTTTTACGAGCCACGCAAAGATGTTTCTATCTCACACGAAGGTCAATAACATTTTTTAATTTTGTGCGAGAATATTTCTGGATCGCGCGAAGATGCACAACAGAACTTTAATTTCGTGCGAGGACAAAATGGCTTCACACGAGAGCCAAATGATTTTGTGCAAGACCAAAATGATTTTGCGTGAAAGGACAGAACAATTTCACAACAGCGACTGATTTTGACAAAAAAATTTATTGTTCCAATAACTAGGCAGATAAATAGGCACATAGAACAGCAATTAAGTGATTTCAAGCACGTCTGAAAACAATGAGCAAGGGCAAAAGCAACCTTGCGCATGAACAATCAAGTGACTTAGTTTGTGATAATCCTTAAGAGAGCTATTTGTGTATATTTTCAAAGAGTTTTGCAATCATTGCACACATTCCTAGAAAATAAAAGTTGGCTTCTCTAAGGTATTTAGTAATGGTTTGACTCTACAACTTTTATGACTCACAGGGGTGACCTCCAATCTCGGCGCGCCGAGGTTTTGACACAGTCTGAGAACTTAATCTTCAAGATCTACTAGGGAGATCTGACAACCCACAATGAACTACACCCGTGGAGATTTCTTCCACAAGGACATTTATATAGCGGTTGTCACTACCATGGTGAAAATGGCTATTACCACTCAAGGTTCTATCAACGCAATTTTCCCTGTAGAGGGATTGTCTGCTACAGTTAACCCTCTCTAAAGGTGACCGACTCACAATAGTATACCACAAGGGGACTTAGCTTCCAGATTCAAGGTTTTGACACCTTGTCACCTTTAGCCCAATCAAAACAGACAGATTAATCTAACACGCTAAACTAAGATTATCTCTTAAAGATCTATGATATCATCTCCCCGTGATCTATCAACCTCTCTGGAGAAAGGATGCCTTAATAAACAATTCGAAGATTCATCTATCTATGAGATTCTCAAAGTATCCTCCCCACCCATAAGGAATCCGTCTTAGAGAGGAGTTTCACTAGGAACCCACTCCCTCAAGATCCACGAATAGTGTTCATGGGGGCTTAATTACTATGTGTGTACAGATGTTAATTCCTGAAAAACAAATCTATCTAAAAGTAATAAAAAAAGCATAATGTGGTATACTTAACGCTTTAACTAATGTGAGGTGAGTCCAAAGATGTGGAACATTTAACCCCTCCACAAGCCAAAACGAGTCCACAACTCAAAAATTAGCGAGTTCTAAAAAGCACAAAAGGGTTTCCTTGTGGAGCCTTTAATGCTTATGTCCTGTAGACCCCTCCCCTATTTAACGTGGTGCTGAGCTTGCAACTACAGGGTGGAATGAGGGGCCGACAGATTAGTGAGTCCAATAACCCAAGATAGCTAATCAGATCTATCACTAAAGACTAAGCCTGCTAAATGAATACTAACAGAGATCACACCCTAGTATCAATTTATGCATGTGTTGTAAAATGAGAATACAGAAGGAAACACACAAGCTCAACAAAAAATATGTTTGTTTTAGATCAAAATGAAGTGTTATCAGCTGAAGAAGATTACCTGGTGATCCTTGCAATGCACTTAGTAGATTTTTACCTATTTTTGGCAACTTTAGCAGGGTTTTCCCATTGTCCCACAAACCGTTGCTATGTTGTTCAAAAAAAATTAGAAAACACAGGAACACTAAAAACTGCTAACAGTCAGTAAAAAAATTAGAAAACACACAAATCAATGAAAAAAATTTGCCTCTGTCAGCAAAGTTTTGTGCAAAATTTCTGATAGTCCACACGAAGAAGTTTTACGGCCTACGTGAAATCAAATTCGGCTCGCGTGAAATTAAATTCGGCTCACGCGGAAAAAAAGTCTCGTGTGCCAAAGAACTTTCTCACGCGATGCGGAAAGAATCTTTGCGCGAAGATTCTAGATCCTCGCGCAAAAATGAACAGTTTCGCATGAAGATTCCCAAATCTGTACGGAACAGTATAGACAGAGAACAAAAAAATGGTTAAAAAAATACAGAAAGAGGCCAAAAAAATTGATTTTCGTGCCCCAGGGTGGGCGCCAGAAATGTATATGTGAAAATGCAGCCTATGCTAACACACACACTTCAACACGATCATTGCATGCGGATTCATTTCGAAATGAACATTGGATTGTTCATCTGAAAATTGACCTGCAAAGCAACCTATTGCCTTCTATCTAAAGGGATTTTGCCTGTTAATATCCTCAGAATCAAGGTGCAGGCAACTAGACCCTCTGAGAACGAAGGATTTGACAATGAAATTAAGCTAAGAATGAGTATGCAGATTAATCTAGAATGAAAGATGCAATGTAATCTAAGAACAAATAAAGAAAACTAGATTAAGCATATGCATGATTAAACTAAGAATGAGAATGTATGCAAGAAATGTAAGCAAACATGAGTATGAATTCCAGCAGCAATTCGATGCAAATTCTCCAAAATTCATCCTCCAAAATGAAGAGATGAGGGTCTCTTAAATAGACTCTCTTGGAATCCATCAACAGTTCAGATCGATTCAGATCAACGGTCAGGATTGAAGATGAGGTTCAGTCATAAAGGGAGATTCCTAAATTAAAGTGAGTTAACAGACTTAATTTGAGTAAAATAAGGAGTTAACTATTTTAATTTGAGTAGAAAAAGGAGTTAACTGATTTAACTCATTTTTTATCAATAGTGAACTGAAAATTTCCCTTTTTGAACTGAAGAGAGATTTTGTTGAGATATTTAGTTTAATAAAATGAGATATGCTCTCATAATTACTTTTTCTATTTAATTAAATAATCTTTAATTAATTAGAGACACTTTTGTTTAATTAAATAACTTCATTTAATTAATTAGGAATGGCTTCCCATTTAATTAAATAACTTTGTTTAATTATTTAGAAGTAAGTACTCCATTTAATTAAATAATTTAATTTTAATTAATTAGAAATACCTTTCCCATTTAATTAATTAAGATAGGCGTATTTATTAAATTAAATAAATTTAATTCCATAATACATTAACCTTAGGATATAATTTAATTTAATTAAAGTATAAATACTTAATAATTAAATCAAATATTAATCAATAGGTTTAATGTGACTAATATGAGTAAATACTATAGGAATTAAATAATAAGCATGATGAATGCAGATTTAGGTTTTTTGCATCTGACAATTAAGTCAAGTAGTGAATAGCAGAATGAGAATTGCATATTAGAATAGGACTTTGAAATTATCAGAAATAGACCAGAATTGGTATCATGGCAATGAGCCAATTTTTGGGGTATTACAATGGCCACTAGTATCCTCTCATATTGACGAGGCATACTACATAATGTAAGGTCGCAACCAAGCATTCTCTCTGCTCCCATCCTAGTCTGTACTTGTTGAGATAATGGGTGTTGCACACATTGCATAATATTGTTATTTTATTATTTTTATTATGTAATGTTGTACCTAGATTGATGTGCAACATGTAAATATTCCCATGGAATATTCTTGATGAGTTGTATTGTAACATTGTGAAAATATTTTATGTAATTATTTAATATTGGAGGAAAAGAATTAAATGCCCAATATTAAATGTGGGGTCAGTGGGTTAGGTAGCACATGGTATTAGCACATGGTTTATGTAATACCACTTGGTGGTTTTGTGGGACTTGCTACTATATAAGCAGCCACAAGGGTAGTTGTTATAGAGAGAGAAAGAGCGACAAGGAGAAGACAAAAGGCAAGAGTCAAGTGGGACAATGCTTGACAGGTTAGCCAAGGGAGCATTTGTGAAGGTTGAAAGCATGGCATGGGATGTGTGGATTCATGCTTGTTCACATAGTTTGCTCGGTTGTGGCTATGGCCATGAAGGCTTCCATGGTTGTATGGCAATGGTATTTTTTGCTGAATAATACATGATGATGGATGATTTTGGAGGCTAGGTTTTGTATTGTAACATTGTGAAAATATTTTATGTAATTATTTAATATTGGGAGAAAAGAATTAAATGCCCAATATTAAATGTGGGGTCAGCGGGTTAGGTAGCACATGGTATTAGCACATGGTTTATGTAATACCACTTGGTGGTTTTGTGGGACTTGCTACTATATAAGCAGCCACAAGGGTAGTTGTTATAGAGAGAGAAAGAGTGACAAGGAGAAGACAAAAGGCAAGAGTCGAGCGGGACAAGGCTTGACAAGTTAGCCAAGGGAGCATTTGTGAAGGTTGAAAGCATGGCATGGGATGTGTGGATTCATGCTTGTTCACATAGTTTGCTTGGTTGTGGCTATGGCCATGAAGGCTTCCATGGTTGTATGGCAATGGTATTTTTTGCTAAATAATACATGATGATGGATGCTTTTGGAGGCTGGGTTTTTCTCTCAATGAGGGTTTCCCAGGGTATATCTTGTGTCACATTTTATGGGTATGTTGTCTATTCTCTTGCATGTAGATTTTAATTCTGTGTTTATTTCAGATTTATTATGGGTTATGTAGAAACAGTTATATTCTTTGTTGCCAAGTTTCCTTACAAGTGGTATCAGAGCTATGGTTTTTATTATTGTAACCCTAGATTGAATCCATGGGAATGCATGAGAGGATAAAAGAAAGGGCAAGATATATGAATGGTTTATTGTAGATTTGAAGGTTTTGGGTTTGTTGTTATGATGGGATGTTAAAATATTTGAGCATGTGAAATTGTTGGAGAAAAAGAGTTTTTTGGATCTTTCATTTAAATGAGGGTTTTGGGGGGTAGCTTGCAGAAATGACCTCCTGGGTAAAAACAGACCGCACCATTAGATTCGGGTCAACATTTCCATAAATTTTGATATATAATATGCCCTAGTTTGGCCATGTTCAAAGAAAATGAAAGATTTTTTTAGTTTCAGCCCATGATGGCCGTCAAATTTAATCCCGTCGGAATTTTCGTCACTGAAAAAAATAAAAAATAAAAAATCGTATTGAAAATTGTAAAAAGACTATCTTAGTAAAATGGCCATAACTTTCTCTCAGAATATCAGATTTCAGAGTTCTTATAGGCGTTGGAAAGCTAATTCAGAGCACTACAAGATGGTGTAGGTTTGGTTCTATGATTTTAAAATTTTGTCAAGTTTTCAGAGCCCTAAAGTCATATGTTATTCATTTTGAGCACGGGTTAGGGCATAACTTGGGCATACGGAGTCAAATTTTGAACTTCAAGTAGTCAACGGAAAGCTCTTGGAGAGCTCTACATATTGGTTTAGATTTGGTGCAGGTTTGACATGATTTATTTGTTGATATATTGATCTGAATAGTTTATAGATATATTTTGACTATGGTAACATTGTGAGTTTATGGCATTGGAGATTTAATTTTTGATGTCATTGTATACTTAGTTCATATTTGTCTCATGATGATATGGTTATCAGTGTTTGGTTTGGATATGCATGATGACTTGTTGGATCTACAAGTTGTGTAGTGTTGTAAGCGGTCTATACTTACAGGTTGCATTTATAGCTTGGTTAAGGGTTGTCTTTGCCCATTGATCTTTCATTATTGATGCATATTCAGATTGGTAGCTTGGATTTGGGTTGTCTATGCCCTAAGTCACATAATTTTATCTTCATGTAGAAGGGATGAGATGTTACCAGGTACAGTCATGGTGGAGGATTGTGGTTGACTATGCTGACAGGTTGGACATATTGAGAGCCAGATGCTCGGTTCATGGATGTGATCATGGTGTCATGGATTTTGGCATGACATGATTGGATATATAGGTACATCCTTGATGTTCATTAGCTTGGATTTTTTGATTTGGTTATGGTGGTATATCTTCTTGGTTGAGGATCATGGTTATTTAGTTTCTTTTGAGGAGCTCATGATGTGCACTTTGAGTTATTTGATGGTTTAATGCCTTGGTTGATTCTCATAGTTAGAAGATGATTTTTCATCATGATGTCATGGATAGCTTGGATACACGGTTTAGTGGGAGCTTGTGACAGTGATGAGGTGACAGTGCAGGATTAGTTCCTGGTTTGGTTTATATCTTCTTAGTTTGGAGAGGATGGATTTTATGATGCCATAGGTGACTTGGTAGCACGGTTGAGTGGGAGTTGTTGGCATTGATATATTTATTGAGTGTTTGTGGATGTTGGAGGTTTGTCTTAGATCCTGTTGCTGCAGAAGCATCTTTGACATTTGCATGGTGCACTTGTTATCTTCATGGTGTGTGAAGATGGTTAGATCTTGAGACTCATGGAGTTCTTGGTTATCTTCATGGTATGTGGAGATGGTTCTTCCTGGTATATGGAGATGGTTCTTCATGGTGTGTGGAGATGGTTGCATTTTGAGGACTCATAGGGTTCTTGGCAAAGGTGTGGTTTATGCTTTTATTTGGCATGTTATCCTTGGTGTGAGGATGATTTTATTATTATGTCATGGTATACTCTTGATACGTGTTTAGAGTTGTGACATGTTATAGTATGTTCATATGGAGCATGTTATCTCTTTAGTTGAGATGGTAAGATCATGTTGTCATGTTTATGTTCCTGAGGCCATGGTTGGAACTTTGACATTGATCTTGGTTTAGTTTCTTGGTATTGAGTACACTGATCATAAGCTGGATACTTCATGATATTGCTATGTTGCATTTGTATTTGGCATGGATTGATTGGTTACAAGTGCTCATGGATACTTAGAGACGGTGGTGATGCTGATTTCTCTTGGATTAGAGAAGTATTTGTTGGGACAGTTGATAGTTTTAGCAGGAAGTCTGAGGGGCAGTCACCTGATATGGACTTGAGAGGAGATTTTTCTTAGATGAGTCTTGGTTGGAGACTTGGGTATCTTGATGAGCATTCTCATTCCTCACTCTTGGTCTACTCGGCAGTTTGCTACTTGAGAGGTATAGCCCATTGTTTCTCTCAGTCGCATTATATTTATGCTTGTCTTTCATGGATATGGATCTTGAGCTATGGTACATGAGTTAGTTCTGAAGGGTTCATTTGAGAGATGGTTTAGCATTGGTTATCTCCATTTGCATATGTTGTTATGTTGGTTGAGTTTGGGAGATGGTTTTATACTGGGCATTTTCCTTGGATTAGGAATGGTTATTCCTTGGTTTAGGAATGGTTTATTGAGTTTGATCTTCTTGTGAGAGGCTTACATCCATTATGAGTTATATGGTATGGTTTGGGTGTTGTTGAGGCTTCTTGTTGGAATTTTATGGAGGAGATCATACTTGCACAGTTTACATCTAGAGGTGTGTGTAGAAGGACATGATACAGGTTATGATTTGCATGGTTTCTTTGGTCTTGGTTATCTTCCTAGATGTTCTATTTTGCCTACATTGGATTTGAGATTGGTTAGAGATTGTGATCACTGGTTTTTGCTCATGTATGTCATGTGAGAGATGACATGGTTATTCCTTTATCTCTTTCCTCTGCTGGTTGTGGTGAACTTGGGAGAGCATTGGAGACTTGTTATGAGAGTTATTCTTGCAAGATATTGGATTATGTATTGTGGATGTCCTTGATACTATATTGATTCACTTCTTTGAGATGTGTTGAGTGGATTGGTTATAGATTTGACATTATCTTTTGCAGTGGGAGCTTCTTGGTATATATGTGGCAGGTATTGCTCTTGAGGCTTGTGATTGCAAGTTGTAGATTGGATATGTCAGTGATATAAGATTCACTTTGTTATACCTTTGAGGTATGGATAGTTGGATGGGTTTGGCACTTTGCTGTGGGTGCTATTTCAGCTATGGATATTTTGACAACTACGGATACATGTGATTACCTTTGGATCAGGTTATTTGTGCTTGGAATTTCAGTTGGTACAAGATTTTATGATCTTCTAATGCAACAGGTTGGGTGGCTTTCTCTTTGGATGGCTTCTATGTATGTCTAGTGGGAGTGGCATAATAGGAGGTGAGATCATTCATGTTCGAGATGCTGGATACTTTGATTTTGTTGCGAGTACCAGGATGGAGCACTCGGTGTATTTTGATCCATGATGGTGGATGTGCTAGGAGGGATTGTTCCCTTGTTCATTTATGTGGCTACGGATTGACCCTATGCAATGTATACAACAAGTGGGAGATTGTTGAGATAATGAGTGTTGCACACATTGCATAATATTGTTATTTTATTATTTTTATTATGTAATGTTGTACCTAGATTGATGTGCAACATGTAAATATTCCCATGGAATATTCTTGATGAGTTGTATTGTAACATTGTGAAAATATTTTATGTAATTATTTAATATTGGGGGAAAAGAATTAAATGCCCAATATTAAATGTGGGGTTAGTGGGTTAGGTAGCACATGGTATTAGCACATGGTTTATGTAATACCACTTGGTGGTTTTGTGGGACTTGCTACTATATAAGCAACCACAAGGGTAGTTGTTATAGAGAGAGAAAGAGTGACAAGGAGAAGACAAAAGGCAAGAGTCGAGCGGGACAAGGCTTGACAGGTTAGCCAAGAGAGCATTTGTGAAGGTTGAAAGCATGGCATGGGATGTGTGGATTCATGCTTGTTCACATAGTTTGCTCGGTTGTGGCTATGGCCATGAAGGCTTTCATGGTTGTATGACAATGGTATTTTTTGTTGAATAATACATGATGATGGATGCTTTTGGAGGCTGGGTTTTTCCCTCAATGAGGGTTTCTCAGGGTATATCTTGTGTCACATTTTATGGGTATGTTGTCTATTCTCTTGCATGTGGATTTTAATTCCATGTTTATTTCAGATTTATTATGGGTTATGTGGAAATAGTTATATTCTTTGTTGCCAAGTTTCCTTACAGTACTAGCACTCAAGGCATGGGCGAGAACAAACAATTATCTTATTAGGTTCATTTAATCCCCATTTAATGTAAATGTTTTCACTTATTAAAACAACTTACAATGAGTTACCCTGGCAACCACTTAGGGCCCTGACCCCCATTGCAAGCCACTTCCTGATGCTACAAGTAGATAACCTACCCTAAGCTCATAGAATCATAAATCACAAAATTACCACAGTCTTATACAAGTGACTGGAAAAATACCAAAAGATAATCCATAATAAAAGCATCAAATCTCCATGAGCACATGAAAAGCATCCATTAATAATCATGACCACAATAGTTCTCTATTGGCATCTGCAAATGTCAATGATAATCACAATATCCATTGGTTCTTAGCAAGCAACCAAAAAGTATCTCAAAGTAATACTGATCAAAGACTCCAAAATGGTTGAGTCGGACATGTCACAACATGACATCATCAAGAAATAAATCAACACTTCAGTCCCATCATGGCAACTAGAAACTAATCCAAGGATAACTAATTGATGACTCAAAAATGGTTAAGTCAAGTGTCTCATATACATATAACTCAGCTTCACTCAAGAAGACTAATGAGCAATAACAATCAGTAAATACAAACATCTCATAGAGCATACCTTCACATTACCATGGTTGGGTTTAGAAAGATCAAGATCAAAAGACTTCATCATGACATCACAATCATAACCCTCAAGCCTCTGGTAGACATCCTATAACTGGTCAACACTAGTCAACCCAAAAACCCAAAACAAGAAGCATAAAGAAAACACAATGCAAGCACATGTTTTTGGTTTGCTAAAATTACATAGTTGAATTGAGTATGGAGGTTTCAATTTTCTTTTCGAGTATATTTCAAATGTATAAGATTCTATGTTTAATCTACTAGTCGACCCATTTATCTCTTTGAATTAAGCATAGACTTATCCCTCTATTATTTTACAAAAATTTCCTAAAATAATTTGAGATAAATACTTGTCTATAATATTTGCATTCTTCCTCAAAATTAATGTCAACAATCAATTTCCCAAAGCATTTCTCAATATTTAAATTTTAAGATTAAGACTTATCACCTTCAATTAAGTGACCCATAAATTCCCTGAATTTGTTATTATCGACTAAAAAATTAAAACTCTATTATCAATTAAAAATAATTAATTCTATGATTAAATTAACTAGTAGGTATGTCAATAACTACATGATTATCAGTTGATGATAATTTCGTACATTAAGAGTCAACTATGTTTCATTCCATCAATGTTCAAATTAATACTTTAATAATAACAAGTTATAATAAATCCCCAATACCAAATATTAATATCTCAAATAACTTCCTCCTAAGTATGTTGATTGACCAATCCAAATTGATTAGTATCTTTTACAAAACTTCAATTATTAATTAATCTCCACTAAATTAACTTTAATCGAATTAATTGATAACTATTTAGACTATTATCTATTAATAATTTGTTAGACCCAACAAACATTAATAAATAATACACTCATCAAAACTATTATTAATCGATCTAGAGAAACCTTACATAAAATTCATTGGTTAATATTTAACTAACTCTTAGCAAAATTAAGGTATATCAATAATTTATTTAATAATAAATAACGTATTATAATAACATAATAACTCAAATCGTAGCAATGTTATAAAAATGTTATAACAATGACTCCTTATCATTTTAATAATACTTAATTAAATCTTAATCCAATAACATTAGAGTCTAAGTCTCTTAATTTAAATCATTATAATAATCATCATTAAACAACTGTTACATAATATAAATTACCATCTCTTAATTATTTAATATATATTAAATAGTATTTAATATACATTAAATAAAATAAATATTAAAAGTCAACCATTTTCCAATCCCTTAATATTCAAATTAATAATTCAATATCTCTTTTCGATTAACAATAATTGACAAATTATTATTAAATTGACATTACAAATTTAACAATTATCAACATAAACATTTAAAAAGTAACAAATATTAAAATCAATTAATGGAGATATATATATATATATATATATATATATATATATATATATATATATATATATATATATATATATATATATATATATATATATATATATATATATATATATATATATATATATATATATATATATATATATATATATATATATATATATAACCACATATCTTAATATAACACACACACACACACACACACACACACACACACACACACACGCATGAAAAGCTATTAATAATCCAAATTGCATCAGATTTGAACATATATGTATTTTTAAAAAGATAACATTGTTTTTAAATAAAAAGGGCTATCTTGTCCTATAAGTTAAGAATTTCCATAAAGTAATTGTTCTCTAAATTTACTCATTAAGTCTTTTAAATAAGTTTTGTCCATACGCATCTGAAAACCCTAACCCCGTAGTTTCCTCAGATCTATGCATATGAGAATTCCTTATATAGAATTTAACTACCCATGACAAAAGCATGCAAGCAAGAAATGCAAAATCTTGAGAAAGCATTCAGAAGACACGAAAAAGACAGGAAGTGAAAGATGTGGAAATAACATAAGCAAAATCACAAGTGTCTACCTGGACACTGATGCTAAATCACTTCTCCTCAGAATCCACAAAGCAAGTTCCTTCATTCTCCCACATTCCCAGGTCCTCCAAACACGCTCCAAATGCTCTTCCTAAGCTTCTAGGAGTGCCTAAATATAAAGAACTCTCAGGAAGCACCTAGAATGTCTCTAGAAACAACCAGAAGGTGTTGACAACTAAGCATGAGTCTTTTCCAACCTTCTAGATGAGTCATAAGGTTGTAGACACCATGTGCTTAATTTGTGTGCAAATCCCTGTGTTGTTGACAACACATGCATATTTAGAGTGCAAACTCTTGTGTTGTCAACATGACAACTCACGAGAGTTCGCATACTCCTATGTGAATGAATATTAAAAATAATGCACATTAATTAATTTAATATTCACTTTACTCTTTTCAATTTAATTTATTAATTTTTTAAATCTTATGCACTCACTTTAATAACTCCACTTTTTTTATCTTAATATATTTATATTTTATTCACATGCACACATCATGCAACCTATAATCTTTTAATAATTTTAATATCTTTTCCACTTTTAAATTCATTTTCAAAAATTAATTGATAAATATTTATTAATTTAAATAAATATTATCACATTCCAACTTTTAAAATTATAACTTTTATCTTCAAATTTAATTATTTTATTTAATTAATTTTTCAATTAATTAAATAAAATAAATATTAAAATACCATATTAATTTTCCATTAAATTAAACCATTAATTAAATCTTTTAATTAGGTTTAATTAATAGAAAATACACCAAAGAGTCATAAAATAAAATACGAAAAACCTATTATAGCAAAACACATACAAAATCAAACCAAAAGGGTTAATATCACGAATTATGTCATCTGATGCATTCAGAGGGTACTTAACTCAGATACTTGTCCTAATTTCCAATTAGGACAAATGGCTTAAAGGGTTGGTATTTGGACTTGAGAATTTATCTCCCCTCTCTTAACATTGAGATAATGTGATAGGGTACGCTCATCCTAGCAATTCAAGGAAGTCGATACTCGGTACCTACAACCTGCATAAAAGCCATATATATATATATATATATATATATATATATATATATATATATATATATATATATATATATGTGTGTGTGTGTGTGTGTGCTAAGCTAAACAGGCAATGGTAGGAAGTGGTGCATCGTGTAGATTCCGACTAACAGGTGATTACGACTCCCTTCCTTAACCACATCAAAAATGCCATCCAAGAACAAACACACACACCATACACATGCAAGTATGGGGTGAGTATCCATAAGAAAACACATGTGATAATAAACCATCTAAGTAATCAATAACTGAAAATAATGTAATAATCATCATGCATGTACATGAAATGTAGAGTCTAAGTAATCTCATCACATATCAACTGAATCCATAGCACAATATCTGATAGACTCAAAACAATGCTGCTAACCATCAACATAAAACTAGCCCTAAAAAAGTTCGACAATGATAACAAAAATGTGACCTAGGGGTAGGCACTACATAGTTAGATTTAATTTAGATTAGTGTTAATGCTAGGTTAGTATTAATGATTAGGATAGTTAGTATTTAGTTTAGTTTGATTTGTTATTTAAAAGTTTTTTGTTAGGTCAAGTTATAAATTATGATTAGTCTAGAACTTATGATAGTTAAATTTTGATAGTTTAGTTTTTATTTAAAGTTTTTAAATTTGATTAAGATTAATGATTAAATGATTAAATTGTTTTATAGTTGAATATTATATTGATAGTAATTATTAGAATTTTAAAATCCTAGTAGAGTTAACGTTAGAGTAATAGATTATGATATTTGATTTATTTTATTTCCTAGCCATCTTGAAATTATATTGTTATTCTAAACAATTTCAAATATCATTGTAACCTTAATGAAATAACGAAATCATAAGTTGATGCCAATTTAATAACGAGTATTTAACTATAGAAATGGATTCCTTCTCATCATTATAAACTTAAGATGTAGGTAGTAAAACTAATTTGGCACTTGCGAATTCAACTCTTAAACTTTAGTGAACCTTATTATTTAAAAAAAAAATTAAAAAATTGTTGTGTGTTTTGCCCATATATTTTGGGCATGACAACTTTATTCTCCTCCTATGGTAGACTATAAAATTTGACTCAATAGTCCCATTTTTTTGGTTAATACAACAACAAAAAAAGATCTTGCCACCATATGTGTGTTTTCAAATTGAATCATATCTAAAGAATTTATGAATTTATATGTAACACCTTTCAGTAATTTCTTTCGTCTTTATTATAGGTCTCACTATGTTTCTTCACATTGAAGAAAAACTCCACTTCAAGCTTATTAATCTTCCTTCAATTTTTGCATAATATGCATTGTTGTAATTTATGTTAGACATAACAGAATACTTTACTCAAATGTTAACGATGGAACAAAGATTAAGCACAAAAATAAAAAAGCTAATCTTAAAATCCTTCAAGCTCTTTCAAATCCTATTCTTCAAACCATTGAAACTCTAGAACCTCCAAAATACTTACACATCAAGAAACTTGGCTATGATGGTGAAGTTGGTAATAAGAACCATGTGCACATTCAAAAAAGTGATACAAAAAATTAATGGTAATAATAAAACAAGTCTGTCAACGTAAGCATATAACATACTTAAAAATCATTTAAAAAAATCTCTATGCTGAAATCAAAACTAAAAATGATAGATCTTTAGAAAAAGATATATCTTTAGAAAAAGATATATCTTTAGAAATTTCTAACTTCAAAATAGAAACTAGAGAAAAAATTAGAAATATATAGCATGTATGATAATTAGAAAGTTAGAAAGGTAAATTTCATTATGAATAAACATATACAAAGAATATAAAATAGACAAAAACAAATAAGT
The DNA here is from genome assembly GCA_028749045.1 of Cupressus sempervirens. Lineage (NCBI taxonomy): Eukaryota > Viridiplantae > Streptophyta > Pinopsida > Cupressales > Cupressaceae > Cupressus > Cupressus sempervirens. The sequence goes on along the minus strand of CM053793.1, from coordinate 565,979,728 downwards.
TGCCAAAATGATAGGTTTCTATTTTTCATTGTTGGAAAAATAAATTATCAGCAAAAGGGCTAACAATTTTTCAGTGAAAACTTGTAAAATCCGGGTGCAAAGCTCCCACATATAAGCCTATCGGCTTAAATTACATTTTTTTTTTTGGTAAGAGGTAGTTAAGATAGTAATTTCTAAATTCCTTTTCATATTAGATATGTCTAGTTGTAATAATATAGTTAAGTAATTTTTTAATTCCTTTTCATATTAGATATGTTTGTTTGTCATAAGATAGTTAATATGGAAGTTTTTAGATTTTTCTTATTGATTTTTTCCCCTCTCATGTGCATGATGTTTTATTAAAGAGAAGAAAGCTACTACAATGTTATGTCTAATTGTAATAAGATAGTTAATATGGAAGTTTCTAGATTTTTCTTATTGATTTTTTTCCCTCTCATGTGCATGATGTTTTATTAAAGAGAAGAAAGCTACTACAATGTTTCACATGCGATTTGAAAATGTTTTTCCAAGAGCCATTACCATGGCCTTGGCTGGCCATTTGAGCACTGTTGAGTTAGTTTTTTTTTCTATTAGGCTTGAATTTATGTATTGTTACATAGCTCTGAATTCATAGGCAAGTTAGGCCTTTACAAATTGAGTTTCATTTATGAATTTGACTTGCATAATAAAGAAAAGTTTGTTTGCAACTCTTTCAATCTGAAAATTAAAATATAACTTATAATCAAAATTTCAGTGTAGCCTTGCGAATTTTTATTTTTTATTCTTAATTTGTAGAGTTGTTCCCTGAAATTATAACACTTCAAATTTATAAATAGAATTAATCTTTACAAATTGGGTTTTATTTTCAAATATATGATAAAAAAAGTTAAACTACATTTTTTTCTTCAATCTATATGTTATCATGTTTAGGTACAATTTAGTTACATGTCTATTGAGATTATGAGTAATGTATATTTGCACTATTATTCTCAACTACAAATTTTTTTCAATAGAGAGTAATTTTCTAAACAAACTTTTTATTTTTCAATTTTCTAAAATCTATTATTTGTCAATATAATCATTATTAATAAATATATTTTTCCATTATATGTAATGTGACCTCTCACTTTGAATATATATTATAAATAATTAAATTTAAAAATAATATTCAACATAATATTTTATAGATTATAAAAACCAATGCATGTAATAAGCTTATAGATTTATATAGGTCTACAACATTTAATTGATTTTAACCTTACAAATATTTAACAAACCTTTCTTTTGATCCATGTTTGTTAATCTTCATACTTTTGCATATTTTTCAAATTTTTATCCTTAAAATGTAAGAATTTGTAAAAAAATTTATGCTTTTAATTAATTTAAATGTAATCATTTTTTAAATTTTTAGATTTTGTTCTTTACATTTATTATTATTATTATTATACATTTTTGGAGGTTAAATTTTCTAATAGCACAAACAATTCACATTAAATAAAATTACATCAATAAAAATATATGCACACTTTCAATTAGTTATGCTTCATAAGATAATTGATAGTTAAGGATAATTAAATATCCTTAGTACTTATAAACATAGATATTGATTAACTATCATTAAGAAGCTATTTATTTAAGTAAGATATATTAGATAGAGGTTATTTAAATATTCATTTATATTTTAATTGCCAAATATTAATTGTTATTATTATTAAATATAAGTATTTAATGTGATTGTATAAAATGGTATTGAATAATAATATTAAATAAAAATTCACAGGTAATTCTATAAATATGTTAAAGGATGTTTCTATCTTAAATTTTGATATTTGATTTATAAGTTTTATTTATTTTTCGAACTTGCAAGTTTTGTGGATTTTTTATTTATATAAAGGAGTTGTGCTTGTAGGGAAGGATTCTCTCTTTAGAATTGAGGTTTTTTTTTTCCTTTTAACAAGGGGTTTTGAAGGGTTCCAAACAAAAAAAGATGGAGCTTGAGATTTCATTAATTCATCTTTTGGGAGTATCATTTCATCCAACAATTAATTATCCATTCACAATAGATGTATATTTTTAAATCTTTTTTTGGTTTTTTACATTAGAATTTGACATGTACTATGAGTTTGTCATATTATCAATTTTATTTTTGTAGATTGTTTGTATTACACTCTTTTTATTTCCTAGACCAATACTTCACCCAATCGATTATATGTCTTGTGCATTCTTCCTTTATTATAGGGTTGACATATACTTTAGATATGCAATACTTATGATCTTATTTTATTATATCATAGAGCATTGTCTTTGTATCAATCATTATTGATTGTTGAAGAGGGACCTATAATGTATTAGAAATAACGTGCGCATCCCATATTAATAGCTTTCATTTGGGTATGAGCCTTTGACATTTTTCTTGTTGAGCCAGTGTTTTAACTATGCCCCATATGCATGAAATTTTTTTGGTTGTCCAAATTTTTTTCTACCATTGACTACATTCTTCCTTTGCATGTGTATTATATACTTAAAGGGTTTCTTTTGTCACTTTTTAATGGGTGTATCCTTCATTGTCTTCTTTAATCAGTGTCTTATCTTATACTTGACATATGTTTGTGTTATGATCACCTAATAAAAACACCTATTGGCTTATCGTTGCAAGTACAAAAGTGTGCAACTACTAGTTTTAGAGTTTATAATACAAAAGAGAAACATATAATTATACCATAAAACAAAAGAGGATGAAGGAGACATACTTTGATGGTTAAAACTTACTTTATTTAGTTATTTTGAATCTTAAGTACATCATTAAATTAAGTTTATTTATACAATCAAATTTTTTCAAGTTTTTAAATCCAAATTTAATTCACAACTTTATTTTTCCATTAAAATTATCATAGCTATCACAAACTATGAATATTAGTGAATACAAAATCCTTAGCTAACTTGTTACCTATCTACTCATTTTTAAATTGTTGTCTTGGTTCTAGTACTTCTCAAAATTGAAAAAATTCCACCTTTTTGACTCAAAACAAGTTAAAAATGAGCGAGAAATTGAGCTTTAAAATAATCTATGACTTATTGCATTTTTAGTGATTTTATGATCTTGATGTCTTCACCTCAGCACTTTGAATTTTGGAAATATGACTTCCAGGTCAAGAGATATGTTGAGTTAATGACAATTTAAAAATAGGTTAGGTGGGAAAATTTAAAAGGTGTGTTATTGAGAATATTTTAGCCTCTTAAAAAGGAATTTGAAGGAAAATCTTAACCACTTTTCTAGATTAAAAGGTTAAAAATAAAGAGGTTAAATAACCTCTATAAAAGTTAGTTATTTCTAGGAACTCAAGCCAAATATTTAGAGAAAAAGATATGTAATCTTTCAACTTGGTGGAATTACACATTGAATTAGAATTGGAGAATGGTTTTTGCCATCTAAACCATTTGGAAATATTTGTACATAACTTTTTTTAGTTTAATTAAATTTGGCAATCCTCTAACTACAATAGTCTTTCTTATCTGGATCAATTCATCAAAGTTCACATGGAAGCACATTTTATGCCATAACCAACTATCCTCAGTCTTTAAAACCAAACAACTCCTAAAAATAGTGCTCAAATAGAGTAAGTTACCTCTTGTTTATCTCCCAGTAGCAATCAAATATCCTAAGATTCCTAAATTTTTGCACATACCTCTTTTAAACTTTAAATGGTCTCCTTTATCATTTAGTCCACCAACACTAAGAAACTTATGCTTGAGAACTTCAAAAAAATAGGCATCATCAATATTAATCTTTCCATCCAAAGAAATAGATCCTTTACCTTTGATAATACATGGAATATTGTTGCCAAATCTCACATATCACCATAAAACTCTTCAAACCTGATGAAGTTTCTTATGTCATTAGTCATGTGATGTAAACAACAAATATTTGTTACACATTCCTAACTATGTGCTACATGATTAGCAAGATAGGTCATGTGATGTAAACAACAAATATTAGTTACCCATTCCTAACTATGTGCTACATGAGAAACAAGATATTTTTCACTATCAATAGTGTATTTCTTCACTACAATAAAGGCTTCTTCATTATCATTTTCATCAAATTCATCATCCCCAAATTCTTCGTCATTAACTACAATATAAAAATACTTCTTTCCTTTATCCTTGAATGTCCTTTTCTTTTCTTTTTCATTAGTCAAGAGGCTATTTTACTCTCATAAGAGACCACTTAAATCTGTGCAACAATATTTCTATGTAATTCATAGAAAAAGAAAACAAATTGAAAATAAGAAAAAAATAAATAATTACATACAGTATTGCTTCATGGTTATCCATCAAAAATGGGGTGAATAATTGGTTGTGTAACCATTCCAATTTGTCTACTTCTAAAACATAGCTCTTTTTTGCCTAATTCAATCTTTTTCTACTTTGTGAGATTGTAAATCACCATTTTATTTTAGAATTCTCCATCAAACAATTGGTTTTATGGTTATTTTTCTTCTCCCTCTAGTTTTCTCATGTTTTAATTTCGGCAGTGCTAATTTGGAGCAGGGATTTGTAGTAGTTAAAGGGCCTAATGTGGATGAAGTGAATATTATATGTAGTAGATGAGGGACTTGATAGAGAATCCAAGGGTAAGGAAATAGAGCATTTGATGCCGGTTGCATTGTGGTATGCTCATCCCAATCCGAATGAGAGATCAAGTATGAAAAAAAGTTGCAGACATCCTAGAAAGGCCTAGAGATAAAATGACTCTTATTCCTCTAGAATATCCATGGTCCTCTTCACTACATTTCTCATCATCTTCATCTAGAACACTCAACGAGTTCTCTTCTGATTTGTGAGTGCAAAAAAAGTGTACTATTTTGGCAGTAGAGATTTGTATTGTGTATTTGTAAAATGCATAATTTATTAATTTCACTCTGATACCAGTAGAAATGTGTATCAAAGACTACGCTCATAAATGACATTTTGTCACATTTCTTTGTGGCACTTGTTCCTTAGGGTTAGGGTAACTAAACTAAAACAAAATGGAATAATTTTTTCCAAAAGGTTTTTAAAGAATGATGATAAAAAATTGTGGCCATTTTAATTAGTTTCTCCATTTTATCTAGAACCTTTTGTATGAAGAGATTGTGGTCAGTAGGAAATCATTTGAGTTGTGCACTGGTTAGTGATAAGTTACAACATCTTAAGCTAATTATGATGTGAGAGATAGAAAAATGAAGTAGCTTAGAAAATTCTAATTAAGATTTAACATTTAACATTTATACAGAATTAGTTGTCTTCTAGAATGATAAATATTGCATTATGAAAGGAAAACTAGGCAACAGAATAAAGGTTCCTTTTGCAAACTTTGTTCTTTTTTTTTTCCTCTATAGAAACTTATCTTCTGCACAATATTTGACTATGTCATTCTCTACAAGAGTTTATTAAGGGGTAACAAGTTGTATGTGGCATGCACAAGTTTAGAGATTCTTTTAAAAAAGTTGAACTAATTTGCATTCCATAGGAAAATTGTAAAATTTTATTTTTACTCGATTTATATAGGTCAATTGCATAAACATATGTTTTTAAAATAATAGTTAAATTAATTAAATATGGTAGTCATCCATTAAATTTAAATTCAAGATTGGTAAATAACAATTAATTATTGAATTTAGATTGAATATTAGTAAATATGTGTTAATTTTATATAAATAAATTGAATATTAGTAAATAAAATTTTTATTTTAGTTATATATAGATAAATGTTTCTTATGTAAAATCTATTTCATTACAAAATAACATAATAGATGCCAAAACATAGTCATTGGTTCAAATATATAAATTTAATCACACTTGATAAATTTAATAATATTAAAAATATACCATCTTTAATAATTATGATTAGATATTTTGTAAATTGGATTAACTAGAGTAAATCACATTATATGAATAAATAAATGAACATCTACACCTACTAACAAAAATTGAAACCACAAATATGAATGTTAATAATAAATAAAATAATATAAATATTAACCCTAATACTATAAATACTTAGTTAAAAATTATATATCAAATTGAACAAGAATATTAACACCAAAAATTAGCCAAATTGAATCATAAATTTAAAGCTAAAAATATTAAATTAAATATTTCCATGGATTCTTCTTGATTTGCATGTTCGCCATTGAAAACCTTGGCAATGAATTGTGATGCTACATTTTGAGTAAGGAAAGAGGTGATGGCATTCCAAGATCAAAGTCCTCATTGAATGGATAGATGAATTCAACGAGGACTATGACCTGGAAATGGCATCAAACTCTTCCCACATACTATTGCAAGCACTTTTTATTATGATATCATTATTTTCTTTTATTTCACTTTAATTATTCACACCTATTATACATCTTTACTTTTGCATTTAGATAGCTTCTCCAAAAAGTAAGTAATGCATTTTAAATAAAATTTGCTTTCACTGCTATTTACTTCTTGTATTGGTATGATTAATAATTTATTAGTCTCTACCTTATATAAGGTAGGGAACTAATGTTCTCCATTGTCCCATGGAATTAATTTTCTGTCACAAATCTATTTTGGAACACAAGTTTTGACAACTTAATTTTCAAAATCATTTATCACTTAGAAAATTTCTAAATTCTCATTGGCTTGTCGCTAATTTCCTAGGAAAATTTAGATTTTTACACAACAAAAAAAGTAAAAAAATTAATGGCGATAAGATAGTAGTAAATGCTTTTTAGAATGCCTTTAAATATGTGTCGTAAGTTTAATCATCTGGGGGTCTAAAAAGCTTAACCATCTATGACGAGCAACTAATACAGAGAAGATGAAAATTAAAAGCTATTACATGAGAATTGGTTTTTAATTATTTTTTTAAGTTAATATAACTTATCCACTAAATTTTTGCTAGTTGATTGAGCCATCCATTAGATATGTAGAGCATTTTTTTTCGCACATCGAATTTAAACTAATGTGAAATATATTATTATAAAAATTAATATAAGTATGAATACATTTGATTCACTAAATAAATATAATTTTAATTGGAAATTAAAGAGTTATTCTATTAGTTTTTGTTTTTCTATTTTTCATATTAATTATTTTACATTTTATCAAAAAAAAAATGTATCTATTTTTATTTTGAAGTGAAATCATAAATATTGAAACTTAGATGTAATGTAAATAATGTTATCTTTTTCTTATGCAAGTAATTATACATTTTATAAATATATATATTTTTAATTTTAACAATTTGTTAGTAATTGTTAACAAATTATTCAACATACAAACTATATTCTATTCTCTATTCAGAAACTCACAATTTCAATCTCCATAATAATGCTAGTCAATTTTTTATATAATTTGTAATAATTGAAATAGTGCACTTTAAAGGAGCACAAGAAGAAAGACATGTTTGTTTGCTTGCAACAATGATGTTAAAACCATGTTATAACAATGTCATCTTTAACCACTAGGCTTCATATGTTGACAACTACAACCCTACTATCAACTCCAAAAGGCAGGGACTCTAGCTCGCAAAGAGCTCTTGTTACTGTGAGTTTTCAAAATGAATCTGAGATTTTAGAAGGATTTAGTCTAAAAAAATTCGGGAGTGGTGAATGAGTAGAGAGTGGTGGAGATTAGAGAGCAGTGGAGAGTAGAGGTGGGGTTAAAAAAATTCTCCTATATGCTTGACCGTTTCCACCAATCATCGTTCACTTCCACGATTTTAGCATCGTAAGGTAAGTATGCCATTAAAATTGTTAAATTATGTATACAAATCAATTATAATTATTAACTTGAGTACATTAGTAAACAACAATTTTAATTTTTTTTTATAGTTTCAAATAATATATAAAATAAAAATAGATAGATGATAGACATAACTTTAATATCTTAAAATTGTATCATTAATGACATTTGTTTAGATTTGATAATTCATTTGAATACAACATAGTCAAATCATTTTGTTGATTATAAGGAAAATATATAGAAAACATATTTTTAGAGTTTATAATACAAAAGAGAAATATATAATTATACTATAAAATAAGAGAAGACAAATGAAATATTGATAATTATTTAATAAGAACAAAGCACAAAGAATAGAAAATAGCAAAATAGAGGAATAAGGAACAGTAGAACAGAGTCAAATACAACACATATGCACACTCAAAGAATAAAATTTATTGATGGAGCACTCCAAATTGTTATAGTAATATTTTTTCCTTTACACATAATGTTTGGATTGTCTTTCTTGATATAGACTTTAAGCAGACTTCTGGAGAGTTCTACTGAAACTACCAGAGGAGAAAAGAATGGTCTAGACTATGTCATATGATTGGAGATTTCTAGAAATCAAATAAATACTCATCTACTAATACTGTACATAAACTTTATTCTAACACTCTCCCATAATATTTATTTGGAGATGATAGGAACTTCCTTGAGTTGTAATTGATCTCTAAATTTAGTAAATTTTACAATAGACAATGCTTTTGTAAATATATCAACAACTTGTTCTTCTGTTCCACAAAATTGAAGCTCTAGCTCTTGACTTTCAATTAGATCTCGAACAAAATGATGATGCACTTCTATAGAGTCTTGTGGATGATAAAATTCTTTAAGTAATCGCCTAAGCCACAATGCTTCTTGAGATGCCTTTGATGAACCAATATATCTAGCTTCTATAATTCTTGCTCCTCCATGAGATTGGTCCCAATCAAAGATGGAAGATATATCTTGAAGTTAATTTTCTATCATCATTGTCACCTGAATGATTAGAATCTATATATCCAACTAAAATAGGCTCTCCTCCATATTTATATTTAATGCCAAGCTGGTAAGCACCCTTAATGTATCTTAATATTCTTTTAGCCTCTTTTCAATGTTCAATGTGTGGATCTGCCATGTACCTGGATACAATAACAACCACATATGCAATATTTAGTCTAGTTATAGTAAGATACAAAATATTTCCAACAAGTTTCCAATGCAATTTTCCATCCACCTTCTTTTGACTAGAGTTAGTAATCAACTTCAATCCTACTTCACATGGTGTATTACATGGTTTACAATCAATTATATTAAATTTCTTTAGCACATCAAGAGCATACTTTGTTTGAGAAAACATGATCCTTCCTTCTTCTTGCCATACTTGCATACCCAAAAAGTAATGCATTAGTCTTAAATATATTATTTCAAAAACATGTTTGAGTTGATCTTTAGTTATCTCAATATCATGTGTTTGATCTCCTATAATAATCAAGTCATTCACATACAATACAATGATAACAACTTTATTTTGCACACCATACAGTGATTTTCTAATCTACACACCAAATTCTCTTCACCATACTTAATAAATCCTGGTGGTTGTTATATGTAAATTTCTTCTATTAAGTCACCATGCAAAAATGCACTTTTTACATCCATTTGAAAAATTTTCCAACCAAAATTTGCAGCTAAAGAAACTATTATATGAATGGAAGTCATCTTAGCTACTAGAGAAAAGGTTTCAGTATAGTCTATACTTTCTTCTTGTCAGAATCCTTTAGCCACTAACCTTGCTTTGTATTTTTCAATAGCTCCATCTAATGTGAACTTGGTTCTATAGGTCCACTTGCAACCAACCACATTCTTTCCTTCTAGAAGTGTTGTTAGTTCCCATGTTCCATTCTTTATCAAATTGTTGTATTCTTCTTGCATATTCGCTTCCCATTCATCTTTTTGTTTTGCTTCTTCATATGTGCTTGGAATGTCAACTTGCATTAATTAGGTCATAAGAGCATAGTTAGAAAATATATTTCTAGGACCTTCTTGATAAATTTCTTGGATGCTTATAAATTTCTTTGGATTTTCATTATCACTTTCACTTGATTCTTCAACTTGAGTCTCTTCCCATGTAGTAGTTTGCACACCTTGACTTTGACCATTGGTAGAAGTAGACTTTTCTTCATTAATCAAAATTGGAAAGAAAGATAATGTTGGAAAGTTATCATTCTTAACATCTTCATCAAACCATACATTTCTTTTAATATATATTTCATTTTTTTTGGGATTGTATAACCTATATCCTTTTGATTCCTCATTATATCCAACCATTATGCACTTCTCACTCTTCCTTTCAAGTTTTCTCCTTCTTTCATTAGGAATGTGAGCATATACATCACAACCAAATATTCTAAAATGAGACACTATAGGCTTTCTTCCACTCCATGCCTCTTCTGGTGTTATGTTCAAAACCACATTAGTAGGTGTTCTATTCAAGATATATTAGGTAGTATGAACTGCTTCAATCCGAAATTTAGCTTCTAGATTTCTAGAATGAAGCATACACCTAGTCATTTTTATTATAGTTCTAAATTTTCCTTTCAGCAACATTGTTTTGTTGGGGTGAATAAGAGACGGCTGATTCATTGTTTATGCCATGTTCTTTACAAGAATCTAAAAAGGCCTTATTCATATATTCAGTCCCTTTGTCATGTAAGAGCATACCTTGATACTCCAATTGAAGGTGTTTTGAAAGGACCCATTACATCACTATGAACCAAATGCAAAAAGGTTTTTGCTCTCCATGATTTACCTTGTGGGAAACTTTCCACATGTTGCTTTCCCATTGCACATCCTTCACATACCTTGGGACTTAATGATATCTTTGGAAGCCCATGCACTATTTTCAATAAAAATTGACATGCCCCAAACACTCATGCCATAACCTGCTCATATCATCATATTAGGCAATAGCACACATAATTTTATCTCCACATTTAGATGTAAATTTATTTTATTTATATAATTCATTCTCCATTTTACCAATTGCAACAACTTTATATTTATAACTAACATCCTTGATTAAGAACTTATCATTATAGAATTTTATTTTGTAGCCTTGACTTACAATTTGAGATACTGAAAGTAGATTTGTTCTCAATTTAGGTACTAACTTCACATTTTTGAACAAACCATTATCAGCCTTCACATTACCAGTCCCTTTAACTTCTAAAGCACTATTATCTCCCAAATATATTTTATCTATAGTATTTTCACTTATTGATTCAAATTTTTCCTTATTGTGAGTCATGTGTTGTATAGCACTAGAATCAATAACCCAATCATCTTTGAAAGTATTATTTTCTTTAAGTGCAAAAAAAAATGCATTTCTTTTAAAATCACCAAATTTTAGAGAATTATTAATCTTCTTCTCTGTATCTCTTTTCTTCTTGAAACATTCATTTTCTTTATGACCCATTTTGCCACAATAATTACATTTCAATTTACTTCTATTGTAATCTATGGATGAAGCACCTTTATTTTCATACTTCCAATTTCTTTCTTTATATTGATCATCTTGTGACTTCTTATAATATTTTTTTCCTTTCATTAAAAATGCTTGATATTCACCATCAAACAATTTTTTTTCTTTAACCTTTCTTTTCTCTTCTTGGACTAACTTAGCACACAATTCTTTAGATTAATACTTTGTAATTTATCTATAGTATCTAAACCCCTTATAAATGATTGATAAGATCCCAAAAGAGTTTGTTATATAATTTGCACAAAATCTTTATCATCTATATCTTTTCCAAGAGAAACAGGCTCATTCTTCTTTTTCTTTAATTTACTTAAATGTGGGACTATCTCTTGTGAGCTTGGTAGTTTCATATTATATAACTAAGTAGTGAGAGATAAGATCCATACATCACCTAAATTTTGATATAAATCCTTCAAATTTTTCCAAATTTTTACTCCACTTCTCTAATTATGAACTTTTGGAAAAACCTCTTCAAAAAATGTAAGCTTGATTAGTGTTGCTTCCTTCTTGTCCCTTCTATCCCAATTATCTTGATAGTTAAGTGGATTTATAGGCCTTTTTTTGCTACTAGTCATAATATCATAACAATTTTGAAGAGTTAGAGTAAGTTCAATATGGGATACCCAATCATAATTATTTTTTCCATTCAATTTAACTGTAGGCAAAGTCACACCAAGTGATTCCATTGTAAAAGTCTCTCCTTTCTGGATGAGAATGAAAGAGATTTCAAAAAACTTGAATACCCAAATTGAAATCTTCTCGCCAAAAAAAGATTATATGTCTCTTGTAGCAGTCTTCTTTTGCCCAAAAGTAAATTGTTGCATACTTCCAAATTACTGCCTGTAAGAGCAAAGATCCATGGCAAAAAAAAGATTCATAGCCCAAAGAACAAAGAGAGCTCGGATACCATGATAAACTATTCAATAACAACAGAGCACAAACAATAGGAAAAAAACAAAATAGAAGAAAAATGAACAACATAACAGAGTCAAATACAACATATATGCACACTCAAAGATAAAATTTTATTGACTGAGCACTCCAAATTGTTACACTAATATATTTTCCTTCACACATAATGTTTGGAGTGTCTTTTTTATATAGACTTTAAGTAGACTTCTAGAGAGCTCTACTAAAACTACTAGAGGATAAAAGAACAATCTAGACTATATTGAATATGACTAGAGATTTCTAGAAATCATAATAATTGCTCATCTACTAATACTATACATAAACATTAATCTAACAAATATATTCTCCAGTTTAGTTTAGCACTTGAATGGGTTAATCAAAGCCTTGAAAACACGTAACCTCTCTAACCAAAAAAAAGGTGAGAAAATTTTAAAAGTGTGTTTTTGGACAAAATTTTAACCTCTTAAAAAGTAAAGGTTATGTAGGAAACTTGAAATGTTGATTTTGAAGAAAAATATTAACCACTTTACCAAATTAAAAAGTTAAAAATAAAGAGATTAATTAAACTCTATAGAAGTTAGTTATTTCTAGGAACTCAAGCCAAATAAAGAAAAATATATAATTTTTCAGCTTAGTGGAAGTACACCCCAAATTAGAATTGGAGTATGGTTATTTGCACAAATTCAAACCAAGGAGAATATAGGCATAGGTGTGCCCCAAGATATTTATTGAGAAGTTTCTTGAAATTTCAAGAAAGTGCAATCGCTAGATGTCAAATTAATCTTTTAGATGGTTGCTCTCGATGCTTATTTAAGATATGCATATGGGATGGGTTTTCTAAATAGTTCAATCTAGAAATTGGTACAATCTTTATTCCTCAATTTCATGGAGTTAGCTAGTGAGATTAAAAGGTTGTTATTAAGTAACAAAAACCCACTAGTTTGATATGGTTGTAGAGAAAGGATTCTTTTACATTACTCATGCATTGTACCCTCTCTATGATCAAGATTGATTATAGAGAAAGACACATAGTTCTTGACCGAGAGTTGCCAAGAGTTTCATAATAAATTCTTAAGATAATGACCAACATGGGGCATCATATAGTTGTTAAGTGATTAGTTGAAGTACACCCCAAATTAGAATTGGAGTATGGTTATTGGCACAAATTCAAACCAAGGAGAATATAGGCATAGGTGTGCCCCAAGATATTTATTGAGAAGTTTCTTGAAATTTCAAGAAAGTGCAATCGCTAGATGTCAAATTAATCTTTCAGATGGTTGCTCTCAATGCTTATTTAAGATATGCATATGGGATGGGTTTTCTAAATAGTTCAATCTAGAAATTGGTACAATCTTTAGTCCTTAATTTCATGGAGTTAGCTAGTGAGATTAAAAGGTTGTTATTAAGTAACAAAAACCCACTAGTTTGATATGGTTGCAAAGAAAGGATTCTGTTACATTACTCATGCATTGTACCCTCTCTATGATCAACATTGATTATAGAGAAAGAAATATAGTTCTTGACTAAGAGCTGCCAAGAGTTTCATAATAAATTCTTAACATAATGACCAACATGGGGCATCATATAGTTGTTAAGTGGTTATTGCAGCAAGAGGTAGAGTTCTTTTTCCAATTCAAAATACCAATATTCTAAGGTGTATCAACATATGAATAAACTCAAGATTGAACTTTCCAACAAAATTTAAAGTTTCTTGGAGGAGAAGGCATGAGAATTTTTGGATTGAAGGTATAATTCAAAAATAAGATTCTAAGTGTAATTTCAATTTTTTGTATGCTAAATTGATTTCCCCACTTGCTATCACTCTTGATAGTCAGTACACTACAAAAAATGTTTAAATATGAATGAACTTATGGATTGTTGCTGATCTTAGTTTGACAAATGTGAGCAGAGAAAGCATGTAAGTTTCTTGAAACAATGTTTGAAGATGTAAATGCATAATATGGAAGCATAGACAAGAACATGAACCATTTGATGGAAACCCTCAATTGATGTTTCCCTCCATGTACATGCACCAATAAAGGCCAAAAAAATAACCATCTCAATAGAGATCTGTAATAGTAACCAATTTTAAATCAAGGGAAAATAAATCAGTACTGAAGAGTTTCATTAAATAATGTATTTGCACTTACATCAAAAGCTCTCAAATAGTGTACATACATCTAATAGTGGATAAAATATTTTTCATTAAATGTTGAAGTGGAAAGTGTCACCATGTAATCATCTCAATACATATGTGGAATTAAAGGAGTTGTGGACTGTTTGATAGAATATTTCACAAAGGGTAATGATTGTTAGACATGTTTGATATGAATTCCATAGTTGAGAACCATTGTTAATTCATCTCATAGAACACATGATTATGAGAAGATCTTGTGGTGAGAAAACATTCCCTCCCTTAACCAAAGTGCATGTATGAAATGTTAGGTTACAACATTATTTGGCATAACTACTATGTGGCCTTTTGTAAATAAGAATTTTAAAATTTTTTAACTTTCATGCAATGATCAAGCCACCCAATCCAATATCACAAGTTGGCATTTTCCAAAGAGGTCATACTTCCAACTCAATCAAAGATCTAGTAGTAACCTCCTCCTAGTTCAAATAAACATATTTGAATGTTTAGGGTTCCTATTCCCATATATTCATCCTAATTTTTATTGGTGAATACATGATTACACACACATGAGTTAGTTTGGCTCATACTATTCACAAGAGTGAAGAATAAATTCAGAAACAAAATTTCATTCACAAAGGTTACATGTATTTTTTACTAGTTCAATTAATGACAAGACATGCATATGGAATTTGATGAAGATGAAAAATACCAACACTAGAATTGGATTTTGCATAACATATGAGAATTGTGCATTCAACTTACTTTCTTGTTAATGGGAACATCCTACAGCCTCACATCACAATTCACTAGATCATGAGAGGGGTCAATATCACCTACTTAATCAAAATCAATTATTCAAGATTCTTCTTAGAATGTACAAGCTTCAAGTTATTCTTTTATAAATAATGCCTTTAGGTTAATTTTGTAGAGGTTATTTAACCTCTCCCAAAATACATAAAAGGGAGTTGATTATTAATCCAATGAGAAAGTAGTTGTAATTCCATAGTGAAAGAACTAGCAAGAAAACCCTATATCATCATTTAGATACAATAAAATAAATCATGGACAAGGCCATGTCCAAATGAAAAATTATCTATACAAGCATTTCCTAGAGCATCCATAACCTCCCAGCTGGGAAAATATCCATCAAATATTTCAGCTACAAATAATTAGCTAACCAAAAAAATAACAAACTAGGCATATAAAATGAATACAAAATCACCCATTGTTTTCCATACTTGCCAAATCACAAATGGTAGGATATAAATTATAGTATACTATCAAGTTGAAAAAGAAAATGCTAACACCATCACACCCTAAATTTGTGAGTAGTCAACAAGTTTGTTACCTTTACGGTAGACATGTGATATTTTACAATTCCTAAAGGAGTTAATACGAAACCAAATACGATCCATAATGTATGCAATCCTCCAATCTTTTGAAGTTTATATTGAGAACATAATTGCCTTTGAAGTTTTATATTTATAAAGAAATAACATGAATGCATTTAGTTGTATGTCTGAAATATGTTAACCAATTATTTTTGCTTGCTTCTCATATGTTGAGTATATAATCATTTACATAATGGTGCAATCTAAAGATCTTTTAAATTTATGCAATTGATATGATGGAAAATATTTTTCTCATGGTATCTTAATGTGGATATGCTAGGGTAGTTCATCTTTTCATATGTCATGGTTTGTACTATATATTCTTTGTCATTTTTGCATATTTCTCTAAAAACTATCCATGGCATCTATTATCCAATGTGAGATCCCATTTGGTATTCATGTATCTATAATTGAGGCTTATATGACTTGTCTTGTTTAGTTTTATGCTTTCTCTTTTTTACTTTTAGGTGAAAAAGTACACAAAATTCAAAATAATCATAGCATATGAGGGAGTTTCCCCTCCCAAATGAAGAGAAAGGTTGTAGCTTTATATTTATTGAACTTAAATCTATCCAACTATTGGCACAATTATCACTATTCATAGGGTGAACAGGGCCAATTTTAGAGATGACAGTTACAAATCTATTTACCAATATAAATTATAAAATTGGAGAAATCTTCTCCACTAGCTTTTTTCCTTGAATTGCATGCAATATTCCACCAGTCCCTATCCCAATCCACATGTAAATTTTAGCATTTTAAAATAATTACAAAAATATGAGTATCTGCATGTAGGTCATCCACATGTTAGTAATTTACTATATTTTCATTTTTAGAAAGGGGGGACACTTAACTTTTTAGCATAGTAAAATTAAATATCTTTTTCTTTTTAATTGAAAGGTAAAATGAATGTGTGTGTGTGTGTGTGTGTGTGTGTGTGTGTGTGTGTGTGTGTGTGTTTTGTCTAGGGGACAATACACTTTTTATTTATCAAAGAAACTTACATATCAATCTAGAGATCACTATTCCTCTTACATAACATAAACCCAACCAACTAGCTTTACAACCTTGCTTCAATGAATCAAATATCCAATACCTTTACCAATATTAACCATCCTTTCTGCTACCTCAGCCAAGAAAATATTACCATTAGCTTGGTAAAATGTTTCAAATTTACTCAATTTTTTTTCCTTCATCACACAAGACTTAAAGAGCGACCAAGTTTTCTTCATTATATTTTTCTATCCTTTTTCCTCCAAGAAAAATAAAATTAGTAAATCACCACCTGTTAAACTAGAATCAATCAGCTCCATTGCATTCATAACCTCTAGATACATCTCCTCTTTAACAATCCTACAGATCATGTCGTAGGTTGTCAATAGATGGCTTGAGACCTAAATGATCACATGGAACAAATCATGGACCATCTTACCATCATGAATGTGGCCACTTCCCTAGTAATCAACTCCTAGCAACATTATAATTGTCTCCTTCTCACGATCATTTGCATTCTTAAAGATCTTGCTGATTTGTGCCTTTGGTGACTCCTCCCATCCCTCCACTTGCGAGAACTTGCAATGGATGCCAAGAACATCTAACATGACACCTCTCCTTAATTAAAATTTAAAAGAAAATGATGAGATTAAATTGAGAAACATGCCTACACCAAATCTAGAACAAATCCTTATCACTTATATGATAGATCATTAAAGAGATATAGAGGACCAAAAAATTGTACTCCAACTTCTACCTCACTACTATCATGTCATCTAGTTCTAATTGCATCAGCCAATCCCAACCCTAAGAAGAGTAACTACGTCTATTGGAATGGCATTGCACATACCCATAGGGATTACAACATCCTAATGAAAATCTAGTTTTGTTAGAGAATCTGCTCCCATATTTGCCAAAAAATCTACTACCTTATTCCCTTCTCAAAAAACATGTTGTAGGTGGAATTCCTACAAAGATTTGATAGCCTCATCTATCCTAGGTAACCAACTAGAAAGTTTCCAATTGAAAAATTCAGCTCTTATAAATCCATTGATAATTATTTATGAGTCCCCTTCAATAACAACCTTATTGATGCCATTGTTAGTACACCAGCTCAACCCAACTTCCAAAGTCAATATCTCTTCCTAATTATTGGTAGTAATACTAGCACTTCATGCAATTCCACATAGAATGTTTCCATTCTCATCTCTCATGATAGTCCATGGTCCACTTCTACCTAGATTTCCTCTATTTTCTCCATCAAAATTCAACTTCATCCAACCCAATAGTGGTGCCTACTACACAACGTTGCTCCTTTGTCCCTTCTATTTTAAATTCATTTGAACATTACATAGATTGAACTATGAAATCCTTTCCATGTCATAATCCCAACTTCACTAGAAATAATATCATTTACCATGAGTTTTGGAGATGAAGACTTCCTTGAATGTCACATGAATACTAAGTTTTAACTCATTTACTGATATACTTTCCTCTTTGAATATCTTGTGATTTCTCTCCTTCTATATGTGCCACAACAACATTGACAAGATAATTAGCCAAAGAAGACCCCATTTAGATTTAACTTTATGTATAGGCCATGAAGCAATAAAATCTAGAAAAGAGCTATTTCTAACTGCTAGCCATTGCAATCTACCTAATAACCAATCCCAACATTCACAGGCATAAGGGCACCAAAAAAGTAAATGCTTGTTCAACTCTTCTACCTTTTTACAAAGAATACACCAATGAGGACCTACAATACCTATCATCTTCAATCTATTTTTTGTCAGGATCCTATCATATAGTGCAACCTAGAGAAAGGCTCCAACCTTTGGTAAAGGACCTTTACCCCAGCATAATTTATATGCCTAGAAGTTATTAGATATAATATCTAAAAAATTCTTCCAAAAAATTTGTAACTTCTATAGGTACCTCTTTTACTTTTTCTTTTCCATATGTTGGAACTATCACAAAACACATATGTTGACACCTCATATCCTCTAGGAACTTCTTTCCATCAACAAAGAAGACTATAGAAACACTGCATACATTTTTATCTGCATCCTCCAATGGCTTTAAGTTATGTTTCATTTCATCATTTGTCATAGTGTAGGTATTTACATGCCCATCATGTACAAAATACTTGTCAAACTACCATGGCCAACCCAACAACATATGTCATGTCTTCATAGCTATGATATCACACAACACCTAATCTTTGTAGCCTCCAATCTTGAACTTCATTGAGCATTTCTCACCGACCATGACCATGTGGTCATCTTGCACCTAGGCAATATAGTAAGGACGCGGGTGTTTTTGCCTCTTTAGCTTCAACTTTGTGACCATATTTTCCAACACTAGATTGTCAGTACTTCCACCATCAATTATCACATCTTAGAACTTATCTTTATACATGCACCTTGTGTGAAACAAGCTCCTTCTTTGATCAGGTTCATTGTCACCACACAACAAGAATCTACTTTCAACTAACACTTCTCCTCTTTTAGCATATTTAGAATGTGATGACCTGGCATCTTCATCAACATGCACAACTCTAGCCTAGCTTTGAGTTCTTATATCATTCATTCCTTTTCATTGGGAACATTCAAATGCTCTATGCCCTTCTTCTCCATAGTGAAATTTTTTTTCACAAAAACCTCATCTTCTAGATCATTGCCCTCTTCCTCTTCCTCTCTAATCTCTATTATTTTGGTCATGGATATGATTGAAATTATTTACCCTTTAGTTCTAACTACTAATACTGGCCTCATCCTTGTTCTTTTGATCATCATTTCAACCTCCATAAGGTTGTCCACTAGATCTTCCACTGTAACCTCTTCCACTATTCTTGTTATGATATTTCTTTCACATCTTCTCCTCTACTCTTATGGAAAATTGGTATGCCTCCTTAATATTGGTCATTCAAACCAAAATCAGTTCCTCTTGAATCCTTTGCCTCAACACCATTATGATAATGGGAAACCTTTTCCTTATTGGCCGTCACGTGGCCTATTATGATGAGAACTTGGTAGAACTCTTTTGTATATTTCTGAATAAATCTTCTCACTTGCTTCAACCCTTGCATCTTATTCAAAAAATATTCACATGGCCCTTCACTTTGGCCTTTGCAAACTTGACCCTATTTGGATCTTCAATATCTTCATATTCAAAGTACTCTTCCAATTTAGTGATCTAAATGATCAAATTCCTCTAGGTTAAGATCTCCCAAAAATGTGGAAACATAAAACATGTTTCTTTTTCCAATCTTAAATATATCCTTAAAATAATTTTCCTCCTTAGGGTTAAGAACTTCATTGACTACCGCTTGATCAACATTTCCTTCCTTTTCTCTTTCATCTAAATTTTCATCATCTCCTATGAAAAGATACATTCCTCTTCACATTTGTTTTTGTAGTGCTTGCATTTGCCTCCAGAGGGCTCTAAAATATTTAGCTGTAATACCCACAACTCTCCCACCATGCTCTCTTTGTGGAGGCATCTTCATGCTTCTACTGAAATCCTATTACAAACTACCTCATGTAGTTGGTGATCTATCTACACACACAATCCAAACCATAGTCCTAGTGCAACTACCTCATAGTCATAAATCTATTTACACACTCATGAACTCTTTCTCTAATACCACTTGATGGAGGGTGCTCCCCTTCATACCTTAAACATATAACAAAAAAAAAGAAATAACAACAATTTTTTAGAACAAAATATGTGCTTCTTATTATCGTTGCAAATGTGGAATTATAGAATTCAAAACAACAATATGCTAACTCACATGGGTGCCTTCATTAGAGTAATCTGGAAGACCATCTATGAGCATTTCTTAAGTAGGCAATTTTATGCTACCTGAGAAGGTTCTAGACTCTCAAACTTAATACCTAGGGCTAACAAACCCTAACAATACACATACAGTTGGCCAAATACACCTTTGACTTTTATTTTGGAAGTTTGGTTGGCCCAACTTCAAAAGGCCATAAATTTTAAACCATTGCTCTAATTTTCTATTATAATCCCTTTTCATAATCCTTAGCTTCTAATCTACACACTAAAATATGCCCAAGTAGCCATTGTTTTGTTTTTGGACCTCTTCTAGGCACATTTAGGCCTTCAAAACTTGGCCCAAAGTTTTTATACTAAACATTTATATAGAAAATACACAATAACTTCTCAGATGCTTATGATATGGCATTGAGCCTCAATTGGTAGGATGATATGACTGAGAAGACCCTTCACCTCTAAAATTAGTACATTCTAAGCTCATATGATATAATTACTGAGTAGCAAGCCTCCACAAATAGCAACTCTACATTAAGTAAACCCTATTCAAACAACAAAAATTAAATATTCTTGGTCGATGCAAGATTTCTCTTGCAACCATGATGCTCCTACATCATTTCTCCTTTCTACTATACAATTTTTTGGGGGAGTTCTTGGAGCTAACACACGTCTTGTGATTCTATTCCAATCAAAATAGTAAAACTTTTCCAAAGAAGTCTACTCAACATCTCTCTCATATTTTAAACATTTTAGGTTCTCTCCACTTTCCTTTTCAACTAAAGCTTTAAATATTTGAGCTTATTTAAATCTTCTATTTTTTATCTCAAGAAAGTAACTCACATCCTTGTAGAATAGTCATAAAAATGAGAATAAAATACATAGCACCATATAACTTATAGTTCTCATTGGATCATAGATGTTTGTATGAACCAAATCTAAAATGTTCTTAGATTAAAAATATATTATTTTGAAAGTAGTACTTTCCATCTCACCCAATTGCAAATTTTTACACATAACATTTTCTAGTTTAATTAAAGTAGACAATCCTCTAACTATGATAATCTTTCTTATTTTAATTGAATAAAAAAAATTCACATGGAAACACCTTTTATGCCATAACCAACTATCCTCAATATTTACAACCAAATAATGACTGACAATCTAGTACTAAATGGAATAAGTTATCTCTTTCTTGTCTATCTCCCACTAGCAATCAAATCTCCTAAGCTTCCTAAAATTTTGCATATACTTGTTTTAAACTTTAAATGGTGTCCTTTATCATTTAGTCTACCAATATTGAGAAAATTATGTTTGAGACTTAAAAAAAATAGACATCATCAATATTAATCTTTCCATCCAAGGAAATAGATCTTTTAACTTTGAAAATACATGAATTATTATTGTCAAATCTCACATGTCACCATAAAAATCTTCAAGCTTGAGGAATTTTTTGTCATCATTAGTCATGTGATGTAAACAACAACTATTAGTCACCCATTCCTAACTATTTACTTCATGAGAGAAAAAAAAAATTCACTATCAATGTATTGTCTTCCTTCACTACAATAAAGACAACTTCTTCGTTGACATTTTCATCAAATTCATTATCCCCAACTTCTTCATCATCAACTACAACATAGAAATACTTATTTCCTTTTTCCTTGAATATCTTTTACTTTACTTTTTTATCTACATCAATGTTAGGACATATTGTAGCAATATGACCAATCGTTTACATAAAAAACAAAACAATGGTAATCTACCCTTATATTTACTGGTACATTAGGTAATCTCTTAGCAAAATTTTTTTTTAACTCATCTTGTTTTCTTTAATCATCAATAAATGAATCCAAATTGCTACAACTGAATGAGTTTTTATTTTATTACATTTACTTGCTAGATTAATTTAAGAAAGGGGTTTTTAATAAAAACACAAAACTTAGGGATGTTATTTTCATAGCTATTAATTTTAGGAGTATGATGCAGGGAGGAAAAAGATAACTAGGGCCATAGGCTCACCTAGCTATCCAAGTCACCTGCATGAGTGAAAACAATGGAAAACAACACAATAACATTGAACATAGGAGATAGAGGTGCCAAGATGCATTATAGATTCATCAAATTATCCATATACATGCCTAGCTATAAGGCCTGCTAGGTTACAACCAACATTACAATTCAGAGTCCAACCACAAAGGTCAAACTTTTCATTTTAGCTTTGGTTATACTCTTCCTCCCTACTTGACTCTATTATTCTTTTCCCTTGACAACCAAAGGAACTTGGTAGAAATTGTGAACTTGAAAACCATTGTGAACTATACACTAACTATGAACTTGGCAACCACTAAGAAACTTAACAATGAAAGACATTTCAAGTTGACAACAACTGTGAAAGAATGAAAACATGTAGGATATCAATGCAACCCAGGATGGTCCTACATGAGAGTAAGCCTACCAATCAGCCCATCAATAGGGACTTTCTTAAAAGGTAATATGTCATAAATTGCATAAACTTGGATTATATTATTAGAAAACATGGTTATCAAAAAAATCTTACAACAATGTGATCTTCAATAAGTCCACCATCATTTTTTATTGCATCAATTAACTCTTTCAATTTGTGACCATACTATTGCAGGGGAAATTTGCAAGAGTCAAATAGACTATTTGTAGTACAAACCTATCAAAATGGTAAACTAACAAATCCAATTAATCCTACATAATAATAATAATAATAATAATAACATTTGGTCACAAATAAAATGCACACAAGCCAAGAAATACTCCAAGCTTTTATTGCTTATCTTTGATTTGTTGAGATATAGAACTCAAGTGTGATTTTGGCAACACCTGGACTCAAAGCTATGAGAAATGATAAAATGATATGATTCTAAATGATAGAAATTTGATAGAAGTTATATGTGAGAATGAGTCATGAAATTGAAATTGTGAGGAATGGGGGTTGTTTAAATAGATTCAATAACAATAATTAACCTTAACAAAATTCATTTGAGAAACATAATGTCATGAAGACTTAATAGTATATGAATGTAAGTACTTTAATCAATTTTAATATTTGATTAAAATACAATATTATAAATTAAAAAAAATTTAAATATTAAATATTTTTGTACTTTTGATAATATTTTCTCATTTTCTTTTAAATGTAGCTACTCAACAATGAATATTTAGTATAGATTAAATGAATAGAATAGATTTTTGACATTAATTCTTAATTGCAATAAACGAGTCAATTTAGGTGCTACATAGACATGATTATTTATGCTCTCAAATGCTCCATAATATCTTCTTTTTATGTTATGATGCATTGAGATTCTTTAGGAAAATAGAAAATTAACACATAATAAAATATAGATAAATATTCTTTATAACTATTATTAAACAATACTTGTTAGTTTTGAAGAATTGAATTTAATGTGTTCTAAGTAGAGCACACATAAACATATCATTTCTTTAAATTCCATTTCAAATTGTTAGCTTCAAAAGAACTTTACTTGCATCTATCATTTTAGTCATTAGATCTCAAGATAATTTGGGTGATATATCTATCAACAAAATAATAACATTTTCAAATAGAGAAAAAAAAAAAAAAAAACATTGAAATTTCAAATTAAGATAGTCTAAAAATTATTAGAAAAAAATGGATTTCAAAATGAATGCAACCACTATATTCCTTGTATATTTTCATCTTATTCAATTTATAATTTTAAAAGATATACTTTTTCAAACATTGTGGACTAGATTCATGATGTGAACCTCAACCACATATATTAACCCTAGCTTGCATATGGAAGAAAGCATGAGACATAATCTCTGGACAACCACTAAAAAGAAAGAATTAACTTGATTTATAGTATTATTTGTCACTAATACTTAAAAATGACATGTGAACCAGTGTTATAATGGCTCACTACTTTAGAATGAATCAAAGTTTTTCAAAGAGTAATGTTAGAATGATTGATTCATCTAATATTGAACCTAAGAGTTTTCAAAGATTAATACTACTCACTAGTTAAAGATGGAATCCAATAAATAAATTATATGGTTGCTAATTTCATTATATAATTTAAATATCTATTGAACAAATTATAATTTACATATGGAGATAGGCTCATTTGAGATGAACTATTTTCTTTCTATAATTTAACTATCTATTAAATCTCTATTAAAATATTTTTGGGATCATAATGTAGATTAGATATATTGTCATCAATAGTGATTCAAAGTTCTCATTAATTAGTCACTAGATAGGTTTAAAGTAGCAACAATGTGATCAATCTTGTTTTAGTCAATAAAATCATAATTTTCAGTTAATTTTTTTTAAATTCATAAGATCAATAATATATCTTACTATTATTAAAGTCTACTTTTGAAAAAACCCAACCACTCTAATATGACAAGCCCAGACATAGGGATAAGGAAGATGGACATTCTAAATTATATTGGAATAATAAAAATGTAATTTTTTTAAATCTAATCATAATCTCTCTTTGGTATTTCAATACACCTAATCTCTACATTGATACATTTCTGTTAGATTTATGTGAGTAATCCATTTCAGAATTCTAGACAATGTATAAACTTAGAAGCATATTTTTTATGACCTTTTGAGTGTTGTTGATTCCCAACTAGATATGATGAATAAAGTAGCTTTGAAATTTTGAGTCAAAATTATTTTAAAATTTGGATTCCAAGAGTCAGATAGACAAATAATACTACATCCAATTTGCATCTCAAACATTCTCATTACACTCAATATTTTGAACTCATAAGTAAAGAAAAAAAATGTTAAATAAATTATTAAATACAACATTTAATTAATAAAATATAACCCTAGGTTTCTTGCCAAGGAAGAAACTCTGAACCATAATGCCCAAGAATCTCTTAAATGACAATAGTTAGAATGATTCATATTGAAATTACCTAAAACATGAAATTGACCTTGAAAGCTATATAGAAACATGAACCTTGGCAATGATACAAACTAGTATTAAACATGCATTTAATAGCCATTTCCAATTGGAAAAGTGTGAGATCATATATAGCTTAGCTAGAATAAATTTATCTAGATCATATGTTTTAACAAAATTGATTTTTAGATAGAAATACTCAATTTTAGTAGTTCTGATAAGTTAGCCTAAAAGGTGACACAACTTTGTACTTTTACTCGTAAATGATAATAAACTTACCTAGAAAATCCTTTAGTACCTCATTCATGAGCCACATGAAAGTTCTCGGTGCATTGGTTAGCCCAAAAGGCATGATTAACCACTTGCATAATCCTTCCCTTGTCTTAAAAGTAGTTTTCCACTCATCACCTTTTGTGATATGAATCTAATGGTATCAACTCTTCAAATCTATCTTTCTGAACACAACTCCACACAAATAGTCTGTATTATAATCTATCCTTGGCAATGTAAATTGATAATTGATTGTGATCTTATTGATAGCATGAAAATCTTTGTACATCCTCCATTCTCTATTCTTCTTAGGTGTTAATACTATTGGTACATCACATGGACTCAGAATCTCTCAAATCAACCCCTTCTACAAGCGCTCATGCACTTGTCTGTTCAACTCCTTACTTTCTGTTGGTGTCATTCTATATGTTGCCTTATTTAGAAAACTAGCTTCTAGAATCAAATCTATCTAGTGAGTGATATTCCTTGCTAGTGGTAATCCATTTGGAACATTATTACATACAATATCTGAAAATTCTTCTAACAAATCTATAACTTCTACAGGTACTTCTTTTACTTCTTCTTTGCCATCTTTTGGAATTACCACAAAATACATATGTTAACACCTCATACTCTCTAGCAACTTCTTTCCATCAACAAGGAAGACTCTAGAAACACTACATACATTTTCATCTACATCCTTCAATGGCTTCAACTTATGTCTCATTTCATCATTTTTCATAGTGTAGGTATTAACATGCCCATCATGTACAACATGTCTATCAAACTACCATGGCCAACTCAGCAATGTATACCATGTCTCCATAGCTATGATATCACACAACACCTCATCCTAGTAGCTTCCAATCTTTAACTTGATTGAGCATTTCTCACTGACCATGACCATGTGATCATCTTGTACCTAGGCAATATAGTAAGGACATAGGTTTTTATGCCTCTTTAGCTTCAACTTTGTGACCATATTTTCCAACACTAAATTATTAGTACTTCCACCATCAATGATCACATCATAGAAATTATCTTTATATTTTCACCTTGTGTGAAACAAGCTCCTTCTTTGATCAGGTTCATTATCACCACACAACAAGACTCTACTATTAACTAACACTTCTCCTATTTTAGCATATTTAGAATGTGATGATCTGGCATCTTCATCAACATGCACAATTCTAGCCTAGCCTTGATTTTTTCTATCATTCCTTCCTTGTCATTGGGAATATTCAAACACTCTATGCCCTTCTTCTCCATAGTGAAATTATTTTTCAGAAAAGCCTCCTCTTCCAGATCCTCACCATCTTCCTCTTCCTCTTTGATCTCTATTAGTCTACTCACAGAAATGACTGGAATTGTTTCCCCTTTGGTTTTGACTACTACTATTCCCCTCATCCTTATTCTTCTAATCATCATTTAGACCTCCATAATATTATTGTGAGGCCTCACCTTGACCCATCCTAGCATCAATGATACATTATTATTTTGATACTCATGACTAGATATGTCAAAACATTATTTGATGCAGTGAACACTATTAGGCTAATTATGATGTGTGATGCTTTACTTCTAGATATTTGATTTTGTCATTTAATGCTTTATGAACATGTATGATGATTATATGATTATATGAAAATGGATGTTTTAATTTATATGATTTTTCTGATACGTAAATTACATAATGCATGTGATTTCTCTAACCTACTGATGTGTGCAATGAGTGTGCAAGATATGTAGCCAGAAAACCTAATGGAAAGATGGAACTAAAACCCCTTGTTAAACTGTGCTATCTTTGTATTGTAATTCTTTGAAGGTTGTTATTGGTCTTACTATTCTCCTAGCTTTTAATTGTTCCTATTAAGTCTTTAAGGCTTAAAAAAATCAAATTTAAGTGCCCTAGGGGTAAGGGTATGGGTGGGGAGTACTTTCCACCCCCTTAACCTCTTTGTTTGACTTTTAGGGTCACTCAAAAACCCTACTTTTGGTTGATTGCGAAAATTGATTGTATCCTACTTCAGTTGGTGACTCAAACTCCATCTTGAGTTACTTGAAGTCTAGTTGAGTTAGGGATGATACTTAGAGGCATTTTGGAGTAGTTTGGGGGTTGTTACCCAATCTCTAGATTTGGAGAAAGTTGAAAGATTGAAGGAAGAAAAGGAAAAGCTCTTCTCAACCCACCATTTTTGCCATAACTCTTTTGGTGAAGGTAGGAGTTCTTCACTTCCTTGAATTTTTTTCTTCATTTGTTCATGCTTGAATCTTGCTTGAATCATGCATAAGGCATTGTTTTTTTTTTGTATTGCTTGCTTGTGTGTTGGGGTTGATTTGGGAGGGATCTTAAGTTGTTTTTATTTTGATGTTATTCTCATGCTTGCTTTGATGTTTTGTGTTTTGAGGAGATTTCATGGGGATTGTTTTGGCATTACTCACCGTTGGATAGGGAAGAAGTGGCCATGTACAAGGAAAGGGATTTAGTTGGACCTCAATGGTGTAGAGTCTCCTCTCATGGTGAGAGAAGGGAAAGAGGGTAGGGTGTATGGGCCCCTACTTGTCATCACATACCTTTTTTGATATTAGGAATTCTTGAATGTGGAAAGGAATGGAAATCCTTGTGAAAATAGCCTCAAAAGGGCCTTGTAGAAGAACGAAAGTTCTAGAATTTTTAGCCCTAAAAGGGCTATGTTATGGTATGGTGATTGATGTCTTCCATTGGGAAAATCCACCTTCCCCCTAGTTAGGTTCTATTTTTGGACCTATTGTGTAAAATCGGGTTGGAGTGTATGCTTGATTTGCTCTTGATGTTGTGATGTTCCACCCTAGGTCAACTCTTGTCTTCTCCTTGTTTCCTTTAAGTTTTGAAGGTATTGGAAGAGAGTACTTGTGAAGGATTTTGAAGAGATTTCTTTTGAATTGCAATATTATGTAAAATGTATTTGAATTTTGATGTATTGGCAAAGACATCAAGTTTTCTTACTGGTTCATTCCCAATGGAGCCTTGAACCAAGATGAATAATAGAGAAAGAAAAAGATTATGAAAATCCTCCTTGTATTGCTCTTATGTGTTTTCAAATTATGCATATCTATGTGAGAAAACAGATTAGTGGATAATGTTATTGAACTATGAATTTCAAGTTTTCAAATATGCTAAGGATGATTAAATTTGATATGTTGAATTTTCCTATTCAATGTTTTATGTATTAAGAGGAAATGAAAATCCTACATAGTAGACAAAAAATTTATCTCCCCACTTGTTGAATTTAACAATTGAAAAAACCAAATTTGATTAAGAGATTTTGCATCTCCTTGAAGTCTAAAATTAAGGAACATATACCTTTGTAATATGATGAATTATAAGACATAAATTATAGGAGAGAAAAGAAAATATATCCATATATACATCCTTGTCGTAGTATGCTTGTTCAAAGGAATTAATGTTGTTACTAGGTTAGAAATCACTCCTTGTTAAAAAATGTATATATATATATATATATATATATATATATATATATATATATATATATATATATAGCAAAGTGAAACATGTCAACACTTAGACAAAAAAAATTGGCTTCAAAGAAGAATGTGCATTCCCAGGAGTAAAGACCTCTTTGGAAAATGTATGGGGAAAATTTTAATTCCCCCAAGTCATAGAGAATATTCTCTGAGTTATTCCCCTTTAAATCTCAACTAAAATAATTGCTAATTCTTTAAATAATATAAATCAAATAAATTCAAAAACAAAACATCTAATGCATATGTTAATGCATTTCTTATTGCCTCCTCTCAACCATAAAACTTTTGGCATTAAACTCATGTTGCAAAGAAATGGGTAAGGTACATAGGCCATTATGTCTATGCATTTAATTAATTTAAAAAAAAAACAATTTTACCCACTTACTCACTACTCCCCCATTCTCTTACTTTTGTTTCTAATTCCCATTTAAGGGCTAGGCGTGGGAAATCCCAATCTCCTGCCAGTATGGGCACTGTGGCACTGACGACCCTATCATGTCAAAAAGGGGAGCAAGAAGTTGTTTTTACTTAAAACTAAACTCTTCATAAATTTTTACCCCACCCATATCTCCCCCTTATGCGCTGATCTCCCTTCATTGTGCATCACTCACACAAGGGGAGATAGGCCTATGTTGAGGCAAACCTTGGATAGGGCTCTATCCCTTTGGGAAGTGGGAGCCATGTGTGGGGGCGGGCCACTTGGCTTATGTGGCAAGTAGGGTAGGTCTTAGGTTAGGGGGTATTATGATATTTACATTTTGTGTAGTATAGTTTTTTAGTCATAGTTAGTGTATTATGTGTAGTTAGATTATATTAGATTTAAGTTAGTTTTAGATTTAATTTTCAATGTTGTTTATCATTTTTGTTTAGTTTTTATTATTTAAAGTTTTTTTTTAAAATTCAATTTTAGTTTTAGAATAGTGTGGTTAAATGGTATAGTAATATTAATGTTAGTTCTTATATTTATTTAGTATTAATAAAGTTATGTTAATAATTGTTAATATAGGATTAGTTTTTAACTTCTTGTGTTAGTATTTCTATAGAGTGTTCAGAATAATGTTAGTATTGGGTTTAGTTATGTTAGAAGTTAGTGTTGTAGTTAGTGATATTTCTTTTATAAATGTATTAGAGTAATTGTGTTAGCATATCTTTTTTTGTTTCAAGTTAGAAGGTTAGATGTTAGTAGGGGTTAAATAGTGTCTATGTTTTAAATTAAGTTCTTAAGTTAATTAGTTTAGTCTAGTTTGTTTCTTTTAGTTTTAAATTAAGTTAGTTTAAATCATAGTTAGCATCAGTATTTAATTTTTTGTTAGTTAAGTCTTAGTTATAATTAATTTTTTTTTTTTAATGTTTTCATTATCATTTAATTAGTGTAATTTAGTTCTAGTATAATGAAATTTTAGTTAGTTTCATTAACTAAAGTAATGTGCTTTTTTTTAGTAAATGTTGATATTACTAATGGTTTTAGAGTGTTACGTTAATCTTAGTTAGTCTTGTTAAGCCAGAACTTAGTTTTAAAGTTGTTAGAATTTTAATATGTATTTTTTTTAATCATGAATTAATATTAGCTAGTTTTGTACATTAATTTTAGTTAATTTTTAAAGTTAATTAAGTTTTATCTTGGTCATAAATTATTTTTTATTTATTAGATTAGTAAGCGTAGTTAGAGACATTCTTTTGAAATCGATAAATGTTACACTCTTAATTAATGTTGAGTAGGAATTTGATTTAATGTAAAGTTAGTTTATTTGTTAAGAAAGTTAATCTTTATGTCGTAAACATAACAAGTTATGCAGACTACTAAGATCATGTAATTTGTTTTGCGTAGTTAAATTTAAGACTAATTTATATTGTTGTTCAAATGATTTCATTTATATCATTGAAATCTTAATGTAATGACAAACCAAATGTTGATACCAATTTAATAATGAGAATTTAACTTTATCAATGTATTTCTTCCCTCGAGCAGCAACTTAAGATGAACATAGTAGATGCATTCTTGCGAATCAATCTACACGCGCTCTTTGTTGAGGCATCTTCACACTTTTGCTAAACTCCTATTGCAATCTACCTCATGTATACAGCAATCTATCTACACGCACAATCCAATTCATGGTCCTAGTGCAACTACCTCACTATCAAAAATCTATTTACACACTCAAAGAAATCTTGCTCTAATACCACTTGATGAAGGGTTATCCCCTTAATTCCTTAAACACATAACAAAAACAAAGAAATAACAACAATTTGTGAGAATTAAATATGTGCTTCTTATTATTGGCACAAATGTGGAATTGCAAAATTCAAAACTACAATATGCTAACTCACATAGGTGCCTTTATTAGAGTAATCTTCAAGATAATCTACGAGCATTCCTTAAGTAGGAAATTTTATGCTACCCAGTAAGGTTCCAGAAACTCAAACTTAATACCTAAGGCTAACAGACCCTAAAAATACACATACAATTGGCCAAATACACCTTTGACTTTTATTTTGTAAGTTTTGGCTGGCCCAATTTTAAAAGGCCATAAATTTTAAATTTTTGCTCTAATTTTCTATTATAACCCCTTTTCGAAATCCTCAGCTTTTGATGTACACACTCAAATATGCCCAAACACCCATTTGTCGCATCTCTGGGCCTCTTTCAGGCATATTTAGGCCTTCAAAACTGAGCTCAAAGTTTTTGTACTAAACATTTATACCAAAAATCCACAATAACTTCATTGATACTTATGATATGGAATTGAGCCCCAATTGGAAGGCTAATATGACTAAGATGACCCTCCACTCTAAAATTAGTATATTCTAATCTCATATGATTGACTTACTAAGCAACAAGCCTTCACAGATAGCAACTCTAGACTAAGAAAACCCTATTCAAACAACTAAAATGAAATATTCTTAGTTGATACAATATTTATCTTACAAACATGATGCTCCCCTTTCTACTATACCATTTTTTTGGGGCATACTTGGAACTAACACATGTCTCCTGATTCTATTCCAATCAAAATAGTAAATTTTTTTCCAAAGAAGTCTACTCAACATCTCTCTCACATTTTAAATATTTGAGGTTCTTTCCACTTTCCTTTTCAAATAAAGCTTTAAATATTTTGAGCCTATTTAAATCTTCTATTTTTTATCTCAAGAGAGTAACTCACATCCTTGTACAATAGTCATAAAAATAAGAATAAAATACTTAGCACAATAATAACTTATAGTTCCCATTGGATCATAGACATTTGTATGAACCAAATCTAAAATGTTCTTAGATGAAAAATACATTCTTTTGAAAGTATTACTTTCTATCTCATCCAATGGGAAATATTTGCATATAACATTTTCTAGTTTAATTAAATTAGGCAATCCTCTAACTGTGATAATATTTCTTATCTTAATTAAATCGGAAAACTTCACATGGAAACACCTTTTATGCCATAACCAACTATAATCAATATTTACAACCAAATAATGACTAGCAATATAGTACTCAAATGGATTATCTATTTCTTGTCTATCTCCCACCAACAACCAAATATCCTAAGCTTCCTAAAATTTTGCACATACTTGTTTTAAAATTTAAATGGTGTGCTTTATCATTTAGTCTACCAATACTAAGAAAATTATATTTGAGACCTTAATAAAATAGACATCATCAATATTAATCTTTCCATACAAGGAAATAGATCTTTTACCTTTGACAATACATGAATTATTGTTGTCAAATCTCACATGTCACCATAAAACTCTTCAATCTTGATGAACTTTTTGTCACTGTTAGTCATGTGATGTAAAAAATAGCTATTAGTCACTCATTCCTAACTATTTACTTCATGAGAAAAAAAGTATTTTTCAACATTAGTGTAGTGTCTTCATTCGTTAGAATAAATAAAACTTCTTTGTTGTCATTTGCATCAAATTCATTATCCCCAACTTCTTCATCATCAACTGCAATATACAAATACTTCTTTTCCTTTGTTCTTGAATGTCCTTTTCTTTTATTTTTATCTACATTAGTGTTAGGACATATTGTAGCAACATGAAAAAACATTTTACATGAGAAACAAACCAATGGTAATCTACCCTTATATTTATTGGTACATCTACGTAATCTCTTAGAAAGAAAATGTTTAAACTCATCTTGTTTTCTACAATCATCAAAGAATGAATCCAAATCACTACGACTGAATGAGTTGTTATTTTATTACATTTACTTGTTGGATTAATTTAAAAGGGGGTTTTGAAAAAAAATTTAGTATGTGGTGATTGATCAAGATAGTACTATACATACTTCATAAATTCTTTGGGGCTTGGCGCATCGGCCTGAAATTTTTTTTTGGTACTATTCATAGATTCACCATTCATAGATTCACAACTAAAGTAATGGCTAATTTATGGCCAACATGTAGTAACCTAAAGTGGTTTAATACTTGTATAAAAGGGCTGAGGGTTAGGGTTTTTTTATAGTGGTGATGCAAAATAGGTTCTTGTAGTGGTATTGAGTTGTAAGGGATTACGGATTGTAATTAGGTTGTAATCACTAGATTGTAATAATATTAGACTTTTTCTTTGATTGGGTGAAGCATGTTAAATCTTGGTGCCTTGTTTCTTTTTCTATGTGATCTATTATTTTTTGTTATTGGTTATATTTGCATGTAATTGTTATTTTCTTTCCATGTTTTAATTCTAACAAAAAGCACCAAACTTAGGGATGTTATTTTCATAGCTATTCATTTTAGAAGGAGTATGATGTATGGAGACAAAAGATAACTAGGGCCATAGGCTCACCTAGCTATCCAAGTCACCTACATGGGTCAACAAAGTGGAAAACAACACAATAACAATGTACACAAGAGATAGAGGTGCCAAGATGTATTATAGATTCATCAAATTAACTATATACATGCCCAGTTGTAAGGCATGCTAGGTTATGACCAATGTCACAATTCAGATTCCAACCACAAGGTCAAACTTTACATTTTATATTTGGTTCTACTCTTCCTCCCTACTTGACTCTACTATTCTCTTCCTTCAACAACCAAAGGAACTCATAAACAACTACAAACTCGAAAACCACTATGAACTCAACACTAACTACAAACTTGGCAACCATTAAGAAACTTGACAATGAAAGATATTTCAACTCGGCAACAATTGAGAAAGAAAGAAAACATGCAAGCTATCAATGCAACCTCAGATGGTCCTACATCAGAGCAAGCCTATCAGTTAGCCCATTGATAGGGACTTTCTCAATAGGTAATAACTCATAAATTGCATAAACTTAGATTGTATAATTAGAAAACAAGGTTGTCAAAAAAAGTTGTTACCACAATGTGATCTTCAATAACTTCACCATCATTTTCTATTGCATCAATGAGCTCTTTCAATTTGTGACCATACTATTGTGGGGGAAATTTGCAAGATTCAAATAGACTATTTGTAGTACTAACTTATCAAAATGGTAAACTAAAAAATCCATTTAATCCTACATAATTTTTTTATTATAAAAAAGAATTTTGTCACAAATAAAATGCACAAATGAATGTGCACAAACCAAGAAATACTCCAAGCTTTTATTGCTTATTTTTTATTTGTTGAGATATAGAACTCAAGTGTGATTTTGGTAGCACCTTGACTTAAAGCTATGAGAAATGATAACAAACTAATAGAAGTTTGATGTGACAACAAGTCATGAAATTGAAATTGTGAGGAAAGGGGGTTGTTTAAATAGATTCAATAATGTTAATTAACCATAAGAAAATTCATTTGAGAAACAAAATGTCATGAAAATTTGATAGTATACAAGTGTAAGTACTTTAATGAATTTTAGTATTTGAATAAAAATACAATATTATAAATAACAATATTTTTCAAATATTAAATATTTTTGTACTTTTGATAATATTTTCTCATTTTCTTTTAAATGTAGTTGCTAAACAATGAATATTCTCTATAGATTGAATGAATAGAATTGAGTTTGAACATTAATAATTAATTACAATAAATGAGCTAGTTTAGGTGCTACATAGACATGATTATTTCTACTCTCAAATGATCAATAATATCTTTTTTTATGTTATGATGCATTGACATTCTTTAGAAAATAGAAAATTAACACATGAAAAATTATATATAAATATTCTTTATAAAAATTATTAAATAATACTTGTTAGTTTCAAAGGATTGAATTTAATGTGTTCTAAGGAGAGCACACATAAACATATTATTTCTTTATATTTCATTTCAAATTGTGAGCACCATGATGATTGAAAAGGATACACTAAGAAGGGTTCTCAAAGATGGTCAAGCTACTTTCTTCTTTTATGAGCTTAAGTATGGCTATCAATGGAGAAGGACTCTTGATGATTTGTGGATGTTTGACCACATGTGCTAGAGACTAAACCAAGTGATTAGGAATCATAATGCTAGGAAAGAGGAGATGCTTCTGCTATCCTAGATCTAGGAGTGGAAGAATATTGTTTGGATGGAAGGCCCACTCAGTTGGACCATGTAGGTGGATACTTATTTTGATATCCTGCACTAGTTCCTCTATTGTTTACATTTTGTTCTTGTTGTATATGGTCTATTCTAGCTGTATAGTTGATACTTTGGATTTGGAGTGAGGCTATGCCTCTTTTTTGATACTCGACGAATTGTGTATTTCTCTTTTTGATCTCTCTATAGCTAATAGAAAAAAAGTGTGAGCTTCAAAAGCACTTTATTTTCATCTATCATTTTAATCATTAGATCTCAAGATAACTTGGGTGATATATCTATCAAAAAAATAATAATATTTTCAAATTAAAAAAAAGTAATATTGGAATTTCAATAAAAATGGTCCAAAATTATTAGAAAAAAATGGATTTCAATACAAATGCAACCACTTTATTCCTTGTATATCTTCATCTTATTCAATTTATAATTTTAAAAGATGTACTTGTTTAAAAATCGTGGATTATATTTGTGATGTGAACCTCAACCACATATATTAACCCTAGCTTGCATATGGAAGAAAGCATGAGACATAATCCCTGGACAACCACCAAAAAGAGAGTATTAACCTGACTTATTGTGTTATTTGTCACTAATATGTAAAAATAACATGCGAACCAGTGTTATAATGGCTCACTACTTTAGATTAAATCCAATTTTTTCAATGATTAATGTTAGAATGATTGATTTGTCTATTATTGAACCTAAGAGTTTTCAAAGATTAATACTACTCACTAGTGTGAAGATGGAATTTCATTGTATAATTTAAATATCTACTGAATAAATTATAATTTACATATGGAGATAGGCTCATTTGAGATGAACTAATTTCTTTCTATAATTTAACTATATATTAATTTTCTACTAAAATATTTTTGGGATCATAATGTGGATTAGATATATAGTCATCAATAGTGATTCAAAGTTTTCATTAAAGTAGAAATGATATGATCAATCTTGTTTTAGTCAATAAAACTCCAATTTTCAATCAATTTTCTTAAATTCATAAAATCAATAATATATCTTACTATTATTAAAGTCTATTTTTAAAAACCCTACCACTCTAGTATGGCAAGCCCCAGACATAGATATAAGGAAGATGGAGGTTCTAAATTATATTGGAATCATAACAATGTAATTTTTTTAAACCTAATCATACTCTCTCTTTGATATTTCATTACACTCAATCTATATATTGATACATTTCTGTTAGATTTATGTTAGTAATCCATTTGAGAATTCTAGACAACATATAAACTTAGAAACAAATTTTAGATGACCTTTTGAGTGTTGTTGATTCCTAACTAGATACGATGAATAAAGTAGCTTTGAGATTTTGAGTCAAAATTATTTTAAAATTTGGATTTCAAGAATCAGATGGAGAAATAAAATTGCATCCAATTTGCATCTTGTACATTCTCATTGTAAGGCCCACACTAGTACCCTCTTCTAGATCTGGATGAACTACATATGGTTAGGAGTTAATTGAGTTATGATTTACATTTTGTTGTTTTACTAAGGGATCCTATAGGAGATTAATGTAGATTTTGATACTTTATCCAGTAACATTAGGTCGATAAGGTAAGACCACATGGAAATGATATTTAAAATATTCGAGACAAGAAACTGACCATGAGACACTAGGGATGATCTACTGGGTAGTTAGGAAGGATAAAATAACATTCAGCCTACTAAGAACAACTATGAGTATAGGTTATGACGATAATCAGATACATGGATATGTTTGAAAATTGGTTCTAAATTATTATGACATAATTACTAAAAAATTCTAACAGTCTGTGGAGTTAAACCTAGAAAATCACACAAAATGTGATAAGGGGATATTGCTAGGAATGTCACTATGTTTGACCTTTATGTTTAACTTGATTCAAGTTACCAATTAACCGATCTGTACATATCCATTTTATATTTTTTTTATGATTTACTAAAGATGACTTAGAGTTTCATTATTATGTGAGAAAGTGTTGTGATGGTACTCTAATTGAAAATGATTTATGTTAAGAAAGACTATTGTAGAT
This sequence comes from Cupressus sempervirens, assembly GCA_028749045.1. Classification (NCBI taxonomy): domain Eukaryota; kingdom Viridiplantae; phylum Streptophyta; class Pinopsida; order Cupressales; family Cupressaceae; genus Cupressus; species Cupressus sempervirens. Next base: position 565,941,944 of record CM053793.1, on the reverse strand, counting down.
ACACATGTTCGATATTTCAATGTTGTAAATATTTTATGAGAATGTACTGTTTTGAATATGCACTTAGATGAAAATTAAATGGAATATGATATTGCAATGTTTTATTGATAATACTTAGAACATACATGATTAGATGATACTTACTTGTATACGTTAATGAGAAGTATGAGATAGTGGATTTATGTTGTACGTGTTTGTATGTATTGTATATTATTTTTTTGGGTTACTGATGTTTAAGTTGAGTGTGCAGAAAAGTTGAACCATGGAAACTTAATGGGGAAACAAGGTATAGACACATGTTTAATGACTTTTCCAAGGTGAATCTTTGTAAGATTCATAAACCTCATTGTGATGTGCTTATTTCATGAACGTGTGATTCATGTGTGTGGTATGTTTCTCATTTGTAGATTTTCAATGTGTTACGGGTAATATTTAGTGCATTTCATGTGTGTCACTTGACACTTGTACTGGTCATGGGAAATGACGTGTTGTTCGTTAATGGATCATGTGGCCACCTTGCTCTATGTTATATGCCTCCATTGGGAAAGTTGATTACCACCTTAGTTAGAAGGGGACAAGGTTATCACCTTTGGAAAAGAAATTTTAAATTTGAATTACCTAGCTTTAGGAGGGTCATAAAGTAACTTTAAGGTCAATTGTGATTAAAATTAACCTTACCCATGTTAGTACTATAGGTTAGGGGGTTATTAATGACCTCCATGGTATCTAGTGGACTTAGGAGACCCCATGAAAATGACATTCTTCATTGAATCCGAAAATAAGAGGGTTATAAATAGAGGCATGGAAAAACATTAAAACTTACTTGGCAACTCTCTACTTTTAGAGACTAATAGGGTTGAAGAAAAGGAGGGAGCTCTACTACAAGTATTCATTGCCTTGCTTGGAGGAAGGTTGGTAACATGATCCATGAAGTCTCTTCATTTTGCATGTAGGTTAGAAATGGTGTTTTCACTTCATGATGGGATTGTGGAGTCTTGTGGTGTATTTGTGAATGGATCTTGTGATGTGTGAGTCTCTCTTGAATTTTTTTTTAATGTCTTATGTCTTGTGAATTGGGTGTGAGGCATCACTCACCCTTGGGAGGGAAGAGATGCCTGGGGTGAAGGGGTTAGTTGGGCTCACACATGGAGTTGAGGAGTTCTCCCTTGTGTGGAGATGGTTGAATATGTTTATGGCATGCAAATTATCTTTCTCACTTGCATCTTGGGAGGTATAAGGTGGTATGAGGAAGGGAAGATGTTGATTGCCTCGAAAGGGCATTGTGAGATGTTGATTGCCCCGAAAGGGCATTTTGATATTGAAAAAAAAAGTGAATTTTGAAGGCTATGCAATCCTCCTCATGATGAGAGCCCACCTTCACCCAATTCTTGATTCATTTGTTAAATCTTTGTGCAAAGGCTTGGGATGGGGTGTGTGAGAGTATCTTGTGTAACCCTGTCAATTTATTGTGCATATCCATGGCACGTGAATGTGAAGCATGAAACTATTTATACCTTATTTTCCTTGGTGCGGGGGTGGTCTCTTTGAGGCCTAGGTTGGGAGGTGAGCCTCCATGGTTCATTATTTTTACCTCTTATTTGAAGGATCCTATTAGATGATCTTAAGAATTGGGAGCCTTATTGTTCCTCCATGTGCATCAGAGATAAAGACTTCCTTTGTTGTATCCAAGCTGATATTAAGAGCAAGACTTCATTCTATTTTTGAGTACAAATGTATAGTAAGAAGATGTTGTCATTTGGAAAGGTTGTGAGTATCCATGTGTAGTAAGAAAGATATCCATGGTATATATTTTGATACATAGATTTCATCACATTTATGTATTATAGGAATATCATGGAAGAGAAATATATTGTGATAATTTAGTTGTCTTATTGTTTTGAATAGAAGTATCTCTCACAAATTTAGAATACTTGATGTTATGAGTGACATATAAAAGGATTTTTTCAAACTACATTTGATATCATAGAAGAGATATTATCCACAAAAAGGATTATTTTTGTAGATTGTGATTATCATTTTAGTTTTATTGTGTAATAAGTATGAGTGTACATTTTAATTAACATCTACATGAATATACAATGTTCATCTTTGAGAAAAGGTTTCCAAACCTCATAAGACTTAGATAGGAACAGTTCAGAGAGTTCCATATAGAGCTTTGGCAGGAAATGTATAACTATTGTCTTAAGCTTAATGTTTGAATGTCAAATGAATCACAATTTTCAAACTATACTCAATATATAAAAGCTCCAAATTATCCTTGCAATAATTTCACATGAGTATCCTATATTATAAAAGAAGAAAATCTAATGGATGAGATAGAATGTATAAGAGTACTAAAATAAATAACTTGCTGTAGGTGTTCATTCATCCTTTGGAAAATGTATGAGGAAGTAAAATAAATTTTTGCCTTCAATACAGACATTAAAATAATCAAGATTATACTCTAAGACCATAGTACCCTATATCCTATATGGAATATGTTAGCATAACAAATACTTTATCAAATTAATTGCAATGAGGGACTCATATAGGGCATGTAACACAAGTCACCATCTTATCAAGTCAAGAAACCTTTTAAGAAATATATATATATATATTATATAAAACTAGAAACAAATAGTAATAAAGAAATGACACTGACAAATCATCCTACACATGATCTCACCTAGGCGACCCTTTACCAAGACTAAATAAATTAAGGTTGGTTTAATGCAAAAAGAAAAGAAAAGACAAAATTGAATAAAGCATCCTCATTAGGCGAATTGCCTTGGGATTAATGAACCTAACTCCTCTGACATGGTAGAGACATAACTCTCCTACCTCTCCTCTAGGCTCTTTTTGCCTTAGAATATAATATGGAGCAACTTGCAAGCTAATGTCATAGTTTTGATATTAGTGAACAGCTCCCATCTTGTCTTAGGTGTCTTGATTAACTTGGAGAAAGATGGGGCAATTGTTTATGTTTTTTTTTGCACCCACTTACCTTGCCTAGGAAAACTCCACACTGCCATCATTATGGAATCATGATGCAAGTCAACATGACTTGGGAAATTTGAAAAGCATGGTTTTTCACCCAATTGAATAGGATTGGACTCATGTACAAAAGCAATTATGCTTGTTTATCTTTCAAACCACTTTTGGGTAAGTGCACCATGGAAGGAAGCCAAAGAAAATTCGTATGGCTGGTCCTTTTGGAAAAAGGTGATTCACATTTATTGTAGACAAGGGTAAATTCGCATGGATAAAGAGGCTCAAATTCCAAATTTGGAAAAACATCACATGGAGATAAAGTGTAGTGTTTTTCGATTGCTAAGGATATCCTTAATTTAGGTGGAAAAACATATTTAAGGCTAGTGATGAGACTAGCATTGCTTAGGAATACGCTGTAATAATTAAGTGATGCAGTTAGATGGGAGAGAGACTAAAAAGATTTGAGTGTTCCACTTCAATAAATATACATGTAGAGATAAAAGGGGGTTTGGATATTGGTCTTATCTCCTTATGATTAGACTATTGATTCATGAATTTATTGATTTATAAATTTACAAGTTATGATTATAGTGAATTGGATTTATAAGTGGACTATAGTATTTAATCATTTCAATGGCAATATTAATATGTGATTAGTTTTAAGATGTTTAATTGTAGCATAAGTAAGTATAGATACTTGAGAAGGTATGAGGTACTTAAGATATATATATATATATATATATATATATATATATAAGGTGTTGAGGGTAGTATCGGTGGAAAACGCGAATAGGATATTTAGCCTTAAACTTGTTATGATAAATATTTTTGCCACAATTGATGATGGTATGAGAATAAAGGTAGCAAAGGGTTGGATAGTAATTTGATCTGAGTATTATTAGCATTGATTGTGAATATAGTAAACTTACGAATAATAATGTTGTAGATTTACACAAAAGATGTATATTTATGATTAGAAGGCAAGGAGATGTAAGAATAATAATTATAATAATAATGAAATAATAATAATAACATTAATTTTGAGGTGGTCCTAACACTATTAAATGATTAATTAAAAGAAAATCTTCTATTTGCAATCTTTAAAACTTCTATAACTACATTAACTCTAAATTTGAAAACTCACTTGCAAATTAGGAATAACTTGTTCATTGCCATAACATGTTTTGTTGAAGGTAGGAATGTTTTACCTCATTTTGGTTTTGTGTAGTGCTTCATGTTTCAGTTTTATTACTTATGTATGTTTGTATGTGTGCTGAGTATGTTAGGTGGGATTGGAAACATTTTTTATTCAATGTTTTTCCTTTGTGTTTGTTTGAATTTTGAAGTTTTCTTTCATGGGTGTTTGGCATTACTCACCCTCAGATAGGGCAGAAGTGGCCATTTTTTTGGGGAAAGGTCTTTAGTTAGATTCCAACAGTGTAGAGTCTCTTCTCAAGACAAAAAAAAGGAGAGAGAATAGGGTGTTATGGGCCCCTACCTATCAGTACAAACCAAGTATGATTTTTGGCATATAAGAATGGAAGAACGGAAGTTCTCAAATTATAGCCCCGATTGGGCACTTGTTTTGGTGTTGTGTCTGACATCTCTTGTTGGAAAAATCCACCTTCTAGCTAGTTTTGATTCAATGTCGAACCTCTAGTGAAAACTTGGTTTGGAAATGAATGACTGATGTTGTCTCCTTGTTATTTTGTTTTTCACCTGGTTAGTTTTCGTTCTCTCCATGATCTCAGTGATGCATTGTAGAAAGTGAAATGGATCCCTTGTTAAGGGCCATGATGGAAATTTAAACCAATTGTTGAAAACCAATTTTTTTTAGGATTAAAATCTTGTGTAGAAATGTATTTTAAACTTTTGTTGTAGTGGCAACGATGTCAAGTTCTCTTCCTGGTTCTTTCCAAGCGAAGCCTTTGAATCAGGTGGTCGATAAAATAATGAATGAGTAATATCATTGATTTTTTGAGGTTTTCATATTTTCAGTTATATGTATGTGTATCAAAAAAAAAATCTATGAGATGAAATGATGGTGTTCAAGTATGCAAAATTCAATTTTCAAATATGTTAAGACAAAAATTATGATATGTTGGGAACGTGATTTGTCTTCATGCTTAACAGGAGATAAAATTACTCTTGCATTATTATTATAGCAAACCATTAAATTCTATGTTTTAAGACCATTAAAAGAAAACACATCCCCTTGTTATAAAATTACATTTCTTGGAAGAAAAATCCATACTTTTGAAATGAATTGCAAAAAATTCCATACTTAGACAAAAAAGACTTTCAAAAAAAGAAAAGTGTTCCTTGAGCCAAAATAGCCCTTGGATTTTGTATGGGAGAATGATTTGTCACTTTCTTGCAACAAAGCATCAAAAGATCCCTTGTAATATCCCATTTGTTTTTATTGTTAAATTTGATTAAAAAAATAAAAAAATAAACAAATAAACAAATAAATAAAATAAAACAAAACAAAACAAGAAGTATCCTATCTAATAAACTTTACTACATTACTACCCTAACTACCTCCATCTTTCCTAGGCATAGGATTTTCTTGGCTTGTTTTTAATGTTATTTTTCTTTAAAAAAAAAATAGCTTGATGAGTGGGGTCGCATCATGTCAGTGGGCCTACGTTTGTAAAAGGAAGGGCAGGATGTTGAATTGGCATTAATGCCAAAGTCTTCAACCAAGTCATTGTCTCATCACATATGTTGGTACGCCCACTTGGGTTGTCATGCACAGTATCAGAGGGGGCACACTTGCCTTTTGTATGTCCAGTTAGTGCTTGGACAACACACTATAGACTTGGGTAGTATGGGATGTGACTTTAGGGTAGTTGGTGGTAGTGTTAGGGTAGTTAGTATTTTTAGTTTAGTTTATTATTTATTTAAAAGTTTTTTAAGTTAGTTGTAATTTATGATTAGTTTAAATTTATGTTAATTAAATTTAGTTTAAGTTTAGTATTAGTTTAGAAAGTAATAAATGTATTAGAGATAGATTTAGGTTAGTTGTATTAGGTTTAGGTTATCAAATTTAAAGTTAGTTTTTAGTTAGTTTATTAATCTAAGTTAGTTGTCTTTGGTTAATGTTTTGTTTTAACTTATATTAGTTTGTAATAAGTTAGTTTAAATTTTTGAGTTAGTATAAATGAAATTTAGTATGTGAATTTTAATAGTACTTGTTAATATTGAAAATTGTTGTAAGTATAGTTGAAACATCTTCTTCATTTAAATATTATTAGAGGTTAGTTATAATAAATATAGATTTAAAATTAAATGGTTAGTAAAAGTTTAATTAGTGTAACTCTAGTTTTCATTGATAAAGGAAGTTAATGGTTATGTTGAAAATATAAATTATCTTAGCAAATTTTAGTTTAGGTTCTAGTTAATTCAATTTTTAGCTATGTTATTATTATCATTATTATTATTTTTCAATAGATCATAAATTCAATTATATTTAGTTTTAGAATTGAGTTTCATTTTAGTTAGACAATTATTTCATGTTATCATAGTAATTAGTTCTTTGATGTCTATGCTATGAGGTTATTGGACTTATAATCCACCCGATCGATATTAGAATAATTTGAATACATTGTTGTAATACTAATGAAATAATGAATCAAATGTTGATAGCAATTTAATAACAAGAGTCTAACTTTAACGATTTATTCCTTTTCATGATTATAAACTTACGATGAAATGTAGTAAACCTATTCTTTCTCTTCCAAATCAAACTGTTAAACCTTAGTGAACCTAATTTTTATTACTTTAAAAAAAAAATTTGTCTTTTGCCCTCATATTTTTGCGCATGACATTTTGGTATCAGAGCCTATGTTTCAAACACTAGGAACCTAAAACCATTATGCTTCTAAAACTTATACTAAAACATTAAATTGTGTAGGATGCCTCTTATTACTTGAAGCAACCGATGAGGTAGAGGTCACAGGGCAAGGGGTGGTAGAGCGAGACTAGAGGATGGACCACCACCACTAAACCCAAACTAGGACATTTTAGATGCCCTTCAGACTTTGATTGGTGTAGTTCAGTAAAGGGTACTACTTGTAGTTCAGCCAGGATAGCAGATTCCCATAGTGGAAGCAAAGGGACCTGGAGGAGGTGGGCTCGGGGCCAGAGAGAGGACTACGAGTCCCCCACCAAGGTAGTTAGAGGGAGAAGGTGAGCACAAGGGTGAGTCAATACACCAGAGAGGACCCCCACTAAATAGACCTCCTAGGCATATAGGAGATGATATCAGGGAATTGATATGACTCAGGCCACCATTCTTTACCGGTTCCACTGAGGGGACAGTAGCAAAGGCCTGGTTACAGAGCCTACAGTGGTGCTTTGGATTATGTCCTTATGGGAGTAATCTAAAGGCACATCTAGCAGTTCATCAACTAAGAGGAGATGCCTCCAATTGGTGGCATTGGGAGGAGACTATAAGAGGAGTGAGGATGGATACCCTCACATGGGAGTCATTCTTAGAGAGATTCCAAGATAGGTACCTGTCATAGCACTCTAGAGAGAAGTAGATAGAGGAGTTTTATTCTCTATATCAGAGGGGTCTTATAGTAGCTCAGTACGAGAGCAGCTTTCTCGAGCTCCTTTCTTATATTGAATACATGAAGGATGAGAAACTATGAGTGCATCGTTCATCATGGGAGTAATTTTTTCACTTCAAGGTCTAGTCCATATGGCTTTCCCTACCACCTTCAGACAAGTAGTGGAGATATCACTAGTTGCTGAGGATACTCGAGGTAGACATGAGTCATAGGATTGGTCTCAAAACTAAAACTCTACCCAGTAGAAACCCCCTTGGAAAGGGAATTAGAACTATATAGAAGGGTCCTTTGAGGGCCAATAGTCTCAGTAGCAAAAATTGTAGCAATAGTAGCAGAAACCTTCTTAGGGTTATCAGGGCTCCAAGCCCAAGTAGTGGTAGTCTTAGAGTCCCAAGAAGGATTAGAAGGTACAGGCCCCATAGTCACAATTAGTGAAGACTCAACAGTCTTTTAAGGGTGGATACAATGGATCTAGTAGTTCAAGAGGCCCACAACAGTCTGGATCACAGGGTGTATGATCTTATACTTAAGGACCATGCTACACTTGTGGTGCAATGGGTCATATAACTAGAGAGTGTCCACAGGGATAGGCATCTGGTGGTCAGAGCAGGGCTTTTTTAGAGCTGACAATTGGTGACATGGGAAGATTCCACAAAGTTTTTGTAGGGGTTGACAATTGCCAGGTTGAGCATCAGGCCATAGTTATTGAGGCTATAGCTATTATACAGGGTCGTATGGTTGTAGTTTTATTTCATTCTAGAGCTACTAACTCATTTATATCTCCATATGTAATGGAGCATTGCAGGCTAGTGGCAGTTAAATAGGATGTCAATTGGGAAGTAGAGTTAGCCTCATAAGCTAGAGTGTCAATTAGTTCCATGGTGCATAATTGCCAAATGCAGATTGGAGACATGTCCACGATGTTTGACCTACGTATTACCCCTCTAGGTTCTTACGATGTTGTTCTTGGCATGGATTGGCTTTATGTCCATAGTGCCAAGATGGATTATCGATAAAAGAGGGTGGAATGTATGGATGATGATGTTATCTCTAGGGAGATCTTCAGAGTGAAGAGACATGTATCTTTTCGTATGATTTCTGCTATGTAGCTTAGATAGTGCATGTGAAAGGGTTGTTAGTTGTTCGCTATCACCATTTGTGACAAGGAGGAAGATTTAGAGGGGGAGCCATCCCTCGATGATTTTCCAATCCTACAGGAGTTTGTAGATGTGTTTCCTTTAGAGCTCCTTGGTATGCCTCCACCTAGAGTAGTGGATTTTCATATAGATCTTGTGCCAGGAGCTGAGGCAGTTTTTAGAGCACCATACAAGATGACCACTCATGAGCTCAGTGAACTAAAAACTCAGTTGGAGGAACTCTTAGAGAAGGGGCATATTCGACCTAGTGTGTCACCTTGGGGTGCACCAGCGATCTTCGTAAAGAAGAAGGATGGGTCACTTAGGTTGTGTATTAATTATTGACAATTGAACAAAGTGACCATCAAGAACCGATATCCTCTTCCTAGAATTGATGATCTGTTCAATTAATTGCAGGGTGCTCGAGTATTTTCAAAGATTGATATGAAGTCAGGTTATCATCAATTAAGGATTGTGGACAGTGATATCCCCAAAACTGCTTGTTACATGAGGTATGGTCACTACGAGTTCAGTGTGGTACCTTTTGGTCTCATGAATGCTCCAGCTGTATTCATGAGCCTCATGAATGGAGTATTTTGTACCTTTTTGGATAAGTTTGTGGTTGTTTTCCTTGATGACATTCTAATTTATTCTCATGATGAGAAAGAGCATGAAGATCACCTGAGGTAGGTATTGCAGAAGTTGTGAAAGAATCAGTTATTTGGCAGCTTGTTGAAGTGTGCATTCTACAGACCTAAGATACATTATTTGGCTCATGTCATATCAGGTGATGGTGTCTCAGTAGACCCATTAAAGATTAGGGCCATCATGGATTGGCCAGCACCTACTGGTGTCACTGAAGTGAGGAGCTTTATGGGTCTAGTAGGATATTATTGACATTTCATTTCATGATTCCCTAGATTGGCACACTCAATCACATCTCTTCAAAAGAAGGGGAAGAAGTATGAATGGATAGAGAAGTGTGATAGAGCTCAAGAGAGCCCTCACAAGTGCATCCATTCTTGCAATACCAGATCCTTCTGCAAATTTTGTGGTGTGCACCAATGCATCTTTGGATGGTATAGGGGTAATCCTTATGCAGAACGGATGACCTATTTCTTTTGAGTCTAGGAAGTTAAAGAATCATGAACTCAACTATCCTACTCATGACCTGGAACTTGAGGTAGTGGTTCATGCCTTGGTGAGGTGGTGAAACTTCCTTCTAGGCCATAGATTCAAACTTCATTTTGATCACCAGAGCTTGCAATACATATTTTCTCAACCAAACCTTAATGCTAGGAAAAGAAAGTGGATGGAGTTCCTTTGTGAGTATGATTTTGATGTTCATTACAACAAGGGAAAGGAGAATGTGGTTGTAGATGCCTTAAGTAGAAGTGCCATGAGCTTTCATCTATGACTACTTGCACTAACTTGATAGAGTAGATCTTACAGCACTTAACCCTAGATGAGCTTTATGTAGAAGTCAGTTAGATAGTGCATTCTTAGAGACCCTTGGAAGGGAAGTATTCAAAGTATTCCTTAGAGTCTGAAAAACTTTTGCGTCATAGAGGACGTATGTATGTACCTTCCATTAGGGGTTTGCATGAGCTCATCATACTTGAGGCTCACAAATCACCTTATACAGTGCACCCTAGTGTTAAGAAGTTATATGTAGATCTAAGATAGTTGTATCATTAGCTAGGCATGAGAGTGCTGATTGCTAGCATTATTGTGAGATGCCTTGAGTGTCAAAGGGTGAAGGTAGAGCACTGTCATCTGAGTGGGCTTCTTTAGCCACATGAGATTGCAGAGTGGAAGTGGGATGCTATATCTATGGATTTCATTGTTGGTCTCCCCATATCATCTCACCGCCATGATGCCATTCTGGTGATAGTTGACACGTTGACCAAGGTTTCCCACTTCTCACCTATGCATATTATTTACATAGCATGAGACATAGCTAAGGTGTTCTTGTGAGACATTGCTAGACTTCATGGCTTTCCACATAAGATCATCTCTGATAGAGACTCTTTGTTCACTTCATCATTCTAGAAAGAGTTGCAGGTAGCTTTGGGCACTAGGCTCAATTTTAGTATAGTGTACCATCCTTAGACTGATGGTCAGACTGAGCGAGTGAATTAGGTTTTGGAGGACATGCTACATATGTACGTGATGGATCATCAGATCAAATGGGAGGAATACCTACATCTTGTTGAGTTTTTCTATAAAAATGGGCACCATTCCTCCATAGGTATGTCACCTTATAATGCATTGTATGGAAGACTGTGTAGAATGCCCTTGAGTTGGAATAGGATCAAGGATTGAGTATCTATTGGTCCTCAGTTAGTTAATGAGATGGGCAGCAGGTGACCCTAATTAGACATCACCTAAGAGAGGCACATGATAGGTAGAAGAAGTATGCCAATGCAAAGAGGTCAGATTGGGAGTATCAGGTTGGAGATAGAGTGTCCTTGAGGGTGTGACTATACAAGAGTCAGATTCAATTTGGAAAGGGCTCTAAGTTGGCACCCCAATTCGTTGGACTATTCAAGATCCTAGAGAGGATAGGACCTATTTCTTACCATTTAGCTTTGCCACCTAACCTGTCATGCATCCATGATGTGTTTCACATTTTAGTACTTAGACAATACATTTATGATGAGTCTCATATTATAGATTGGGATGCTTTGCAGGTGGAGTTGGACGGACAGCTAGCACTTGAGCCTATCTGTATTATTGTCCGATGGACCCTAGCTCTTCAAGGCCAAGAGTTGGACAAGGTTAGGGTCTAGTGGGATTGTTACGATGAGGTAATGGCTTCATGGGAGGATGCAACATGGATGCAATCTCAATAACCTTATCTTTTTGATGAACTCTAGGAGGAAGTTCATGCCTAGTGGGGGAGGATGTGAGGCCTCACCCCAACCCATTGTAGCATAGCGATACATTATTATTTTGATACTCATGACTCAATATGTTGAGACACTATCAAATAATTTGAACATATTATATTATTTCATGTTGTGTGATGTTTACTTTCAAATATTTGAGTTCATCATATAATGCTTTACGAACATGTATATTGATGAAGTAAGTAAATGCAGAATTAACATTTTGAGTATGCAATTTTAATGATTGAGAATATGAGTAGAATGAGAGAAACCTTGATTAATTAAAAGATGTATGTTTTAATTTATGTGATTTCTGTAATATGTATATACATATGTGCATGTGATTTTATGAAGCTATTGATGTGTGCAATGAGTGTGCAGGATATTTTAGCTGAGAAACCCGATGGAGAAATGGAACTGAACCCTATGTGCCATTTTTGGAAACCCCATTGTTTGTATCTTAACTGTATTATGAGATGTATGAATGTATCATTCTGTAATTTAGTAAATGTTAACATTTTATAATAGTACTTTTATAGTGTCGTTTGACACTCGTGAATTGTTTAGGCATTCCAGCATGCTAGTTAGGGTTATTTGAGTAACCTATGGACCTAAGTCAGACTAAGTTAGTGACCTTTTTACTAATCTATTTTTAATCAAGTTTAGTTACCCCTTATCCAGATTAGTATTTAATCTTCTTTTTGAAGGTTGTTGGGTAGTTCAACTTTTCCTAGTATTGGTTAGGTCCCAAATTAATACCTAAGGCTTAAAATCATAAAATCTTAATACCCAAGGGGTATGGGTATGGGTTGGGGGCATTTTCACCCCTCAGCCCCTTTTGTTGACTTTTATGGCCACTCAAAAAGTCCATTTTTGCTTTAGTGCAAAAATAGAATGATTTCACCATGGGTTGAATGACCCTAACCCCACCTTGAGGTTAGCCTTAGGTTTAGTTGAGTTAGAAACCTCTAGATCTTTTGGGAAAGTGGGGGGAGTTATTTCTTTTAGAGGTGGTTGAGTTATGGTCTTATTTAGAGGCAATTTTGAGGAGGTTTGGGTTGTTCACCCAACCTCTACTCTTAGAGGGATTTTTAGAATTGAAGAAGAAGGAGAGGAAAGCTAGCTCTTCTCAAACTTGTTCATTGCCATAACCTATTTTCTTGAAGGTAGGAATACTTTACCTCTTTTTGGTTTTGTTTAGTGCTTCATGTTTCAATTTTATTACTTATGTATGTTTGTATGTGTGTTGAGTATGTCGGGTGGGATTGGAAAGAGTTTTTCTTCAATGTTTTTCCTTTGTGTTTTTTTGAATTTTGAAGTTTTTTTTCATGGGTGTTTGGCATTACTCACCCTCAGATAGGGTAGAAGTGGCCATTTTTTGGGGAAAGGTCTTCAGTTGGACTTCAATAGTGTAGAGTCTCTTCTTAGAATGAGAAGAGGGAGAGAGGGTAGGGTGTTATGGGCTCCTACCTATCAGCACAAACCATGTATGAGTTTTGGCATGTAAGAATGGAAGAACGGAAGTTCTCAAATTATAGCCCTGATTGGGCACCTATTTTGGTGTTGTGTCTGACATCTCCTGTTGGAAAAATCCACCTTCTCCTTGGTTTTGATTCAATTTCAAACCTCTTGTGAAAACCCATTTTGGGAATGAATGAATAATGTTGTCTCCTTGTTATGTTGTTTGTCACCTGGTCAGTTGTTTGTCTCCTTATCATCATTATTATTATTTTTCAATAGATCATAAATTCAATTATATTTAGTTTTAGAATTGAGTTTAATTGTAGTTAGACAATTATTTCATGTTATCATAGTAATTAGTTCTTAGATGTCTATGCTATGAGATTATTAGACTTATACTCCACTCGATCGATATTAGAATAATTTTAATACATTGTTGTAATACTAATGTAATAATGAATCAAATGTTGATACCAATTTAATAACAAGAGTCTAACATTAATAATTTATTCCTTCTCATGATTATAAACTTAAGATGAAATGTAGTAAACATATTCTTCCTCTTGCAAATCAAACTCTTAAGCCTTAGTGAACCTAATTTTTATTACTTTAAAAAAAAAAAATTGTGTCTTTTGCCCTTGTATTTTTTGGGCATGATAGGAAGAAACTGTGAACCATGATAAAACGTAAAATGAAATTCCCATTTATTGACAACTCATATTGAAATTGCCTACAACATGAAATTGATCTTGAAAGCTGTGTAGAAATAGTACAAACAATAAGAATAGATCTACATAGGTATTTCTTATCTTTGATATAAAATTGAAAACCTCCACAACATTGTGGGTAATGAAAGAGGTGATGGCATATGAAGATCAAAATCCTTGCAGCTGAATTCATTTAGTGAAGATTATGATCTTCACATGGCATTACATTTCCTTGCACTCCATCTTCTCTATTAAAAGCAACAATTATTTTCTTTCATTTCCTTTTCACTATATACTTCTAACAAATGCATTGAATGAGTAGAGGGCAGTGGAGAGCAGATGTGTAGTGCTAAGAACCTATATGTTGCACTATTCACTTCCACCATTTTAGCATCTTAAGGTAAGTATGGGATTAAAAATGTTAAATTATGTATATAAATCAGTTATAATTATTAATTAGAGTACATTAGTAAATGATAATTTTAAAACTATTCTTATAGTTTGAAATATTATATAAACTAGCAGTTCTAAGCTTTTGTGACAATAGTCAATAGGTTTTTACTAATATTTTTCACAACTATAATTTAATGTACATAAATTAAATTAAAATTAATTTTTAATTTAAGTAATATAAAATTTCATTCTTTCAATAAACTAAATAAATATTATTTATTTATTTGATTTATCATATAATAGATTCTCATCTTAAAAATACCAAGTCCAAAGTGAATAGGAAAAAATAAATAAAAATAATTAATAAAACTAAACATTAAAGTTTAAATATATAAATAAAATTATTATTAAAAAAAATCTCTATCAAAAAATTTATTATGAAAAATTAATATGAGAAATATAAAAATATATTAAAAAATAACAACTCCTCCCACAAATAACATATTAGCTAAACTAATTTTAAAAATAAACTAAATCAATTTAAAAACTAAAACTTCAAATAGTTTTAAAAATCAAAAGCTAAATGAAAGGAAGAAAAATGTGAGTTAAAAATGTAGATAGCAACTAATTAAATTTCTAAATAAATAAGAAAAAAGAGAGAGTTAAAATTAGAGATAAATAATATACAATAAATTTAAAAAAATCTCATCTCAATAATAAATTAAATTATAAATAATTTCTAATTAAAATAAAATAATATTAATTTAAAAAATAAACAACCAATAATAGCTAATTAAGTTAAATAAATAAATTTAGAAACAAGAGTTAATATTAGAAGTAATAGCTAATTAATCAAAATAAATAGAAATATTTAATAATGTATGACATATCTTTTTATTTTATAGTTATAATTTTTAAGTTAAACGAATAAGAAATAAAGAATAGTTAATGGTGTAGATGATAGCTAATTAAATTAAATAAATAGAAAAAATAAAAGTTAGAAATGGAATGAAATGAAAGTCGGTTGGAAAATTATTAACAAAACGAAGTGACAATTTACCAATCAAAGGATGACAATTTTCTAGCCAAAAAAAGTAATTTTATGAGAACTTTATTACCAGATATAGTCATATAGCCTATCGGCTAAATATAAATAGAAGTATGATATACATAATTTTAATATCATAAAATTATATCATTTATCATTAATGACATTTGTTCAAATAAGATAATTCATTTGAATACAACATTTTCAAAACATTTTGTTTATTATAAGAAAAATATAGAAAAAACATTCTTTTAGAGTTTAT
Organism: Cupressus sempervirens; assembly: GCA_028749045.1. Classification (NCBI taxonomy): domain Eukaryota; kingdom Viridiplantae; phylum Streptophyta; class Pinopsida; order Cupressales; family Cupressaceae; genus Cupressus; species Cupressus sempervirens. Next base: position 565,926,478 of record CM053793.1, on the reverse strand, counting down.
AATACAAAAGAGAAACATATAATTACACTATGAAACAAAATAAAATGAATAAGACATACTTTAACAGTTAAATCTTGAATTATTTAGTTATTTTGAATCTTAAGATCATGATTAAATTAATTTTCTTTATACAATCAAATTTTGTCAAGTTTTTACGTCCAAATTTAGTTCACAACTTTCTTTTTCCATTTAAATTATCACAACTATCAAAAACTATGAATATTAGTGAATACAATGTATGACTTATCACAGTTTTAGTGATTTTATGATCTTGATGTTTTCAACAAAGTAGTTTGAAATTTTGAAATATGACTCCAAAGCCAAGAGTTATGCTATTAACCTCTCTAACTAAAAAGAGGTTAGGTAGGAAATTTAAAAAGTATTTTTTGACAATATTTTAACCACTTAAAAAGGAAAAGTTAAGCAAGAAAATTGAAATGCTCAATTTGAAGTAAAATCTTAACCATTTTGTCAAATTAAAAGATTAAAAATGAAGACATTAATTAACCTCTATAAAATTTAGTTATTTCTAGGAAATCAAGCCAAATAAAGAAAAATATGTAATCTTTTAGCTCAGTGGAAGTACACATTGAATTAGAAATGGAGAATAGATATTGGCAAAATTCAAATCAAGGAGAATATAGGCATAGGTGTGCACCAACATATTTATTGAGAAGTTTCTTGATATTTCAAGCAAATGTAATTGTTAGATGTCAAATTAAACTTTTAGATGGTTTCTCTTGATGCTCATTCATTATATGCATGTAGGAAGGGCTTTCTTAATAGTTAAATCTAAAAGTGGTACAATCTTTATTCCTCAATTTTCCTAAGTTAACTGATGAGATTGCAAAGTTTTTATTAAGAACTAAATATCCACTAGTTCGATATGGATGCATTGAATGGAGTCATTTACATTGCTCATATATTGTACACTCTACGATTGACATTGATTATAGACAATAAAACATAGTTCTTGATCAAGAGCTACCAAGAGTTGTATAATAAATGTTTAGCATAATGACCAACATGGGGCATCGTATAGTTCTTAAGTGGTTATTGCAACAAGGGGTAGAGTTCTTTTTCCAATTGATTCAAAATACCAATATTCTAAGGTGTATCAACATATGAATAAATTCAAGATCAAACTTTGTAGCACAATATAAAATTTCTTGGAGGAGGAGGCATGAGAATTGTTGGATTGAAGGTATTCTAAATAAGATTTTATCTAACTATAATTTCAATTTTTGTATGCTAAATCAACTTCCCCACCCATGATCCTTCTATACAATTGGTACACTAAAAAACATGTTTAAACATTAATGAGCTTCTGGAGTGTTGTAGATCTTAGTTTAACAAGCATGAGCAAAGAGAGCATGTAAGTTTCTTGACATAGTGGCTGAAAATGTAAATCTATAATATGGAAGCATATGTTAGAAATTTAATGCGATGAGTCAATTTCCCTTGGAGCCAAATTCCCACCTACCCACCTAACCCTCATTAACTTAGTAGGCAAGTTTAAAATACAAATGAGGGGGATAATATTTTGTAGTAAGACAAAAGGAATGAATCTAATTCATTCAATCACATAGAGAGATCAAAGAAGAGAAGAGTAGAGCGCAAAGAAAAGATAAATATTACTAGATCAAAGAAATGGAAGAATATTCAGGAAAAATGACAAAGGGACTAGAGGAAGGTTCACTTTCAGTGTTTGCAGTAGCACATGTTAAATGTCCTGGTCATTTTGTAAGCTCATATTGATTTGTCTTGTGAAGTAGTGATTGCTCTAGGCATCATTGTATACAACCATTAGAGTTGTAAGTTTAAGTTTAAAGTCTTATTAGTTTGAAGTTTTAGTGTTTTCTAGTTGAATCTGAATGCTCCCAGTTGTAATAGTTTAACCTAATTGAATAGAAAGCAAGCAAGAAGGCATACTTATTGATCCAGTTGACTTGGTTCTTTGATGTCTCCTCTCTATTCACTATTGTATGGTGTCTTGTATTTGAGAAGTTGATACTTGCAAGTTTTATTGTTATGCTCTCTACATTTTAATGGTGGAAAAAATTAGATAGAAAGTCTATTTTTAGAATTCTCAGTTCACTCTCTAATAGAACCTAGTTAGTCATTGTGTTGGTTGCATGTTGAGCCTATTGAGCTTCACTTGTCTTTGTTGACTAAGCTCACTCAATATCCATACTACTAATTTTACTTAGCACCCTCTTGTGTTGAGTTGCCCCTTTGTTTTCGAGCTCACTTGGCTCCTTCATGTACTAAGCAACTTGGCACCATCTCCTTGTTACTTAGTACCCTCTTGTGCTAAGAAAAATTTTCACTTAGCACCTTTGGTTTCCAAGAAAAATTATTGAGGTTGGAATTTATTTTTTACATTAAATTAGAGCTCTGAGGCTCCACATCCAAAGTGAGTTAGGGTATTTATTTTCTAGTTATATTTAATATGGCAAGAGATGCAAGAAAGATATGGTAACAACCACTATCCTTTAATGGAAATAATTATGATACATGGGCAAAGAAGATAAAAACCATAATGGTAGCTAATAATTTGTGGGAGTTTTTAATAAATGGATTCAATGATTTTAAATTCCCAACACTATATGCTACTCTCACAAAAACATCAAGGGGACTAATAAGGTTAGAGGAGTGAAGCTATAGGTGATTGGAAGGGAGTTTGAGAACCTTCAAATGAAGGACAATAAACCTATTGCAGAGTTCAGCTAACAAATCTCCAATTTGATAAACCAACTCAAAATAAATGGAGAGGATTATGAAGAGGAGAGGATTGTTGAAAGGATATTGATGAGTTTACCTTAGAAATATGGCATTCTTGTGATGACCATTAAGGAAGAAAAGGACCTCTCCCCATTGACCATGGATGAGTTGGTGGGAACTCTTCAAACTAATGAACACCAAATTAACCAATCAGCAACAACTTCCTATCAGTAGTCTTTTATAGCTCAAGATAATTCAAGAAGCAGGCAAGAGGAAGAAATGGCTCTTGAGAGGATCAAGAAGTAGAGGTCATGGAAGGAATTGTCAAAGGAATGCTAGCACAAAAAGCTTGGGATGAGAAACAAACCAAGAGGGAGTGAGCACCTCTTAAAATAGCTCTAGAGGAGGTAAGAAGATTTACAACTCTAATAAGAGCAATGTTGAATGATACTATTGTCATAAGTATGGGCATTATGCTAGTGAATGCTAGAAGAAGCAAGGTGATCAGTTAAAGCAAAATGTAAATGTGGCTTATGTGAACATGGGAAATGCAAACAATCCCACAACCTTCATCATGTTCCAAATTGGTGAAGAAGGCAACCTTGAGGTATGATACCTAGACAACAGTTGTAGCAACCACATGAGTGGTAATGAAAGCTTATTTTCTTTCATTGATAAGACTTTCAAGTCTAAAATTAAGATGGGAAATAATGAAACCATTCCCATAGTGGGAAAAGGATCTATCATGGTCCACACCAAGAAAGGTGAGAAGAAGGAGATACATAATATATATTTTTCCCCTGGTATGAAGCACAACTTGATAAGTGTTGGAAAAATCATTCAAAATGGATACAAGTTGCTTATGGAAAATGACAAGTGTGTCATTCATGAGAAGGATGATAGTAATAGATTACTTGCAATAGTTTAAATGACAAAGAACTAGATGTTCCCTTTGAGATTAGAGACATGTTTCTCTTCTCAAGTCAGTGTTGAACCTCCCAAGCATGCATGTATAGTAGTACATCAATAATTAGCTCTTAGGAGCATGATTGAAGACCCTTCTAAGCTTTGGCATCTCAAGTATAGACATCTTGGGCTTGCTGGTTTAAATTTGTTGTCCAAGAAAAGAATGGTAGATGGTTTGCTAAGCATAGTAGATTCATATGACAAGTGTGAGGCTTGCATTTTTGGTAAGCAACATAGGCTTCCCTTTAATTCTAGAAATTCTAGAATGGCTAGAGCACCATTAGAGGTGGTGCATTCTAATTTAGTAGGCCCTATGCAAAGTACTTCTATTGTGGGGAGTAATTATTTTATGACATTGATAGATGATTTCAATCATAGGACATGGGTGTATTTTTTGAAGAAAAAATTGGAGGCATTTGATAAATTTGTTTATTATAAGAAAAATATATAGAAAACACATTTCTAGAGTTTATAATACAAAAGTGAAACATATATTATACTATAAAAAAAAGAAGATGAATGAAACATACTATGACAGTTAAACTTGTCTTTTTAAATTATTTTGAATATTAAGTATATCATTAAATTAAGTTTCTTTATACAATCAAATTTTGTCAAGTTTTTCCATCCAAATTTAGTTCACAACGTTATTTTTCTATTAAAATTATCACAACTATCAAAAGCTATGAATATTAGTGAATACAAAATCATTAGCTAACTTGTTACCTATCTAGTCATTTTTAAATTGTTGTCTCGGTTCTAGTACTTCTCAAAATTGAAAAAATTCTGCCTTTTTGAGTCAAAAAAGTTAAAAATGAGCAAGACATTGAGCTTTAAAAGAATCTATGACTTATATCACATTTTTAGTGATTTTATGATCCTGATGTCTTCAACTTAGCACTTTAAATTTTTGAAATATGACTCCCAAGTCAAGAGTTATGTTGAGTTAATGAGAGCCTCCAAAACACATAACCTCTCTAACTAAAAAGTGTTTAGGTTTGAAAATTTAAAAAGTGTTTTTTTGTCATGCCCAAAATTACGCGGGCAAAAATACACACAATATTTTTTTAATTTTTTTTTAAATTAATAATTAAAATGCTCTAAGTTTGATATGGTTGTGTTCACAGTTAAAGTAAAGGTTCTCTACATTTCATCTTAAGTTTATAATCTTGAGGAGGAATACATTTGTTTCATTATTTTAGTACTAATATAACATTTTATTTAAAGAAATATTGAATAACAATTCAACTGAAAATGGTTCTAATTAAATTGAAATGTTAAATCAAAGAACTAACTAAGATAATATCACATCTAACATATACATGAATATACTTTCTTTAATTTTATTCCAATCACAATTTTATATAAATCCAATAAAATATTCCTAATATAATGACCATATGAATTAAATTTAAATTTGACTAAGATAATAAAATATTTCATGAAACATTATCTACAAATTTTAATAGTACTTTAACTAACTAAAACAATATTAGCTATAATTTTAAAGCAATCATATTGATCAAGATTTTAATAAAATCTATTAATTAACTTATAACGTATCAACTACTAAAGAAAAACATTTAAATTAAATAAAATATACACTACTCCAAATTAATAAACATTATAATGTTAACATCTTTCTTCTTTTCATATAACAATTTCTATTTAATTCTTAAAGTAAATCTCATTTGACTAAATTAAATTTACATCCAATAATAATAATAACTTATGACTTTTTGACTAATAAATCAAACAAGCCATTTTCTACATATGACTCTAATAATATTAATAAATCTAGTATTAAAACTAACAAAACAAAAATAAATAAATATTATCTAACAATGATTCTTATCTAAAATCAAATACTAGTAAAATAAACCAATTTAATTTAGATGTAAACTAACATATGAACAACGTATCAAAACTTAATATTTAAAAAGAGATCATAATAATTAAATATATACAAAGATAAAATTCCAAACTAACTAACTAATATTAACTAATCATTAATTTAAAACTTTCTAAAATAATGAAATAACTAAATTAATTTAAAACTAAACTAACTTCAATTAAATATCATTACAAAACTAAACTAAAATATATTTTAAAATACTAACTAAAAAAAAAAAAAATGTAACTAATATTCTAAACTAAATGATTTTTTTTAAACTAACCTAAAAATATAACCCACCAAACATCCACTACATCCTATTCTTTTCCTTCCATCCCACATGTCACCATCTTCCTCCCAAACCCCATGCGCTTAAAAACAAATTTATTAACTAATAACCTTCATTACTAATACTAAATTAACATTACTAACTTACCAAAACTAATAAATGAAAAAAAATAAACACTTACTTAAAAAATAAATAAACATAATTAAATCCTACAACTAACCCCTATACTACCCCCACCCTACACAACTCTACTCTCCCCCTCCACGTCACATCCCATTTCTCCCAATCTCCTGCGCATTTCCAAGCGCGCTGCCCCAGACTGGAACATGACAGTCCTGTCCCCCTTGGCATGCATGAGTTGACCAAAAACAAGAGTTGGCACTCAAAGGGGAAAATGCTAAGTTTTTATTTTTAAAAAAACTAAACAAATTTTTTTTTAAACCATCCCATCCATGAAAGGAGGTGAGCGCTCAAGTTGGAGGGAAAAGGGGATAGAGTGATATCACCCCATCATGATAATGTTGACTTGCTATAAAAACTCTACAAGCCTTGCTCAAAAAGTTGCACCAAGGTAAGGAGGATATAAAAGTGGTTTTCTTTTTTTTTTAAAATTATAGGTAAAACAAAACTAGAGATAGTTATGACATAAAGTTAAGTTGATAGGGTCAAGGATATTTTGAATATTTATGTAAAATTTCTTTTTGTTAAAATCTAATATTAATAACTTCAAAAAAAAAATATTTAGAGAATCTTTTTAGATGCTCTGTTGCAATTGAAGGGATTAATTCATCCCCATACAAAAAGCAGAACCATTTTTCTCAAGCAAATTTTCTCAAGCTCAAATTTCTTCTAAGTATGGATTTTTTTTTTGAGTAAAGTTATATTTCCAAGTTTTAAGGGGATGATCATTCTTCTCTTCTAGGTGTTGAAATTTTACAAAACATCTATTTGACCCAAGGGGAAAATTATTTTTCTCTCCAACATTGATAATCATCGAGTTTAGATATTGTTTTAACCATACTGTAAGACTATCATATCTCCTAATAATCACAAAAATTAAACCTATGTTCATAACATAATCTTTCATTTTTCAACATATATGAAACTTGAAATTTTTCCTACTTGAACATCATCATTTCATCTTATTTTTGATGTGCATCCATATAACCAAAAAATTACAAAGAAAACTCATGAGAAACAATAGTACTCAACGACTATTTTATTGGCAAACCTAATTCAAAGGCTCAGCTAGGAAAGAACTAGGAAGAAAACCCAGCATCATTTCCATTACAACAAAGTTTCAAAATACAAATTTACATAGGATTCCAATCCAATTAAATTTCCTTCATGACCCTTATCAAGGGATCCATATCATTTTCTACAATACATTGCTAAGATCATGGAGGGAACAAAATCTGATCAGGTGTCAAACAAGCATGACCAAGAGACAAAATCAAACATGCATATTCATACTGGGTTTTTACAACAGGATTCACAATGAATCAAAACTAGGGAAAGGTGGATTTTTCCAATAGGAGACGTCAGACACAACACCAAAATAGATGTCCAATCGGGGTTATAATTCAAGAACTTTTATTCTTCCATTCTTACATGCCACAACTCATATGTGGCTTGTGTTGACAGGTAGGGGCCCGTAACACCCTACCCTCTATCGCTCTTCTTGTCCTGAGAAGAGACTCTACACTGTTGGAGTCCAACTAAAACGACCTTTCCCAAAATTGGCCACTTCTACCCTATCCGAGGGTGAGTAATGCCAAATCACCCAAGAAAACTTCAAAATTCAAACACAAAACATTAAAGAAAAGCATTCAAGAAACATGGTTTCAATCTTTCCCCACATACCCAACATACATACAAGCATACAAATAAACAACACAATAGCATAAGTACAAAACAAGCATGAAAAATCTAAACAAGGGAGATGAAGAAATCCTAATTTCACAAAGAGGTAATGGAAAATGAACAAATTGAGAAGAGCTTTCCTTTTCTTCCTTCAATCTTCCAAGACTCCTCTCTATAAGTAGAGATTCGGTAACCCCCAAAACTACTCCAAAAATGGCCTCTAAATAATATGCAAACTCAACCACCAAAAAAGGAAATAACTTCACCCACTCACCTACAAATCTAGAAGTTTCTAACTCAACCAATCCTAAGGTTAACCACTAAGTGGAGTTGAGGTCATGCAACTCATGGTAACCACTTTCAATTTTCGCACAAAGGCAAAAATAGACTTTTTGAGTGACCTCAAAAGTTAATAAAAGGGGCTTAGGGGGTGGAAAATACCCCCAACCCATACCCATACCCCTTGGGTATAAAGATTTCATGTTTTAAAGGTCTTAGGAATTGATTTGGAACCAAACAAAAGCTAGGAATAAATTAGGACCTTCTATCAACTCCAAAATGTAGATTAAGCACTAATCTAGATTAGGGGTAACTAAACTCGATTAAGAAAAATTAGAGAAAATGACACCAACTTAATCTAAATTAGGTCCAAAGGTTGCACAGATAACCCTAACTAGCTTGCTCGAATGCATTTGCAAATTTACCAGTGTCAAGTGACACTATAAGAACATAGTTACAACATTAACATTAACTGATTACAAAAAGATACACCTTACAAAAAAATTAAGTTCGAACAAAAAGGTTTCCACAAATTGCACATAGGGATCACTTCCATTCCTTCATCGAGTTTCTCGGCTAAATTATCCTGCACACTCATTGCACACATCAGTAGTCCCATAAAATCGCATGCACATATGTATGTATGTATCAGGGAATCACATAAATTAAAACGTACATCTATAAATCAATCAAGGTTTCTCTCATCCTACTCATATTCTTAATTATTAAAATCTCTTAATCAAAGGGTTAATCCTACATTTACTAATTTCATCAACATACATTCATAAAACATTACATGATGAACTCAATATCTAAAAGTAAACATCACACAACATGAAATAATATAATATGTTCAAGTACCTGATAATGTCTCAACATCTCGAGTCATGAGTATCAAAATAATAATGTATTAACTATGGCTACGAAGGGTCGGGGCGAGGCCTCACAATTTTTAACAATATTTTAACCTCTTAAAAAGGAAAGGTTGGGCTAGAAACTTGAAATTTGCATTTTGAAGCAAAATGTTAACCACTTCGCCAAATTAAAATGTTATAAATGAAGAGGTAAATTAACCTCTATAAAAGTTAATTATTTCTAGTAACTCAAGCCAAATATAGAAAAACATATAATATTTCATCTTGGTAGGAGTACACATCGAATTAGAACTAGAGAATGGTTACTGGCACAAATTCAAATCAAGGAGAATATAGGCATAGGTGTGCCCCAACATATTTGTTGAGAAGTTTCCTGATATTTCAAGAAAGTGTAATTGCTAGATGTCAAATTAAAATTTTAGATGGTTTATCTTAATGCTCATTCATTAAATGCATATGGGATGGGCTTTCTAAATAGTTCAATCTAAAAAGTGGTACAATATTTATTCTTTAATTTCACAGAGTTAGCTGGTGAGATTGGAAAGTTGTTATTAAGTAATAAAAACCAACTAGTTCAATATGGATGCAAAGAATGAAGTCATTTACATTGCTTATGTATTTTACCCTCTTTATGATTGACATTTATTATAGAGTAAGACACATAGTTCTTGATTGAGAGCTACCAAGAGTTGCATAATAAATCTTTAACATAATGACCAACATGAGACATCATATAGTTCTTAAGTGGTTATTGCAATGAGGGGTGGACTTCTTTTTCTAATTCAAAATACCAATATTCTAAGGTGTATCAACATATGAATAAATTCAAGATCAAACTTTCTAGCACAATATAAAATTTCTTGTAGGAGGAGGCACGAGAATTGTTGGATTGAAGGTATTCTAAATAAGATTTTATCTAACTATAATTTCAATTTTTTGTATGCTAAACTAATTTCCCCACCCATGATCCCTTTGTATGGTTAGCACACTACAAAATATGTTCAAATATGAATGAACTTATGGAGTGTTGTAGATCTTAGTTTGACAAGCATGAGAAGAGAGAGAATGTAAGATTCTTGAAACAATGACTGAAAATGTAAATACATAATATGGAAGCATATGTCAAAAATTTAATGCAACTGGTTGGTTGTCACTGGAGCCAAACACCCACCTACCCACATGGCCCTCATTAATTCAGTAGGTGAGTTTAAAATTGAAATGAGAGGGAAAAATTTTTACAATAAAGCAAAAGGAATTAATATGATTCATTCAATCAATTAGAGAGATTAGAGAAGAGTAGAGAATATTGTAGACAAGATGATCGATAGATTAGAGCAGAGGAAGAATAATCAAAATAAAAGATTATAGGACTTGAGGAAGGTTCACTTTCAGTGTTTGTGATAGTACATGTTGAATCTCCTTGTCATTATATAAGTTCATATTGATTTATCCTGTGAAGCAGTGATTTCTCTAGGCATCATTATTTGCAACCATTAGAGCTATAAGTTTAAGTTTAAAGTCTTATCAGATTGAAGTTTTAATTTTTCCTAGTTGAATCCAAATGCTCCCAAATTTTGTAATAGTTTAACCTAGTTGAATAGAATGCAACCAAGAAAGCATTCTAATTAATCTAGTTGAGTTGGTTCTTTTTTATCTCCACTCTATTCACTATTGCATGGTGTCTTCTATTTGAGAAGTTCATACTTGCAAGTTTTGTTGTTATGCTCTCTGCATTTTAATGGTGGAAAAGTTTAGACAAAAAGTTTATTGTTAGAATGCTTGATTCACTCTCTAACCAAGCCAACTCAATCATTGTGTTACTTGCATGTTGAGCCTATCAAGCTCCACCTACATTTGTTGACCAAGCTCACTCGACATTCATACTACCAAGTTTACTTGATACCCCCTTATGCTGAGTTGCCCCTTTATTGTTGAGCTCACTTGGCTCCTTCGTGTGTCGAGTAACTTGACACCATCTCCCTATCACTTGACACCCTCTTATGCCAAGAAAAATTATCACCTGGCACCTTTGGTTATCGAGAAAAATTATTGAGTTTGTAATTTATTTTTCACATGGTATCAAATCTTTGAGGCCCCACATCTACATTGAGTTAGGGCATTTATTTTTTGGGTATATTTAATATGGCAAGAAATGCAGGAAAGATCAACATCCTTTAATGGACATAATTATGATACATGGGAAAAGAAGATGAAAACCATAATGGTAGCTAATGATTTGTGGGAATTTGTAATAAGTGGATTCAATGATGTTACAATCCCAACACATTATGCTACTTTTTGGGACTCAAAATCACCTTCCTGATTCAAGTACCATTCCAAGCTTTGGAGCCCCTTAAAATGCATTTAATGCATGTGTACCTAACTATCTATTTGAGGCCTAAGAGCTATTTAATGTTTCTAAAACCTTGCATTCAACATATCCATGCGTTCCATGAAGATAAACTACAATTCCAAATCATTATGTGAAGTTTCATTATGAGAAATGTTCAAATTTGCATTTTTACACCTAAGTGTCAAGCAATGATAGGAGGCCTTGTTTGCAATTGAATATCTTTCACCCAATAATGTTTCATGGCTCATCACTTTTTGAGTGTTTAGTATGCATATTATAGAACCTATTTTTCATATTTTGTGTTGTTTTGACGTGTTTTGACAAAGTTTTGAATCCCTCAAATTCGGTTGTCTATTATTGTCGTGTTAATGTAAATTGTTTAGAATTTTGTGAGGCCCTGTTTGACTTGTTATAACTTTGAAATAGTTGACTAAAATGAAAATATTCCTCTTTCATTACATTCTCGAGGTTAGAGACTTGCTACGTTTCAATTTTGTGCTTATGATGTATCTGTTTGATCAGTTTTCAAACACAATTCCATTTGCAATTTGTAAAGTTTTACTAATGTCATAAAGTGCAAATTGATTAGTACCCTTATTTGTGATGTTGTAACTTTTATTCCATGATAGGTGAGATCAAATGGATTTTACTTTTGTGTTCTACTTTGAAAATACTTTGAGTGTGCCAATTTTCAAGTCCTAATGAATCCGTCTGCACACTTTTCCAGGTCCATTCCATTTGTGAAAATTACTTTTCTGCTATTGTTTCCAGTCCTATAAATCCAAGTAGCCCACTTTGACTACCCTCAAAATTTGCCTAGTTATTTTTCATGAGCCCAAATCCTTGATTTATATTCTCTATGTGGCAATGAACGAATGTCCCAGTTTTCATGCCCCCAAGTGTCAATTTGACTAGTTTTCAAGACCAAATCCAAATGTGTTTTATGGTTTTCTGACGTGTTTTCTTGTAGGCAATTCTGAGAAGGCAACTTTGATAGTCAATACCTTTTGATTGAGAACTCGTCATGAGACAAGATTTGGCAAGGTGCATGAATGTGGAACAAATTAGTATATCAAATTTTAGGGCTCAATAAGGTGTTTTGGTCAATTTTTAAGACCAGTCAGAGGACCTCTCAATGTGAATTTTCTGGCTTGCATGAAAGGTTAAAAATGAGTTTTAAGAGTTGAATCAATTTTTCAAAATGATTTAAAACTGTGAGATAAGATTAGTGGATCAATTTGATATGTTAGTTTTTTCAAAATGATTTTTTTTTAGGCCTGACCTACTTTGGGGTCCAACTAATTTCTTTAGATTGGTAGGATGTTGGGAATGGTAGATGTGTTAAGATTACACCTAGGTTAAAAGGAAGAAAAATATCATTTTAAGGACATACTATAAAAGGTAGTGTATTATGAAGAATAAATTTTGTACCATTGAGTTGTTGATATCTAATTGAAACGATCATTTGGTTAGAAAGTTTGTTGAAGAAGACTGTGTGTTTCAATCATTGTTTTGTCACTGATGTCAAACCTACTACATGTTGGGAAGACAATTACTTATATGTTTCAAGTACTATCACTTAGTTGATTGATGAGGAGGATTTGATCAACAAGATGTAATAAAAGTACCTAGAGGAAAGGTTGAGTTATGATTATGAATTGAACCACAAAAATCAATTAAGACAGTAGGGTAGAAGCACAAACCTATGCTAACAAAAGTATAATTGTTCACCTTCAATGACATAAAATTGGTATTATTATTTTCAATTTGAAATGAAGTAAACTAATGAAATCTATAGAAATGGATGAAGTTTAGGATTATAATTTTTAATAATTATTTGGAATAAGAATTGATACATTTTCCTAATTTTTATACATAATTTTTTAGCTGCTGAAAATTAGAGGTCTAGTTCCCACCACAAAATTATATGGAAATTAACTTATTTGACTTTGATCTTAGACTATGTTATAGATAACATACATGGGTAGAACATTCAAGAATAAAAATTGGCTTCAAACCTATATTTTCTCTTTTGTAATGATTCAAATTTAACCTCACCTAAAATTGATAGTTTTTATCTCCCATCACATTTTTCAAAACAAATCTATTCTAACTAGCACAAAAAATATATATTCTATAAGACGACTCTCTCCTCTAGAACATCAAATAATTTTTAATTTTTTATATCATTTGATATTGTTATTTATCAAAATTGACATCTTTTCGAATATTAAAATACGTGCTTGTAGAGTTTTTTAATTGCAATATATTATATCTAATTAAAGCATTATAAAATCTATATGGGAATGTTCGTGAATCTGAGCTCTATTAAATGGTGTTTATATGTTAATAAAAAAATATCATAAAAAATAGTAAGAGTTATTGAAACACCATTTTTCTAAAATAATTTTATTTTTTTAGTAATTGGATACAAACTAGTATAAAACATGCATTTAATAGACATTTCCAATTGGAAATGTGTGAGACCATATATAACTTAGCTAGAATGAATTTATCCAAATCATATGTTTGAACAAAATTGATTTTTAGATATAAATACTCAAATTCCATTGTTCTAATAAGTTAGCTTGAAAGGTGAGACAACTTTGTACTTTTACCAAGTGATAACATAATGTATTGATGATCTACTTAAGGTTAAAAAAGAATAAATTTAAACAAAGTTAATTTTCCAAGGTTGACCAAGTGGATAGTAGGTGCTGAGCAAAGTTAGTGCAAGCCAAGTAAAAAGTCAATTGGAGCCGAGTGAAAGAAAATTCTAGTGGATGCCAAGCATGTTAGTATATGTTGAGTAATTTTCAATAGATGTCAAGCACCAGTAAAATCCAGTTGATGCCAAGTTATTCTATAGTAGTTTTTGACTAACACAATATATTTCGAGCATCAGAAGGTTGACAATGTCGAGCTATTGCATTATGACGAAGATCAAAGATTCACCAAATAAAAGCTGACAAGTTTGTTTCCCTAGAACTTGTGAATTGGGAGAAAGATAAGATTGATGAGATGGTGACATAGAGTCTTATGTAAACCATTTTGGAGGTGAATTCAAATAAATTCTAAGAGAAGTTTCTAGAAAAGACAAGATATCGAGTAGATACATTGTATCCTACCTAATCCATCAAAAACCCTAATTTTGATGATGGATAATGAGTAGGAAAATGTTCTAATTTTCTCTATATTGGAATGTATGGTCATGAAGCAAAGAGATTTAGAGGTTTTTGATGTGAAAATCTGATAAGGAGAAGAAAAAGGGTTTTGCATCAACAAGTGACCCAAGTGAAGAATTTTGCAATGGTTTACTAAGCAAGAAGGCTTAAAGAGGATGAATGCTTGAAGGGTAAAAAAGCTATCAGAGCTGCAAAGATTGGAATTCTAGTAGAATTGAGGGCTAAACAAAGATCTAAAATCAGCAAGTAAGGTTGTAAGTTGTATCAGATCAAAGCTCTACTATTACTTTCTAACAATTGTATTAGCCTAGGGTAAATCCTTTGGAGTAAGGTTGACTTAACAATCATTGGAAAATCCTTTAACAAGATAGCATTCTAAGTGAATGGCCTAAAGTCCTCTAACAAGGCTCACTTTTGATAGGGTGACTGAAATCCCTTAACTAGGTCACACTTAGTAGTGTGTATTGTAACCTTTAACAAGGTTGGCCTTTAATAGGGCATCACTTCGAAAGAGTGAAAAAGGAGTAACATGTTACTGGTGATTTTTCCCAAAATGGGTTTCCATGTTAAATCATTGTGTCAAATGTGTTGATGGATATGTTGTGTTTCATGTTTTACATTTCTACAAGTTGATTTGATAGTAACATATCAATTTTAGTTAACACACAATGAATGCATGCATGGTTAAGAATGTTTTATGGGTTCACTAAATTGTGAAAAGTTTTAGTTGTACATCTGGACCTTGAATAACTAATTCTAAATAATATTCTATCTAATTAATATTTTATTGAAGGTATTCTAAATAATATTTTATCTAATTATAATTTCAATTTTTTGTATGCTAAACTAATTCCCCACCCATGATCCCTCTATACAGTTAGTACACTACAAAACATTTTCAAATATGAATGAACTTATGGAGTGTTGTAGATATTAGTTTGATAAGCATGAGTAGAGAGAGCATGTAAGTTTCTTGACACAATGGTTGAAAATTTAAATGCATAACAGGAAGCATAGAAAAAAATGAAACATATAGTAGAATCTCATCTCTTGCTTCATTTAGTTGATGTAGGGAAAGCTAGATTTTAATCTTCAGTTTATCAATAATATTTCCCAACTTGTAAATTTCCCTTTTCAAGATCTTTCCTCAAAGTTGTAAAGCTTTCCTTTCTAGAGAACCAATGCTCTAATACCAATTGTTGGATATATAATATGGAAAGTAAACTCTGAGAAGGCTCAGGTGGAGGTGAATAAGTCCTTCAAAAATTTAACCATACATCCTTTCACCAAACATCCATCTCATAATTTGCATGTAAATTGAAATAGCTAGCCAAACATATTTATCCATAGCATGAAAGAAAATAAAATTCAACACATATATAACACAATATATCTAATTAGCTAGAAATCCTCCAATGAGAAGGTAAAATAGAGGGGGGGATGACATGCAAAAATCTCCATTACTGCAGTAATAAATTGTATCCAATAAAGGCTACAATGTTTGATCATAAACTATGATCTACCCAATGAAAGGCCTACCCTATTAAAGGCTTATAAGATTGTTAGATCTTACCATAGTAAAGGATTTCAACACCCTATTAGAAGTGTGCCTAATTAAAGGACTTTAACTTACAATGAAGTAAGCACCTTGCTAAAGGATTTACAACAACTTGTTAGGACTACTCTATTAAGAGATTTAACTAATTCACCTACTAAAATATATCAACAATGATCCTTCAGTTAGCAATCTATTTCTAGATAACAAATCACCTCTTTTTTAATGTGTACTTGATCCTCACTTGATCAAATGTATTACTTATGTTCCTTAATTCCTTTCCTTTTTTCTCCTCTAACTGATTCTACAATGTATCTCAATTCACAACTCCTTATCCACCATGAATACTCTATTTATGCATGAAAACTTCTCTCTTTTCCCCTTCCACGATATTTAGATTTTTTTCCTCCTTAAGAAGACTTAGGTGAGTTAGGGTTAGATATGAGTCAAGGATTGTGATTCAACCATTTTTCCACTTAAAACATCCCTTCAATAGATTGGTTGCATAAGCTACATAGGGATTCTCAATAAATATTCTTCCTTGTCATCTTAGAATCATAAAACAATCTATAAGTTTGCTAAAAATTGGTTTACATAAAATTTTGTGCAATTATAAATAACTATGTCCAAAACTGTTTACTCAGCAATTGAAGTATCTGATGTTCGACATCCACTATCTCTTCAATCTTGTAACTCAACCTCTAAATGACTCAACATCCACTAATCATTTGACATCTAAATGACTTGGCATCCACTATCGGCTCAAAACTTGAGTGACTTGGCACTTACTAGTTACTTAGCACATATTATATATCTCTCAATTGACATATACTATTTGTCAACTTATGTTCAACATACATTACGTGTTTGGCATGAACTAAATAAATGACTTAAGTATATTGGCACTCATATGTAAAAACCAATCTAAGATTAATAGTTGAATTGGGCATGCTTGATGTGTACTTCTCTAGAATGGTAGCCATTGTATATTTTGTGTTGCGTTTCACCTATACTCTATTGGTTGTTATATATTTCTTTAGATGATACTTATTGATCTATTTGAATAAGGTGATGTAGTAATTGAAAATGTTATACACAAATTCTTATATTTTTATCTCTCTTCTTCTACATGTTGTTACATTCTATGTTATAGTTGTACTATTTTTTATACATGCTCCCTTGTCTAGTCTTCTTGAACACTTGCAACATGGTAGTACTATTGTTTCTTTTTTGTCTTTGTGATGTCAAAGACTCTTATTTACACCTCTTATATATTTTTGAGTTGTAGTTTTACTTCCTTTGATGAATTATGACAATTCATTTTGTTATTATATTACATAGCATCATATAATCATACTAACCCCAAAGTTGGTAGATCTCTCTTCTTCTCTCTCTCTCTTTCATATATTTATTTCCTTTGAAGTGTTGAAGTTATTTCTAGTGGATGCATGTAAGCTTGGAAATTAAATATATTTCTTCCATTTAGGAATTTATAATATTGAACTATTAACTATTCAAGAGGTCCAATCATTTTTTTTAGCCCTCTTTAAATTAATAAAAACTTTGGGAGGCCTAATCATTTCTTTTTTATCCCTCTTGGTTGTTAAATTTGTAGCTTCATTCAAATTGATTTGATCTTATATACATTATTTTTATTGGTAATCATCATTTCCTATATATACTTATCCATGTTAACAATATATTATATATATATATATATATATATATATATATATATATATATATATATATATATATATATATATATATATATATATATATATATATATATATATATATATATATATATATATATATATAATTCAAATGATGATTACACCATAGAGACATGTATCTTCATGAGACATGTTTCCTCTCATTTTTATATGAGATCCAAATCTGTATTTGGAGATTATCAATAAGAATGGCTATGATTCTACATTTATAGAAATGATCCTAAAATAACATTGTGTCAGAACTTAACTACAGATGTAAAATGAGTAAAGATTTAAAATAAGAATTGACTCAGAGCTTTCTACCTGCCAGCCTATGAGGCATATTTACTAAAAGGTAGAACATATGATTTTAGCCATAGTTGAATACAATAATTTTTTTGACCATTTATACAAAACATTAATTGCATTTTTTTTTTGACTTTTGGGGGACATTCCATTGCAAACAAATTGAAGTATATGACACCATTTGGAATTTTTGTTTGCATGAGAAATATTTGCTAAAATTTATTAAGTGCATAAAGATTTATTATCTTGTGGCTTAAATAAAGTATTTATAATTGATTATGTTAGTATTCCATTGAAATATTAAAGCTAAAATAAATAGGATATATTGTGGTCAAGCAAACATTGGAGTTGGAAAAAGATAAAATAAATTGGATATATTATGATTGGACTAACATTGGAATTGTAAAATTTTATTCCAATATATACCAATATCAATGTTGGCTCACAAAGAATATCATCATGGGGTAAATTTGAACCTCATCTCTATGGTTGAAGAAGTTTTTTTTCTAGAGAATGCTATACTAGAGTAATATTTTCTATAAATACAAAACTATTGCATATGGCTTCAGGAGACCTATGGTTAAAACAGGAAGGAAGTTGAAATTGTTATATCATTAAAAGAGGAAGGATGAAGAAACAATAATTTAGAAGAATCGTGGGTAAAAGAAAAAACATGTGCCACCCTTTGGGATATCTTGATGGGTTACAGCTCAAATAGTTACAGCTGAAGGGTTTCAGCTATACATATGTGGCACTTTCTTGGGCCAATGTGGTAGCCAAGGTTACAGAAAAATTGCTTTTAGATGAAATAGTTATGACAAAAATGGTACAAGGTTTTGTGTGTGTGTGTGTGTGTGTGTGTTTGTGTGTGTGTGTGTGTGTGTGTGTGTGTGTGTGCATGCTGAAATTACTTTTGGGAGGTCATTTTCACTATTTCAATTTGTCATAATCCCATAATGACATATAACTAATACAAATTTATAAAGATGATTTTTAATATATCTTTGTATCACATTGATTATTATAATGTTGATCATTTACATTAACACAATATAAGACATTATATCCAAAATATAAAATAGGAAACTATTAATATATGATCAGATTTGATAAATAATTATAATATATGATCTACATCTTGTGTGGTATTGGACTTTGTTGATCAATTCTTCATAATTATGGTCATTATTTGTAGAAGTATGTCATCTATAATGAGAAAGCACGAGTCATCTAGCAAACTTTAGTAAACTATATTATTTCTATCTGATGTTTCATGAGGGTTCCAAGCTATAACATACCTATCAAAAAATTATCACACTCTTTAAACTTCATCTACATTATTACAGTCAAGTCTATCCATATCAGGTGTATTTTTAATCTAAATCACTACATGTATATGTGTTCTTCCTCTATGTTGTCACAATTTTCTGTAACAAAAGTTAATTACATGGAGAATCTTTTCAATATCTTCATGGAAAATTGTAAATCAGTGATGCATGTATAATGCTACTATATGAGGGTTATTGATGATGTTTTCCATGTGTTGTTTGCTTGATAACATTTTTGGAGAAGTATTATTTGACATTAACTAATGTATATCTAGCCATTTTGTGTTTGTTGCACTGAGTGTGAAGAATAGAGTTGGTGGTCCAATCTAGTTGACCATATTTATTAAATCTATTTGATGACTATGCCAATATAGGTGTGTACCTCACATTGAAGAATTGTAGTGCATCAATTATTGTGCCAACTGATTTCTAACAAATTTTGTAGGTGTGTATAGAGGTTTTCTATAGTAGTAGGCATACTTTCTTCTATATTTCTTTTAATGAATATTGTTGCAACTGCTTGCCTATGATGTCTACCCATTAGATTGAAGACAAAATATGGGAAGTGGGAATGTCTTCCAAATTTTTTGTCATAAAACCATAGTAAGAGTTGTGCAAATTCATGTAGTTGAAATTTCCTTATCCTAGGTTGCATATAAATTGTAGATCCTTTTGGAAATAGAGTGGGAAATGCCATATTCAACAATCCCTTAGTAATATATTTATTCACTAGACATCAATCTATCTCTAGCCAATCTATTATGTCACTTGAATTCCTGTGAAGTTGCAATCTTTCTTTTATGATTTGTAGCTCAAGAGAAAATTTTAGTGGTTTCCTAATAAATGATATTGTGTATGTTGTCCTAATCTTTTTGTCATGTTCAACAATGTCCATTTCCCTAATTTCTAATTGTATGTCTTTAGTTGTCTCAATAATTTTAAGCATATTGGATACATTTTTTCTTGCTTCAGCGATCTCAACTAGATGATTGGCATGAATAGTGGCATCCTTATAGTAGGGATTATATTTGATCTTGTACTATAATGCATCTATAATCTGGCTCATACAAACATAACAATCATAGGACTGACCTATTGTATGTAATCTTTGAACAATGAGTATATCTATACCTTAAATCCTTTGTGGTAGTATTGTTGCAATTCTTTTAATATCTTGTATAAAGCTAATTGTGTGGCCATGATATTTATATTAACCTCCAAAATTTTGAGTAACTTGTAACACTAGGTTGACTCTAGCAATCAATGTTTCTTCAACCTAGGTTAATCTTTTCAATACAAGAGGTTGGTCTTGTAGACACCTAAATTTGATTACACTATTTTAGTAATCCTATTTACTTATCTAAAAAGGGCATTATTAATTAAATTTCTATTTAATTAATCCTTTGTCATCCCCTAGTTGATTAATTTAATTAATCATCTATAGTCCTAATTGATAAATCAAATAATCTATTATTTATCAATTAAATCCTATTCTTCTATCTAATTCCAAAAATCCCCATTTATTAAATAAATCTATTTGATAAATGAAATCCTCAAATTCAAAAACCCCTAACCTATCTCTAATCCTCCATTTAGCCTAATCCACCCCATCCACCCATACTAACCAAGCTTAGCCACTAACTCACCCACCCTCATTAATGCCATCCACTTGCACATCTCTAACATCCCTAATCTAATCCTAAACCCAAGCCTAATCCACCCCCTAATGTTGTCACATTCCTCAAACAAGTTTAAGACTTTCCTAATCCAAACCAAAGTCTCCCCTCAAAAAAACCCAACCACTAAGTCATGAGTGCTCTTACAAAACATAAAGACTCTTACAAGCCCACTCATGACTCTTACACCCATCTTCCACACTCTTCCCTCTTCCACACTCATTCCTCTTACATCCCTCTTACATACTCAACCCCACTCATCATGACTTTAACCAACCCTTTACCCTACCCTCTCACACTCATCCTCCTTGTGACAAGTGTCACCTTCCCATTGGTGCTAAACAAGCACAATCCATGTGCTCCCCTTTGAGTGCATCTTAGCCCTCCTTAAGCCTTCATCCATCCTTGCATCTAAGCCCTCCATCCCTCTACCCCTTAGCCTATAAATTGAATCCCATCCCAAGCCATTTCATCAACAATCTTTGAGCTAAAGTTACCATGCTATTTTGAGAACCAAAGCCATCAATAATACCCTTATAATGCCAAATTGAGAGCTCACAAAGCTACCAATTTGCCATTACCCATCTCCATTGAAGCCGCTTTTGAGCATCTTGAGCATACATCCATAGCAAAAGGACACATCTACAGAATCAAGAAAGCATGAAGTGCTTTTTCTTGTGAGGTTTGCACTTCTTATTTTCTTTCTTTGTCTAAGCATATATGTGGATTTAGTTTTTGGTTTGTGAATGTTTACTTTATTTTGTTAATGTTCTTTGCATACTGATTCTGGTTCTACATTTTGGCACGCCCGGTGGGACCCCACTATGGGTCATTTAATCATCTATTTTCATCTATATGTCATTTTTCTAACCATCTAATGTTTGTTGTTGTTTGAGTGTGTTGTGAGGGTGTTTTGCTTATTTTTGCAGGTTAAAGAACGCACTTAGGAAGAAGAAATACCATCTAAAAAAAAAAAATTTGCATTTTTCAGCTTTTTTGGCGCAGTTTTGGCGTCTGCAACCTGTTCTGTCTGCGAAAATTGACATCTGCGAAAATCCGCGTCTGCGTAAATCGACATCTGCGAAAATCTGCGTCTGCGAAAATCGACGTTTGCAAAAATCCGCGTCTGCAAAAATTGACATCTGTGAAAATCCGCGTCTGCAAAAATCGTCATCTGCGAAAATCCACATCTACGCAAATCGGCATCTCTGCTTGTCACCTATGTTCTGTGCTGCAAATCTGTTTTGTCCTCTTCGCATTTAAAATTAAAATTTAAAATTAAAAAAAAGTTAAAAATTTTTTTCCCATAGTTAAGCTCTCATTTTTGAAGATTTTGGCTAACTAACTAAATTGCTTTTTTTTTGTCTCATTGTAGGTTGGAGCACATATGGAACCACTAACCATGTTTCTTGCAGGTTTTCATGTTGCTAAAAAATGAACTTGAATGGTTAAACACATTTTTCATTGAATGAATGTTGCTCAAAAACACACTCTTGAATGTCATGGATTAAAATCAACTTTCTTTGGAATGCATGCTTAAAACAAAAAATCCAATCTTGAATGCCAAGGATCAATTAACCATTACAAATCTCTTTTCCACATGCAATCTAGGTAAAGTTTGATTTTTGGACATTTAAGAAACTTTGTTAAGTTAAAATACAAATTTACAAAAATCAATTTGAGTAGTTCCTTGGACTCACCTCTTTTCTAATCACCCATCAAATATTAACCATTGGTTGCAATCTCAGCGCCATTTATGGGGATGGGTCTACTTGAAAAAGGTGTTAAATGTTCCACAATCTAACTCACTCACTTGGTCTTTGAACGTTTGCTTTAACTTTATCAAAATTCTTAAATGGCCAAAACTCTAGATTAAATCGATCACACTTCAAGTTTGGGCACTAAAATTGAACAACAACTGACGTGGAGAGCCTCCGGGCGCGCGCTTGAAATCGAATCTCACACACTTTTGTTTTGGGCTTAAAACAATCTCACACTCAATCTTGAATGCCTTAAAGAAAATTAATCGATACTTGACGTGGAGGGCCTCCGGGCGCGCGAGTTTTCTTTTGTTGACCCTAACTCTTCTTAATGTTTGCATTCTTCGATCGATTTACTTTTGTTGGCGCTTCAAGTTGGAATTGAACATTGTCTCTTAAACATGAGTGCTTGCAAAGTCTAGATTAGCACACATAAGAGTCAGTTGGTAAAAGAACAAGCGTGTTTTTTAGCCCAAGGTCATCCGAGTTTTCTCTCCCCTTGTCGTCTTTCGAGGCCATCTTGGGTGCATAAGATTAGGATCCAAAACCTTGTTTCTTTTTAGGAGGCCTGCTTGGGGATTTCATCACCCCTTGGACGACCTCAACTCCAGCGCTCCGACGGAGTATAAGAATCGGGAGGTGAATCGAAAGACACCTCTCTTGGGATCAAGATTTTGTCATTCGCGCTAAGCCTCAAGGAACTTTATACCCTTGAGAAATGAAAGAGGAGAGATGGGTTACCGCTCCTCTCGGCTGTGTGACATCCTTTTGGTCTCATCTACGGATTTGGGCCTCACGTACCTTGCATATATCGAGGACTCCCTAGCTAAACCAATTGTCAGCCTTGTAGAAAACCATCTAGGATGTTAATGTGTTTGGAGTGATTGATCAAAACATTTGTAGAACATACACACTCCTTGGCGCAAGTATCACATTCTGAGAACCACAAAATTCTATCTGGGTGTTCCTATCTATTGCTTGTTTTTATTTTACTTGTTGAATGAATGTTTGCCAAACTTGGTCAATCCTAGCTTAGGGAACACTTAGCGTAGTCACTGCCTATTTTGAAAGTTGAACAAGTTGAAGCAAAAAAACTGAGATTTTTCCCAAAGCCAAGCAAATTCAGGAATTTATGTCGGAACAACCCAAACCCAAACAGAAGTTTCACAAAGTCAAACTCAAGCCATCTCTAGCATACCAAGAACTTTCAGCCAAGAGAAAAGAAATAACACCAAGCCCACGAATTGCCAAACTCCACAAAGTAGAGGACAAAGCTACCGACGAAGCACTTCAAGAGGCCTGGTTAGAGCGCACCATCAAATTTAGCCAACATCCAGGAGTTAATCCTGCTTATGCCTTACCAACTAGGCATGATTTCTATGATTAGACACCCTTGTTTCTCCACATCTTCTTGGATAAGCTTCACTTTAGAGTCATCTTTGTAGAAAAGCCAGCCATCTTAGGTTATCCCCTTAAGCATTATTAGCTCATCCATCTCATTTAGAATCAAACCATCTAGCCAGCAATCCAAAATCTGCACATCTAAGCTTTCAAAATTGTTGTCACCTTGCTAAAAGTTTGCCATTCCTAAAATCTTCCAAATCCACCAATCTCACCAAGGTTATCCCTTTGACATAGCTTTGTCTAGGGTAATCTAGCTTTGTCACTTGTTATCCCTCATCACCTTGAGCTAAAGGTTGGGATTCACAAGTGGTCAATCTCGTGTTCTTCCTAAAGGATCATCAGTCTATCCTTAAGTTGACACAATCACCACCAAGCTTGCACATAGGAAAGCAGACCTTTTGTGCTTTGACAAAATATCTTTGAAGTTAGAATCCCCAACCCAATCCTCCTTAGGTTTTGTCATATAGCTTTTGCCTCAACCTAGGAAATCATTTGCATAGAAAAGCCTTCCCCCTTTTTGCATCCATCAGCATTATTGCATCTCATCCCTAGGAGCATTTTTCATGCCACCCGTCACTCGCTTAGCCAAGAAGAAAGAAACAATGGAGCCCTATCATTTAGATCGAACAGCCTCACCCCCCTTGAGCACTCAGCCATCATTCAGCCCAGAGCCAGCTATGCCATCACCTACTAACATTGAAGCTTTCATGAACCAACCAGGAAATGCAGTATTGGTAAATGCCATTATAGACAAAAACAAAGAGACAATCATGGCTAATTTTCGAAGGGACAATGTAGGAAACTTTGACTTTGGAAGACCCCCTCCATTATTAGATCCATCTCACCCATTGTTTGGGCAGCTTCTACCACCCATAGGCTCTTATGATCCAAATTATCCTCAATTTATTCCAAAAGAAGAGCCTCCAGCCAATCCATATGACCCAACAGACCCAAACATACCATCATCCACCCAAGTTGAAATCTCCATGCCGCAAGCCAACCTAGCCACCACCACTCCATCCTTGGTTCATACCTCTCTGCTCCAAACCCCCTTTACCCAAAACACCTCACCGTTCACCCCCTTCACTATTGTTGCTGCTCCCCAACCTAGCCTTCCCAATCCACCTATCTCCCAAATCAGTGCTAGCATCTTTGGCCAACCTCAGCAATATACAACAGGGATGCCACCCATGGGGCCAAGTAATCAACCTTTCATCGCCCCCAGCTTGTTCACCATAGCCCAAAGCACAATCCCATCATTTCCATTAAGTCTTGGGAGCTCAATACCACCAGCCACAAATCCACAAGCTACTACCTTCACTCCACAAAGCTATCAAAACCCACAAGCTACTGCCAATCTTCTACCAAGCTTCCAAGTGACCCCAGCTCCCACCACCACTCTACCAAGCTTCCAAATCTAGCCACAAAGCTATCAAACCCCATCAGTTCCATTCCCAAGCTTTCAATTCCCACTACCTCCACCACCAACTAATCCATTACCTCCAATTACCAACTACTTTTCAATGCCACTTCTAGGAGGTAATCCACCACCCCAGCCAACCACCAATTATTTGCAGATGCCATCCCAAATGGGGGCACAACCCACATATATTGGTCAAACCCCACAAGCCCTCCGATCCTTTCCCCAAGCCTCACAACCATCTTATACCTTACCTCCACAAAGCAATCCATTTACCCCACAGCCAGCTTATGTTCCTCAATCCCAACCTCAAATCCCATATCAACAGCAAGCCTCGCAGCACATGCAACAATATGCGCCACCTCCCCCTCAACAACCCGTCATCCACCATGTAGCTGCCCAAACAATGTACAATCCCTATCAGCAAATCCCTCATAACCATCCATATTCAGTGGCCCCATCCAGCACATACCTACCTCAAGGCACTCCTACATTGGGGGCACCCCAACCATCACCTATCAATTCAGAGTGGGAGCAAATGAAGACAGCTCTGAAAGCCATCCAAGAAGGGAATGATCCAAAGACATTCAAGTTTGAGAATGTGTGTCCTTACCCATTTGACAGAGCCATTACCATGACACCATTTCCCAAACACTTTGAGGTACCTAAATTTGACAAATTCAGAGGAAAAGGAGACCCTGTCACACATATCAAAGAATTTTACATGCATTGCCAGGACGTGGCATACAATGATGTCTTCCTCTTGCGCCTTTTTCCCAAAAGCTTGGCTGGACCAGCTCTTGAATGGTTTTATAGAATCCCCTATGGCACAATTAAAAACTTTGCTGAATTATCTGAGGCATTTGTAGCCCAATATGCCCATCTTGTTGAAACAGAGCTATCAATAGTTGATCTTGTCCACACCAAGCAAAAAGGTGGAGAAAGCCTTGCCGAATACCTGCAAAGATGGCAAACCCTTACCACCCGCATATCTTGCACCTTGCCAAAATGCCAAGTGGTGAAAATGTTTATTGATAATGCACATCCCAGCTTAGCTCACCACATGACCATGAACTGTTTGCAGACCTATAAGGATATCAAAGAGAAAGGAATGATCCTTGAGCAAGGACTCATCAAAGATGGTGTGGTAAAGATTTACAAAGAGGCCAACCAAAATCAATCACATTTCAATGACAAGTCTAGGTATTGGAACAAAAACAAGCATGTTGCAACAAATGGGGTTACTGACACTAGACATGTGAATATCGTTGGTCCTTCTCAAAACCAGTCTAACCCACCATATCAGACAAACAACCAACAAGCTACCAATTACCAACAACGAAATAACCAAAGCTATCAAAACCACAATACAAGACCCAACTTTCAAGGGTCTAACAATCAAGCTAATGCCATCAATGTAGCTGTAGGGCAAAAGCCCAGATTCCAACCTGCACCTAGAAACTATACACCCCTTGGTGAGCCATTGGATGTTATTTTTGAGAAATTGGCTAAGGAAAACCTCATCAAATTTCCTCCTACCCAGCAAATTGATCCAAGCCAATCCAAAGCTGCATGGTACAAGGACAATGAGTATTGCAAGTTCCATAGGGTAAACGGTCACACCACCCTCAGATGCATGAAATTGAAAGACTATGTGCAAGACCTCATTGATCGAAAGGAAATCACTATTGGTGCCCAAACCTCTCCCAATGCAGGCTTACAGATTTATCAAAATGCTTTTCCTCCACACAACAACCAAAATCCTGGAAAAGCACCTATCCAAAACAACACCAACAACCGCCAGCCAAACCAACAGCATGGGAAGAATAATGACCACACTTCATCCTATATAGACTATGGTAGCCTTATAGGTTGTATATCTGAGAAAGAGCCTTCTGTCAATGTTATCAATATCCGAGGACCAGACAATGAGTGTGCGGTCACCACTCGAAGAGCGCGATTTAACATCGCAGGCCCACCAGTTTCATCAACACCATCAGCTCCATCAAAAAGCCGGTACAATATCTTGGAACACCTTGGGAACATGCCAGCCCAAATATCCATTTTAGACCTTCTCCGCACTAGTCCTGTGTACAAAGACATCCTTGACAGTGCTCTCATAGAATCCCGTGTCCCTTCTGATATCAATGCTACTGATTTTTGTAATCTTGTTGGACACCTTTCATCCTCATGTGCCCTATCTTTCAAACCCACCGACATACCCGCGGTTGAGCCAGATCACACCCTTCCGCTTCGCATAGCCATCATGGTATCCAATTTTGCCGTGAAAAGAGTAATGATAGATAATGGATCAGCCTTGAACATTTGCACCCTAAAATTCATAAAACAAGCTGGGTATATTGAGGCAGATATGATCAGTGAGGTTATCACCATCAAAGCTTATGACAACTTGGAAAGGACCACAGAAGGGACTATTTTGCTACCAATCAAGGTTGGGCCAGTCATTCAAGAGACAGTTTGCCATGTTGTTGATCTAAACCTACCATTTAACATCCTCCTCGGTCGCCCATGGATTCATGCTATGAAGGTCGTTCCATCCACCTACCATCAGTGCATCAAATTTTTGCATCAAGGCACTAAGGTAACCATCCATGCCGATCCAAAACCCTTTTCTTACTGCAATGCAGTTGAAGCTTCATATACAAACCATTGCCCTGGAATAGACATCGGCACAGCCATCGCCAGCTCATCCCACACTTGTAATGACACAGAAACCATCCTTGCCTCCACCCTATCTACTGTAAATATCAACAACAAAGGATGTGAAGAATATAGTCTATCAGATGCATTTGCTGTCAGAGCAATCCCACTTGATCCACATACCCATGGACGGCCAACATATCACAAAGCTAAGGAGATTCCACCTCCTCGATACAAACAGTTTGGCCCAACCACCTTTGTGTCCTCAAAAACCCCTCTTCATGAGGAGCTCACTCCAGATATCAACAATTGGCTACATAAGGATGCACCTCCAAGAAATCAAGCATGCCTTGATCACTTCAGCCAGAAGTATCCCCAACAACATAAGCTCATCACTGAAAAATGGAACTATCAAGGAGGTGGACTAGGACCAGAAGAAAGGGGCATGCAATGTCCCATCGAAGCACATGATGGGGAAATAAAGTCAGGTCTTGGCTTTGGCATACCCACAACTGGGGGCACCAACGAGAATGGTCATGCTTTTTCGAACATCCACTGCGACCTTGTCAAAATTGAAGACATTCCTGAGGAAATTGAAAAGAGAGCCTATGACGATATCCCTGACCAAATCTTCCTAGGAGACTCTGTTCTCCGAGAACTATCCATCCATCTCATTGACCTACCACTTGCTCATCCACAACTCATAGATTGGGACCAACCAAGTGTCATACATATTGATGAGTTCGCATTAGAGGAAGCGCTTCTAAGATTCATGGGAGCTGAAACTCCTCATAAGAAGACAAAGCCAGATTCTACCTACATCTACAAGCTAGATCCCAAGGGGTATTTTGTAGAAAATCCCCAACCTAGTTTCGATACACCCATAACTGGAACTAAGGTAAATCTGGGACTAGCTAAGGCAGCGAAGAGAACCCCTCAGCAAGAAAATCTAGAGCCACAAGCAGAACATGAGGATTTAGTATTGCCTCCTCAAGATAATCGACCAGAGGTGTCTTCTATTCTAATAGAGGATACTAGAGAAGTCAACATTGGTTCTTCAGAGATCCCTAGAATTGTTCACATTGCTGCATCCCTATCATAAGACCAAGCTGACCTCCTCTTTGAGGTTTTATGAGAGAACATTGGCCAATTTGCATGGTCATATCAGGACATGCCAGGACTCGATCCAAAGCTTGTAGTTCATCATCTTGCAGTCGATCCAAAGATCAAGCCCGTCAGACAAAAGCTTAGGAAAATGCACCCCAAGGTGGCATTACTAGTCAAAGTTGAACTAGAAAGAATGTTAGCTACTAAGGTTATCCGACCTATCGACTACTCAGAATGGATCTCCAACATGGTCCCTGTCACTAAGCCTTCTGGTGACATCAGAATCTGTACTGATTTTAGAGATCTTAACAAAGCTTGTCCAAAGGATGATTTTCCCTTGCCCAACATAGATATGATTGTAGATCTTACAGCTAGACATGAAATCCTGTCCCTTATGGATGGATTTTCTGGGTATAATCAAATCAAGATTGCAGAAGAGGATCAGCATAAGACATCATTCACTACCCCCTGGGTAACCTTTTTCTACACCATGATGCCTTTTGGCCTAAAGAATGCTGGGGCTACCTATCAAAGAGCTATGACAGCCATTTTCCATGATCTTATCCATAGCATTTTGGAAGATTATGTGGATGATATCCTGGTCAAATCTCACACCTTCATGGATCATCTTGCTGACTTGGAAAAAGTCTTTGATAGGTTGGCCCAATATTATCTCATGCTAAATCCCAAGAAGTGTGTCTTTGGGGTCACATCTGGCAAGCTTCTAGGTTTCATAGTTTCTAAACGGGGTATAGAGATCGACCCCAAAAAGATCAAGGCTATCTTAGACATGCCTCCTCCCCAGACACTGCGACAGCTTCGCTCTCTTCAGGGAAAACTTCAATCTGTCCGGCGCTTCATCTCCCAACTTGCAGATAAGTGTACACCATTTTCACACTTGCTAAAGAAGAATGAGAACTTCAAGTGGGATCTTTTATGTCAGTGCAGCTTCGATCAGCTCAAGCAGTATCTCACCAACCCCCTTATCTTGGTTCCACTAGTTCCTGGTCATCCCTTGATCTTGTATATATCAGCAACACCTACTGCTCTAGGGGCACTTCTGGCACAACATGATGATTATAATAGAGAGAGAGCCATCTACTATATTAGTAGAACCCTAGTTGGTTATGAACTCAATTACACTCCTATGGAAAAAGCTTGTTTGGCAGTTGTTTTCTCAACTCAAAAGCTTCACCACTACATGCTAAGTCATACCATCCAACTAGTCTCCAAGATTGACCCTCTCAAGTATATGCTCTCCAGAACAGCACTTACAGGCCGTTTGGCCAAATGGGTTATGCTACTAAGTGAGTTTGACATCCAGTATGTGGACAGAAAGGCAATCAAAGGGCAAGCTATAGCAGATCACCTAGCTGATGCACCTCTAGTAGATGCATATCCTTTGCTCACAGAATTTCCAGATGAGCATATCTGCCTAATTGAAGAACAACCCCCATGGAAGCTTTATTTTGATGGCTCATACACCTCTCATGGATCAGGGGCAGGAATATTATTAGTTACACCTCAAGGAGATTACATTCCAAAAGCCTTCAAGCTACAATTCCCTAGCACCAACAATATAGCAGAATATGAAGCTCTTGTAGCAGGATTAAAGATAGCTGCAGAATGGAATATCACTGAGTTACAAGTCTTTGGTGATTCCCAACTCATTATCAAACAAGTCTTAAATGAATATCAAACCAAAGATGAAAAGCTATTACCCTACAAAGAGCTAGTTGATTAGCTGACCCAGCATTTTACAAAGCTTCAGTTTACACAAGTGCCTCGAATGCAGAACAAGGTAGCAGATGCCATGGCCACTATCGGCTCGCTCTTGGAAATTCCCCAAGAAGCCACGCAGTATGAGTTTTTAGTTGAGCAGCTCCTCACACCTGCCTATGCGAATGAGGATTCAAACCATGTTTGTATCTTGGTTGGTCCCCAATCCCCTTGGTACCATGAAATTCACACTTACCTTAACGATGGTATCATATCCCCTCACCTCACACATACCCAACGCCAGAACCTCATCTGAAAATCATCCCGCTATGTTATCATAGCCAATACCCTATATCGTCGGGGTTATCACAATACTCTCTCTCGATGTTTAGATGAAAATGAGGCCGCGATGGCATTAAAAGAAGTACATTCTGAACTTTGCGGTGCCCACACGAGTGGTATTGTCCTAGCACGACAAATCCTTAGAGCAGGCTACTATTGGCCTACCATTGAAGAAGACTCTTGTGACTTTGTTAGAAAGTGTCTCCCATGTCAGTAGCATGCAAATCTTGTGCACACTCCAGCACAGGATCTACAGCCTATTGCACCACCTTGGCCTTTCGCTTGTTGGGGCCTTGATCTAGTTGGAACTATCACCCCTCTCTCATCTGATGGACATAAATGGATAATAACAGCTACAGACTATTTCACTAAGTGGGTGGAAGCAGTCCCCCTAGTCTCAGCTACAGGAGTTCAAGTCTCCAAGTTCATCTTGTACCACATTGTTTGCCGCTTCGACATCCCATCCACCATCTTCACTGACCACGGAGGTAACTTTGAAAATCTCAACATGGAAGAATTATGCACTTCCCTCTGCATCCATCACCGCTTTTCTAGCCCATATTTCCCACAAGGTAACGGCCAGGCAGAGGCAACTAATAAAACCCTCCTCAAAATCCTAAAGAAAGTTGTCAATGGTTCCGGCCGTGATTGGCACCTTCAAATAAATCCGGCTCTATGGGCCTATCGAACTTCCTTCCGTACATCCACAGGCACAACTCCATACTCCCTAGTCTATGGTGCCGAAGCGGTATTACCTATAGAAGTTGAACTTCCCTCACTACGCATATCTTTGCGAGGGCAAATCTCAAATGAAGAATACAGAGTAGCTCGACTCACCCAGCTAGATCTCTTAGATGAGAAGAGACAACAAGCCTATGACCATCTCACAGTCTATCAAACTCGTCTCAAAAGGAATTTCAACAAGAAGGTGCTCCCACGAAACTTTCAGCCAGGTGATATGGTCCTCAAAGAAAATATGAAAGTCCAAGCAGATCGAGAAAAGAAAGGCAAGTTTGAACCTACATGGCTTGGTCCCTATGTGGTTATTGCCTCCTTTGGCTTCGAAGCCTATCAATTATCTACACCAGAAGGAGAACTCTTGAATGATCCCACTAACATCATTCATCTCAAGAAGTTCTATGCTTGAAGATCCTTGGTATACCCAGCTTTTGAAAAAATACAAAAAAAAAAAAATAGTAAAGAGAAATAAGCATCCAATGGTGAAAACTTGGCAATTCAAGCGCCTTGGATAGGTACCTTGGTGAAAACCTGGTAATTCAGGCACCTTGTGTGCTAAAGACTAATCCATTATCTATCACTATCCTATCCCTCATCCATCCACCCACCATCCCATAAAACACCTGCTTGTTCCCTTGGTGTTCCAATCAAATATCCAAAATTTGATGGAGCTTGTCAATACCTCCTGTACAACTTGTAAATCTTGTACCAAAGCTTGTATTATACCTTGTAAATCTTGTACCATACCTTGTATATATTTGAATCTTGTCCAAAGCTTGTACCATATTCCAGCTTTTAAATAATCTTATATCCTATCACATGCACACACAGAATCCCATTTTCCTTAAGCTTTTCACAAACCATCTACCTATCCACCTATCAACTATTATAGACACCCCATCCTTCACAAACATTTCCATTTCACAAAAAACCAAAACATGAACAAACTTGTACATTTGTAACATATCTTGGTCTGTCAGCTTATACATTCTCTTTAGCTTAGTATCATTGTATCTATCCGGCTTTCGTGTTAGTTCATCCTTGGTCAGCATCTTGCACACATCGCACACCTTGGTTAGATATTCCAATGCATCCTTTAGCTAGATCTCCTATCACCAAAGTGTTATCCTTCTTAGTTCAGCTTTCCAGACGCATCACTCATCCAGATCCATCAGCTTAGGTGCTCTCTGATAGATTTTTGTAGGATATAGCTTTCCTCATGTCTGATCTTGGTCCGTTAGTACCTCGTCCTACCCATCTCATTGGCAAACAGTTCTCTTTTGGATTTTCACTTTATTTTGATTTGGGATCTTCCCTTTTGGGTCTTGAAATATCTTTTCCAAGCAATCTCCTTGTTCCCTCCTCAAGGTTGCCATGATCTTCCATATCATGGTATGTTGCGAATGGGGCAATTAGAGCATAAGGTCTTAATCAGGTATTTTGCTTGTTTTCTTTTTCTGCTTGTGGGTTACCTAGTGTCATTTCCACGCTGCTTCCTCTGGGATTCATGTGTGATACTGGGGCAATCCTTGTGTGTTTGTTTTGAGTCAGTTCTTCAGTCCTCTAGATAGTTGGTGAAAAGGCCTTGATGTTCTTGGTAACCTTGGCAATTAACCAACAGTCCTATAGCAAATCTAGTGCTCAACTACATGGTGGTACTTCTCTTTGAAGTATCCCCCCACTCAAAAAGCTTCAATGGATTCCTTTTATAGCGCTCCGCTCCTCCATCTCCCCCCCCCCCCAATCCTAGAAAGTCTTAAGCTTGTTTCCTCTTGTGCCTCTGATTTCCCTTTATCATTCTCCCGTAGTGAGAGTTTGAGCTAATTCAGCCCCTTCTCTTTGCCAACCTGCATCTCAGCTCATCTCAATTTCTTGTAATTTCAAGAAGTCATCGAGCCTCATTTCTCTCCCCACCACCTTCTTGAGGGGGCATCATCTAAGTCTAGTCTCTCCTCTTCTTATCTGAGACTGGGGCGTCCTTGTTGCTAAAACATCTTCTTCATGTCGTCTTCATTCAAACTTCTTTGAAATAGTGTTGTCTCAACACTATGTCAAAGAGGGGAAAAATGTAGACACCTAAATTTGATTACACTATTTTAGTAATCCTATTTAGTTATCTAAAAAGGGCATTATTAATTAAATTTCTATTTAATTAATCCTTTGTCATCCCCTAGTTGATTAATTTAATTAATCATCTATAGTCCTAATTGATAAATCAAATAATCTATTATTTATCAATTAAATCCTATTCTTCTATCTAATTCCAAAAATCCCCATTTATTAAATAAATCTATTTGATAAATGAAATCCTCAAATTAAAAAACCCCTAACCTATCTATAATCCTCCATTTAGCCTAATCCACCCCATCCACCCATACTAACCAAGCTTAGCCACTAACTCACCCACCCTCATTAATTCCATCCACTTGCACATCTCTAACATCCCTAATCTAATCCTAAACCCAAGCCTAATCCACCCCCTAATGTTGTCACATTCCTTAAACAAGTTTAAGACTTTCCTAATCCAAACCAAAGTCTCCCCTCAAAAAAACCCAACCACTAAGTCATGAGTGCTCTTACAAAACATAAAGACTCTTACAAGCCCACTCATGACTCTTACACCCATCTTCCACACTCTTCCCTCTTCCACACTCATTCCTCTTACATCCCTCTTACATACTCAACCCCACTCATCATGACTTTAACCAACCCTTTACCCTACCCTCTCACACTCATCCTCCTTGTGACAAGTGTCACCTTCCCATTGGTGCTAAACAAGCACAATCCATGTGCTCCCCTTTGAGTGCATCTTAGCCCTCCTTAAGCCTTCATCCATCCTTGCATCTAAGCCCTCCATCCCTCTACCCCTTAGCCTATAAATTGAATCCCATCCCAAGCCATTTCATCAACAATCTTTGAGCTAAAGTTACCATGCTATTTTGAGAACCAAAGCCATCAATATTACCCTTATAATGCCAAATTGAGAGCTCACAAAGCTACCAATTTGCCATTACCCATCTCCATTGAAGCAGCTTTTGAGCATCTTGAGCATACATCCACAGCAAAAGGACACATCTATAGAATCAAGAAAGCATGAAGTGCTTTTTCTTGTGAGGTTTGCACTTCTTATTTTCTTTCTTTGTCTAAGCATATATGTGGATTTAGTTTTTGGTTTGTGAATGTTTACTTTATTTTGTTAATGTTCTTTTCATACTAATTCTAGTTCTACGGGTCTATCGAATCCATATTGTTTAAGAATGAAAATTGATGTATGCCTTTTTCATGGTAGCATTTGTTGCATGTGGGAGTTGTGTTTGATAATTGAATGCTTATTCTATATAGTATTCTCTACACATAGTGCAAGTTTGTAACTTTCTCAGTGAATCTATTCATTGTTGAAACCTTTTTTGTGCCATTGTATATTTTGTGTGTTCATGTGTTTGTATTTGTTCATCCCTTTGGGGTTTTAATGTTGTTTGTTGAAATCCAAAATGTTGTTTTTGTGAGTTCAAATCAATTTTTTGTTCCAATAATTGTTCACCATTGTCCATTTTTTGTATATGATTTGTAAGTTGCTGCAATTTTTTGGCATGCCTTTGGATAGTTATCTTTTCTTTATTGCGGGCATAGTAATCTTGACTTATTTTCCTTCTCTCATCTTGTTGGGTTTGTAGAAGTAGATTTTTTTGGAGACAGACACTTTGTTGTTGTATTGGAGTTTGTTGGCCCTCCAATGGGTGGATCTCTAATTCTTGGATTAGTTTCATAATGGCTACTTCTATGGTACACTAGTTTACTATTTTTTGTGGTGGATGTGAATGTCTCTCTAACAACTGAAAGCTTTTCATGTTTATGAGGAGCTATTACATCTTTATTACATACATAATATTTCTAATTCCTTTTTCTATTTTGTTTCCTCTAAATTTCTATTGGTGTATTTTGTGGCAATTTTTTTAGAGTGGGAGTTGACATTTTTTAGTACCTATAAACATAAAAAATATATGAATACACTTTTTATTTTGATGAGGTGGGTAACATGATTGTATCTAAATTGGGTGTACTACTACATCCTCTATTTTAAATTGTGTATGACACAAATAGATTTAAAAAGTTTCTTTTCAGCTTCTGTATAATGTAAATGACAACTTATCCTTTTATTTGTAATAATGTATTGTATAACCAAATTGATAAAGTTAAGAGAAAAAGTGTGTTCAAAAAATTATTTTAGTACAATATTTTTTTTGAAAGAATGTAAACTATCTAATGAATTGAAATGGTATACATACAAACTTATCTATGATATTAGTTTGAAAAGAACTTTATTTTGGTAGACTAAAAGCAATGGTTGTTTTTGCAAATGAGAAATCTAGAACAAATCCTAAATTCTATATAGAGGAGGTGATAGATAGTTATTTTTGTATATATTGAAGTTTGCATCACTAAAAGTTAGTATATTCAGAATCATTTGTTTAGTTTTGATTTTGGTACATTATTGGACCTTGCAATTGTAATTGTGTTTGACATAAAAGAGATTTTACATGTTCCTTTTTCATTTATGCATAACAGAAATAGAAATCAAATCTTGTAATTATAACTATGCATAAAATAAAGAGAATCATAAAAGTCATGTAACAACAGTGTGGAAATAGTTGCTCAAGTACAACATTTGAATGCAAATTATTTAAATTATAAACTTGATTTGTAGTGCCTACCCTCGTTCACATCTTTTCTGGACACTATTGTTGTTATTATCAGACTATGATGGACTAGTTTTATGTTGATGGATTAGTGGTATTGTTTTGACACTATCAGACATTATGTTATGGATTCAGTGGTTATGTGATGACATCATTTAGACTTTACATTTCATGCATACATGATGATCATTATATTGTTTTCAGATATTATTGATGATTAGTTGATGTTTATTATCTCATGTGTTTTATTATGGATACTTACCCCATACTTGCAAGTGTATGGTGTGTGTGTTTTCTTCTTGTATGGCATTTCTGATGTGGTTAAGGAAGGAAGTCGTAGTCACCTGCTTAGTCGGGATCTACACGATGCACCACTTCTTGCCATTGTCTACTTAGCTTAGCATTATATATATTGTATGTACATGCATGGTTTTTTTGCAGGTTGCAAGTACCAGGTATCAACTTCCCTAAATTGCCAAGATGAGCGTACCCTATTATACTATCTCAATGATAAGACAAGGGAGATAAGTTCTCAAGTCCAAATCCCAAACCTTTAAGCCAATTGTCCTAGTAAGGCAGGACAAGTATCTGGATATTTTACCCACCGAATGTGTCGGATGACATGATTCGTGATTTGTTCTATGATGGGTTTTCATATTTTATCTTGGAGGTCTATGGTGAATTTTCTATTAATTAAGTCTTAATAAATAGATTTAATAATAAATTAATTATTTGAGAAAATTAATATAAAATATCACGTTATTTGGTATTTTGATTATAATTAATTAAATGAGAATTAATTGAGGAAAAAGAATTAAATAAAAGAAAATTAGAAATTAAAATTAATAATAATTATAAAATAATAATAAAGTAACAAATAAATAATAATAATAAAAGTTATAAAAATTAAAATAAAAAATTATAAAGATTAAAATAGAAGTTATAAATATTTAAATAGAAATTATATAAAAACTGAATTGGAGTTATAAGCTTGCATGCGAGTTAACACACTTTTCTATTTCTCAAGTGTCAACAACACGGGGGTTAGTGCATCAATTAAGCACATGGTGTCTACAACCCTATGGCTCATCTTGAAGGTTGGAAAAGACCCATGCTTATTTGGTGACACCTTTCATCTATTTCTAGAAGCATTCTAGATGTTTCCTTAAAGCTCTTTATATTCAAGCATTCATAGAGGATTGGATATAGCGATTGGAGTGCAAATTGGAGCATTGGAGGACTCGAGAACTCTAAAGAAGGGAGGAGCTTTCTCTGCAAGTTTTCTGAGAAAGAGCAAATTAGCATCAGAATTTGAGTAGATTCTTGTGATTTTACTTATGCTATTTCCGCATCATGCATTCCCTATCTTCTTTGTGTCTTCCATATGTCTTCTGAAGAATTTCATAATTTATTGTGCATTCTCAATATGGGTAGATTAATTTATTTGAGAATCTTTATATGCATGGATCTAAAAAGATCATGGGGCTAGGGTTGAGATTCATAGTCAAACCCATTAGATTAATTATTAGAAATTTTGGCAGATCAAAAGTTTATGGGGGAATTCTAAAAAAAGTTGAAGTTGGATTGTTATATTATCAATTTTCTTATACTTACACACACACTCACACACACACACACACACACACACACACATATAACTATATATATATATATATATATATATATATATATATATATATATATATATATATATATATATATATATATATATATATATATATATATATATATATATATATATGCTCATATATTGTGATATTATTAATACTGCATTTATTTGTATATATGTACATACATATATATATACATATATATGTATATATAATATATATTTGTTAAAAAACAGATAACATACCCATGGGCAAAAATGTTTCAATAAACGTTTTAAACCAAATTGCAAATGGAAATCGCATTAGCGGTTTTAAAAATAATATAAACATTTTATAAACATTGAGCTAGGGGGGGACGAGACCCGCATCCCCCACTGCAGTTGCAGTGTACCCCGTCGTAGGTACTATGGCAGCAATGGTACACAGTACCATTGACATCACAGGCCCTATTAAGTATATTAAATATTGATTTGGTGGGGAATGTTTAGATTAAAATTATAATTAAAGAATGGACTTGTATTCATTCTAAATGTATAAATGTTCCTTCAAATTCTTTCTCTAAACTTGGAAATGTAAACCAAGACTTTTGCATCTAAATTCAAATTGTAAATTTAGCAAAACCAAAACATGTGTTTACATTGTGTATTCTTTATGCTATTATTTTGGGTTTTGGGTTGACTAGTGTTGACCAGTTATAGGACGTCTACTAGAGGCTTGGGAGTTATGTGATTGTGATGTCATGATGATGTTTTAATCTCAATCTTTATAAACCCAACCATGGTTATGTGATGGAATGCTCTATGTATTGGTTGTGATTACTGATTGTTATAGTTGATATTCTTATGTGTGAGACACTTGACTTAACCATTATTTTGGTCATCGATCAGTTATCCTCGGTTTATTTTCTAGTCGCCATGATGGGACTGTGATGTAGATTTATTCTTGATGATGTCATGATGTGACATGTTTGACTCAACCATTTTTGGAGTCTTCAATCAGTTTGATTGAGATATATTTTGGTTATTGAGAACCATTGGATACTTCATTATCAGTGATACTTCAGTTGCGAATAGAGAGCTGTTGTGTTCATGATTTTCTATGGATATTTGCTCATGGAGATTTGATGCTTTTATGCATATTTGATGATTGATTATGGATTATCTTTTGTGATTTTGAGATTTATGATTCCATGAGCATTAGGGTAGGATATCTACATGTAGTGATGGGAAGTGGCTTGCAATGGGGGTCGGGGCCCTAAGAGGCTGCCAGGGTAACTCATTGTAAGTTGGATTAATAAGTGATAACATTCACACCTAATACTAACTGAATGAACCTAAAAAGATAAGAGTTTTTTTCTCGCCCATGCCTTGAGTGCTTGTATAGGCTAGGATGGGAGTAGTGAGAATGCATGGTTGCGACCTTGCATTCTGTAGTATGCCTCGTCAGTATGAGAGGATACTAGTGGCCGCATGAGATTAGTATGGACCCGTGGAGTTTAGCTAACTGCCAAGGTAACTTGTACGTGATAATTGCAATGACACTTTCCCGCTTGCATAGTAGGTTCCTACATGTCATTATGTGCCTCTGGGATTAGATGTCAAATTTTGTGTTTGGAACCTTTGAGTTAGTATACTTTTAGGATTCCTGGACTGATAGAGATTTATGTTATGTGATTTTGTTAGCCTGTTTGGGACTTGAGATTATCTCCTCAGCACAGTGGGAGTGGACCACTTAGGTACCATGCGTTCGGGTGGTAGTGTATTTTCCACACTTATCATTTTGAGATTCATTGAGACATCGTGGTTGATGCGTCCTACATGATGGAGGATATGTATCCTTTTCATTAATGATTAGCATATGTTAGATGATGTTACTTTATGCTTTTATTTGCATGTTAGATTACTTTCTACATATGATGTTGTATATGTTAGGAGTGACATTCCTACTATGTTAATACCGATGATCTCTTCAGTGATTTGGAATGTTACGCACGGAGGGATGGCTAGGATCCACAATGGTCTAATGATTCTATTAACAGTTGGGAGGAACCGTGTACTTAGTTTATTATGTTTGATCTTCTATGATGATGTATAATGTGTACCATGCTATTATCTTTACTTGATGTATCATGGATTAGAATAGGATGATGTACCTTATTCTATGTATGTATATTCTTTTAGCTTGTCATACCCTGTGACATGTACAGTGGATGATTGAGAATTTTGAAATGTAATGTATAAACATTGGACTTATCATTATTATTTCATGTGGATGTTGTATTAGATGGATTCATGTATCTAGATGTAATCCAACGTTAAGGGATCTTAAGGAATGTAATCTATTATGTATGTTATGTTTAATTTCAGATGGACATTACTATTGCTTCCATTATTGTGCATAAGTTATATCTGGTATTCACTTTCATGTTATAAAAAAAAAAAATGCTACTAAACTTAGTGAAATTCTAGGCTAATTCTTTGGATCCCTTGGTCGAGCATTACATTTGGTATCAAAGTCCGAGTTTCTACATTGGGAGCTCTGGGTATTTTGGAACAACTAGAAATTTGAACTATTAAGTGTATCTTTCTGAAGTTGAACTAGGTGAACTGAAGAAGAACTTGAACTGTTACTTGAATATTTTTCATACTTCAACACTTAGTTTCAAAAACTGGAAATTTTAACTTAAACCGAAACACAGAACTGAACTTAGTACCTTGTACTGTTGTAGGATGGTATCTGGGACTAGGTCTTCTATTAGAGGCCATGGTAGAGGCCGTGGTAGAGGTTGTGGTCATGGCAGAGCTATCAGTGTCCATGAGTCTGCCCATGAGGGATCAGCTCATGTAGAGATCAGGGAAGAGCACTCTAGTAGGCAGTAGGAAGAGAGCCATAGAGAGGACCAAGCTGAGTCTGAAGAGGTTGGTTTGAGATAGATGATGCAGACTATTCTAGAATGTTTACCTCCTATCCAAGAATAGCCCAAAGTGCATCAGACAGAACAAGAGCATAGACCCAGATCTAGAAGTCCTCGGAAGGATCGTCAGAGGTCCATTGTGTCCACTCAGATGAAGGATCTTTCAAGATCCAAGGTTAAGCCTTTCAGTGGGCAAGGTTTTGGTTATGTGGCCGAGCAGTGGCTTATTTCTCTCGATAGGATTTTTTCCATGCAAGAGTTCGACAGCAATGTTAAGGCAAGATTTGCGATCACTAATGTAGAGAATTTTGGGGCCACTTGGTGGACGATAGAGGAGAAGAAGTTGGGAATCGATATGAGCAGTGTCACATGGGAGTTATTCCTAGAGAGTTTCCATGAACAATTTCTACTAGAGGAATGGAAACAGCAAAGGGTTGATGAATTTCATAATCTCAGATAGTACACTTTGTCAGTGACTGAGTATGAGCGTAAGTTTTATGAGCTCATGTCTTTTTTAGGGTTCAGTGAAAATTTAGCTCAATTGACACAACATTTTATTAGGGGTTTGAATAACTGTATTATTGGGGGAGTCAAGGTATTTGAGCCAAAAATGCTCAAGGATGCGGTACATCAAGCTATCCTTGTTGAGCAAAGTGTCAACCTTGGTCAAGGTGGTTTTGTATGAGCGCCAGGAGCATTAGGATTTAAAAGCAACTACAATTCAGGTGGTAACAAGAAGTTTTCTTTCTCTAAGGGGAAATAGTATTAGTATCAGCATCAGCAAACACAGCAATAGAAGGGATCAAATTCTCAAGCTCAAGGTGGTGGCAAAGGTTCTAACACCAAGAACAACCACAATGCTCAAAGCAACAAACAGAATCAGTCCAATTAGCCAGCTTAGAGTAGCCAGTCTTTTGTGAGTAGGAACAGTCGTCAGCAATCAAATGTACCACCTATGGGAAGAGGTTCTGGCAGAAATATAGAATGTTTTTCATGTGGTCAGATTGGACATTATGCAGCTCAGTGTCCTCAGTGAGCACCTCAGTTTTCAAGACCTAGACCTACCATTTCAGAGCATACATTTGGTGATGCAGGTAGAGCTCATAGAGTTTTTGCAGCAGTTGATTAGCATCAGGTAGATCATCAAGGAATAGTGGTTGAGACCACAGTTGCTATTAGAGGTATATCTCTTTCAGTATTGTTTGATTCAGGAGCTTCAAATTCATTTATTTCACCATCTATAGTTTCTAAGTGTAAGCTAGATGCAGTGAAGCAAGATCGTGGTTGGCAAGTGGAACTATCCTCAGGCATTAAGGTCTCCATAGATTCTTTAGTTCATAAGTGTGGGCTTAGCTTAGGAATCTTTGATAAGGCAGTGGATCTTCAAGTCATAACCCTTGGTTCCTATGATTTTGTTCTAGGCATGGACTGGCTTGGATCTCATAGAGCCAATATAGATTGTAGGAAGAAGATTATTTTGTGCCAAGATGACAAAGGGAATGATGTGCAGAGAGTTGGGATACCGAGGCCTATATCTTTGCAGATGATTTCTGCTATGCAATTGAGATGAAGTTTCCATAAGGGATGTCAGATATTTGTTGTGATGGTAAATGATCTTGATGAGGAAGATCTCATGAGGGGGACTTTAGATCACCCAATTTTGCAGGAGTACAAAGATGTCTTTCCAAGTGAGGTTCCAGGCCTGCCTCCGAAGAGGGACATTGATTTTAGTATTGATCTGATTCCTAGAGCAGAGCCTATCTCTAAAGCTCCTTATCACATGACTACATAGGAATTGGGTGAGCTATGTCTTCAGCTAGAGGAACTTCTAGCCAAAGGGAGCATTCAACCTAGTGTATCACCATGGGGAGCTCCAGTGCTCTTTGTGAAGAAGAAAGATGGTTCTTTGCACCTTTGTATTGACTACAGACAATTGAATAAAGTGGCTATTAAGAACAGGTATCCTTTACCTAGGATTGATGACTTATTCAATTAGATCAAGGGAGCTACAGTATTCTCCAAGATTGATCTTAAGTCAGGATACCACCAGCTTTGCATTAAGGAAGTAGGTATTCACAAGACTGTGTTTCGAACGCGCTATGGGCATTATGTGTTCACAGTGGTACCTTTTGGGTTGACTAATGCTCCATCGGTTTTCATGAGTTTGATGAATGGTGTGTTCTGATCTTATCTGGAAAGGTTTGTACTCATGTTTCTTGATGACATATTGATATATTCTAAGACTCAGAAAGAGCATGAGGAACACCTGCGGTTGGTATTGCAGTGTTTGAGAGATAATCAGCTTTATGCCAATGCAGCTAAGTGCAAATTCTTCAAATCGGAGATTTAGTATTTAGGGCATGTTATTTTAGGTGATGGTATTTCAGTAGATCTTACAAAGATTCAGGTGATAATAGATTGGCCTACACCGACTAATGTGTCAAAGATTCGTAGTTTCATCGGTTTAGCCGATTATTATCACAGATTTGTCTAGAACTTCTCTAGGATAGTGCATCCTATCACTTCTCTTCAAAGGAAAGGAAAGAAGTTCATGTGGACAGAGAAATGTGAGGAAGCTTTCCAGAAGCTCAAGGAGCTTTTGACCAGTGCACTGATTTTAGCTATACTTGATCCAAAAGGTGATTTCATGGTATGTACAGATGCTTCGCTTGAAGGGATTGGGGTAGTGTTGATGCAGAATGGACAGGTGATTGTGTATGAATCACGCAAGCTCAATGATCATGAGTTAAATTATCCTATGAATGATCTTGAGTTAGCAACAGTAGTTCATGCTTTGACAAGGTGGAGATATTTCTTGTTGGGGCACAAATTTGAGCTATACAGCAATCATCGTAGTCTTCAATACATTTTTACTTAGCCTAATTTGAATGCTCACCAGAGGCAATGGATGGAGTTTCTATGTGAGTATGATTTTGAGGTTAAGTACATTCAGGGTAAGGAGAATGTGGTGGCAGATTCTTTGAGTCACAGGAGACATGTGGTATTATCGATGACCCTTAGTGTGGATTTGAGGAGTCAAATTCTTTAGGCACTTCCTATGGATTCTTGGTATCAGGAAGTGTGCAAAGAGATTGATTCAGGAAGATCTTTGGAAGGTAAGTTTGTGGGTTATGTTCAAGAATCAGATGGTCTGTTAAGACATTTGGGGAGGATATATGTGCCATTTTTAGATGAGCTTCATACCTTGATACTGGCAGAAGCCCATCATACACCTTACTTAGCACATCCAGGTGTCAAGAAGATGCATGCTGATTTGAGACATTTGTTCTTTTGGTCTGGGATGAAGCAAGATATTGCTGATTTTGTGGCTAGGTGCCATGAGTGTCAGAGAGTTAAGGCAGAACATTAGCACCCAGCTGGACTTTTGTAGCCAAATCTCATTCCTTCTTGGAAGTGGGATATCATCTCCATGGATTTCATTGTAGGATTACCTATGACAGTT
Source organism: Cupressus sempervirens (assembly GCA_028749045.1). Lineage (NCBI taxonomy): Eukaryota > Viridiplantae > Streptophyta > Pinopsida > Cupressales > Cupressaceae > Cupressus > Cupressus sempervirens. The sequence continues at coordinate 565,881,614 of CM053793.1, read as the reverse complement.
TGACGTCATGATGCTATCATGGTCATCGTTGATCGATTGACTAAGGTGGCACATTTTTCATCGATTAGGTCTTCCTACACAATAGCTTCTATAGCTAATGTCTTTATGCATGACATTGTGAGGTTACATGGTATTCCTAGAAAGATCATTTCTGACAGGGACCCTATATTCACATCTGCATTCTGGACATCGCTACAGCATGAGCTTGGAGCACAGTTAAACTTCAGTTCAGCATATCATCCAGAGACTGATGGTTAGATAGAGAAGGTGAATCAGGTTTTGGAGGATATGTTACAGATGTATGTGATGGATAGGCAGACACATTGGGAGGATTATCTCTACCTGGTGGAGTTTTCTTACAACAACAGGTATCATAGTTCTATTGGCATGGCACCATTTTAGGAATTATATGGACATCCTTGTCGTACACCATTGAGTTGGGATAGCCTCGAGGATCGCATCTTGTTGGGTCCTTAGATGCTTCATGATATGGAGCAATAGGTAGTGCATATCCATGAGCACTTGACTACGGCATAGGATAGGCAGAAGAAGTATGCCGATGCTCATAGGACTGATAAGTAGTTTACTGTGGGAGATAAGGTTTTCTTGAGAGTACGACCGTGAAAGAGTCCAAGCCGATATGGAAAGGGTTCTAAGATAGCACCTCATTTTGTGGGACCATTCAAGATTCTAGACAGGATTAGCTTGGTTGCTTACCACCTTGCTCTATGGCCCAACCTAGCTCGCATTCATGATGTTTTCCATGTTTCAGTGCTTCGACAGTATATACCTAATATTGTACATGTTCTTGATTGGAATGCATTGCAGGTAAAGGATAGGCAGCTGGCTTTGGAGCCGGTTCGTATTCTGGAGCAGCGGGAGTTGACCCTCAGGGATCGAACCATCCAACAGGTAAGGGTCCAATGGGACCCTACTAATGATTCTTTAGCTACTTGGGAGGATGCAACTAGATTGAGGGAGTTATATCCCTACTTATTTGTAGGCTTCCAGGAGTAAGCCTAACCCAAGGGGGGTTGGATGTAGTACCTACCCTTGTTCACATCTTTTCTAGACATTGTTGTTGTTATTATAAGACTATGATGGACTAGTTTTATGTTGATGGATTAGTGGTATTGTTTTGACACTATCAGACATTATGTTATGGATTCAGTGGTTATGTGATGAGATCATTTAGACTTTACGTTTCATGCATACATGATGATCATTATATTGTTTTCAGATATTATTGATGATTAGTTGATGGTTATTATCTCATGTGTTTTATTATGGATACTTACCCCATACTTGCAAGTGTATGGTGTGTGTGTTTCCTTATTGTATGGCATTTTTGATGTGGTTAAGGAAGGGAGTTGTAGTTACCTGCTTAGTCGGGATCTACACGATGCACCACTTCCTGCCATTGTCTGCTTAGCTTAGCATTATATATATTGTATGTACATGCATTGTTTTTCTGCAGGTTGCAAGTACTAGGTATCGACTTCCCTGAATTGCCAGGATGAGCGTACCCTATTATACTATCTCAATGATAAGAGAAGGGAGATAAATTCTCAAGTCAAAATCCCAAACCTTTAAGCCAGTTGTCCTAGTAAAGTAGGATAAGTATCTGGATATTTTACCCACCGAATGTGTCGGATGACATGATTCATGATTTTTAACCCTTTAGACTGATTTTGAGTGATTTTTTCTATGATGGGTTTTCATATTTTATCTTGAAGGTCTATGGTGATTTTTCTATTAATTAAGTCTTAATAAATAGATTTAATTAATAAATTAATTATTTGAGAAAATTAATATAAAATATCATGTTATTTGGTATTTTGATTATAATTAATTAAATGAGAATTAATTGAGGAAAAAGAATTAAATAAAAGAAAATTAGAAATTAAAATTAATAATAATTATAAAATAATAATAAAGTAACAAATAAATAATAATAATAAAATTTATAAAAATTAAAATAAAAATTTATAAAGATTAAAATAGAAGTTATAAATATTTAAATAGAAATTATATAAAAAATGAATTGGAGTTATAAGCTTGCATGGGAGTTAACGCTCTTTTCTATTTCTCAAGTGTCAACAACATGGGGGTTAGTGCATCAATTAAGCACATGGTGTCTACAACCCTATGGCTCATCTTGAAGGTTGGAAAAGACCCATGCTTAGTTGGTGACACCTTCCATCTATTTCTAGAAGCATTCTAGATGTTTCCTGAAAGCTCTTTATATTCAAGCATTCATAGAGGCTTAGATATAGTGGTTGGGGTGCAAATTGGAGCATTGGAGGACTCGAGAACTCTGAAGAAGGGAGGAGCTTGCTCTGCGGGTTTTTTGAGGAAGACCAAATTAGCATCAGAATCTGGGTAGATTCTTGTGATTTTACTTATGCTATTTCCGCATCATGCATTCCCTGTCTTCTTCGTGTCTTCCATATGTCTTCTGAAGAATTTCATAATTTATTGTGCATTCTCAATATGGGTAGATTAATTTATTTGAGAATTTTTATATGCATGGATCTAAAAGGAACACGGGGCTAGGGTTGAGATTCATAGTCAAACCCATTAGATTAATTATTGGAAATTTTGGCAGATCAAAAGTTTATGGGGGAATTCTGAAAAGAGTTGAAGTTGTATTGTTATATTGTCAATTTTCTTATACTTAAACATACACACACACACACACACACACATATACAACTATATATATATATATATATATATATATATATATATATATATATATTGTGATATTATTAATTTTGCATATATTTTTATATATATACATACATATATATATATATACCTTTATATATATATATACATACATATATGTGTATATAATATATATTTGCAAAAAAATGGATAACATACCCGTGGGCAAAAACATTTCAATAAATTTTTTAAACTAAATCGCAGATGGAAACCGCGTTAGCGATTTTAAAAATAATATAAACATTGAGTGAGAGGGGGGGGAGGGGGGGGGCGGGGGTGAGACCCGCACCCCCCATTGCGGTCACAGTGTACCCCGTCGCAGGCCCTGCGACCGCAGGGACCTGCGTACCGGCAGTCATATTATGTAATGTGTGTTGTTTTTAAAAAAAATGTTTTCCATATTCAATTTTGGCATTAATCGAATTTGATTAATTTGATTTTGTTAAATGATAAAATAATTTATATATTCATATATATATATATATTTATATGTATATGTTTTAATAAATATATATATATATATAAGTATGTATATAATATGTAAATACAATTATATGTTTTATAATTGTAAATTGATAATTGATTTATATCAAAGGCTCATGATTAAAATTAATTGTTCTATTAATTATATTAAATATTGATTTGGTGGGGGATGTTTGGATTAAAATTATAATTAAATAATGGATTTGTATTCATTCTAAATGTATAAATGTTCCTTCAAATTCTTTCTCTAAACTTGGAAACATAAACCAAGACTTTTGCATCTAAATTCAAATTGTAAATTTAGCAAAACTAAAACATGTGTTTACATTGTGTATTCTTTATGCTATTGTTTTGGGTTTTGGGTTGACTAGTGTTGACCAGTTATAGGACGTCTACCAGAGGCTTGGGAGTTATGTGATTGTGATGTCATGATGATGTTTTAATCTCGATCTTTATAAACCCAACCATGATTATGTGATGGAATGCTCTATGTATTGGTTGTGATTACTGATTGTTATAGTTGAGATTCTTATGTGTGAGACACTTGACTTAACCATTATTTTGGTCATCGATCAGTTATCCTCGGTTTATTTTCTAGTCGCCATGATGGGACTGTGATGTAGATTTATTCTTGATGATGTCATGATGTGACATGTTTGACTCAACCATTTTTGGAGTCTTCAATCAGTTTGATTGAGATATATTTTGGTTATTGAGAACCATTGGATACTTGATTATCAGTGATACTTCAGTTGCGAATAGAGAGCTGTTGTGTTCATGATTTTCTATGGATATTTGCTCATGGAGATTTGATGCTTTTATGCATATTTGATGATTGATTATGGATTATCCTTTGTGATTTTGAGATTTATGATTCCATGAGCATTAGGGTAGGATATTTGCATGTAGTGATGGGAAGTGGCTTGCAATGGGGGCCGGGGCCCTAAGAGGCTGACAGGGTAACTCATTGTAAGTTGGATTAATAAGTGATAATATTCACACCTAATACTAACTGAATGAACCTAGAAAGATAAGAGTTTTGTTCTCGCCCATGTCCTTAGTTCTTTTACAGGCTAGGATAGGAGTAGTGAGAACGCATGGTTGTGACCTTGCATTCCGTAGTATGCCTCATCAGTATAAGAGGATACTAGTGGCCGCATGAGATCAGTATGGACCCATGGAGTTTAGCTAACTGCTAGGGTAACTTGTATGTGATAATTGTGATGACACTTTCCCACTTGCATAGTAGGTTCCTACATGTCATTGTGTGCCTCTAAGATTAGATATTAGATTTTGTGTTTGGAACCTTTGAGTTAGTATACTTTTAGGATTCCTGGACTGATAGAGATTTATGTTATGTGATTTTGTTAGCCTGTTTGGGACTTGAGATTAGCTCCTTAGCACAGTGGGAGTGGACCACTTAGGTACCACGCGGTCGGGTGGTAGCGTATTTTCCACTCTTATCATTTTGAGATTCATTGAGACATCGTGGCTGATGCATCCTACATGATGGAGGATATGTATCCTTTTCATTGATGATTAGCATATGTTAGATGATGTTACTTTATGCTTTTATTTGCATGTTAGATTACTTTTTGCATATGATGTTGTATATGTTAGGAGTGACATTCCTACTATGTTAATACCGATGATCTCTTTGGTGATTTGGAATGTTATGCACAGAGGGATGGGTAGGATCTACGATGGTCTAATGATGCTATTAACGGTTTGGAGGAACCGTGCACTTAGTTTATTATTTTTGATCTTCTATGATGATGTATCATGTGTACCATGTGATTATCTTTACTTGATGTATCATGGATTAGAATAGGATGATGTACCTTATTCTATGTATGTATGTTCTTTGAGCTTGTCATACCCTGTGACATGTACAGTGGATGATTGAGCATTTTGAAATGTAATGTATAAACATTGGACTTATCATTATTATTTCATGTGTATGTTGTATTAGATGGATTTATGTATCTAGATGTAATCCAACGTTAAGGGATCTTAAAGAATGTAATCTATTATGTATGTTATGCTTAATTTCAGATGGACATTACTATTGCTTCCGTTATTGTGCATAAGTTATATGTGGTATTTACTTTCATGTTAGAAAAAAAAATGCTACTAAACTTAGTGAAATTCTAGGTTAATTATTTGGATCCCTTGGCGGGGCATTACATGATTCAACATGGTATACATCAAAATTTACTTCCCATATTGATAACTAAAAAATGAGTTGCATAAACTAAAAGCAATTTTTTTTTTTTTTAAATAGAAAAACATAGAAAGGTCATTAAAAAACTACTAACAAAGGAGTTGTTGAAAGATGTGTCTATCTCTATCTAAGCATACATCATTCTAAGATTAGTGTAGTAGGAATCATATTTTTCATTTTGGCAAGCATGATAGTACTCTTAGTAGCAAACTTGACTTCTTGAACCCCTATGATGATTTTTTTTAGTCGAGATTCATTTTCATACATCTCATTTGTGTAGTGAAAGCTAAAAATTATATTGCCTTTTACTTGCATCTCTAATGATTTGTTCACTTTCATTTCCTTTAGGAGTTGAGAATTGTAAGGTGTACAAGTCTTCTGCAGACATTTTCATCAATTATATTGCCCCTTCATTAAATGCAACTACTGACATTGTGTTTGTATGATCCTATAGCTTTACTTGTAGAATATAATTAGAATTACAATCAATTTTACTCATATTTCACTTTGAACAAAACCACTTTCCTTCTTTATCTTGAGTCATAGCCTTTTTACATGCTCACCCATTTGATTGGTTGGAAAATACTAATAAGACATCTTGTCTCTTTTGATGTGTAATATCGGTGCTCTCAACATGAATTCAATAGAATCAGTTGTAATTTGACTCTTTTCCTCAATATCTAAATTTTTCATTTGTAGGGCATCTGGCCTTATTGTAGCTAGTAGGAAGTTTTGACATGCTTCGTTCAACCATTTCTTTAAATCTAAAGTCTGTTATAATTTAGGGTCTATTTCCAATGTCGTAATGTTGGATGTGTCGAGAACCTTACCATTATATTGAAAAACCTAACATTTTTTACTTTCAAGCACAAGTGTTTCTTTTTCTTCATACCTATGATGTAGTTGACCACCGACCTTTTCAACTATTGATCCCTAGAGAGTTAAATATATAGTTTTATCAGACATATCTAACAATGTTATTATGTGTCACAGAGTCTCTTTACCTTATGTTCCTCTTATTATAGATGCAAAATATAGTAAAGTAATAAATCCTATTATATCAATGTATGTATTATTTCCTTTTTTGGATATTTTATTGATAGGTGTAAAATTGAATTGTACCTTTACAATTGATGAGTCATCTTTACAGTGCATGATCTTTGACTTAGTAGTAAGAGTGATTTCTAATGCACTATTCAACCTATTATAATTTTTGTTAGAAATTTTAATAGTTCCACTTGATAGTGTATAAATTGTGTCTACATGAACTTTGTTGTAGTGTGCATTGTTGGCATCATTGAAACAAGTTACTCATGTTTTCATTCCTTCAGCGTCTATAAGGTCAAAACTAAAAACTTGGCTTGCTCCTCGAGGGTTCTTGTAGTGTAGTATTTGACTTTTTTTTGTGACATGACTTTTTATGGTCCACCTAGGTTGATAAGAATTCAAATTTCTTATAGGTGTAATTATAGTTGGTGACTTAAGATTATTTAATGAGGATTGTATACCAAATAGTATCTTCCAATGTGACAGTGGTAATGGTGGTGTAGAAATGATGAACTAATTTGATGTGGCCAAAGCATCCACTATTTCTTTTTATTTGTTTTCACATTTATCTAGATCAATAGGAATAGGTGTGCCAAATATCTCATTTTGTGTGGTTAGGATCTGAAGATCACCAATGACTATCCACCTATCGATGTCTTAAAATTGTCATTTTTAATTGATGATTAAATCCAATAATAAATAATCTACTGAATAATGATATGATAGTAAGGTAATAAATAATTTGTGTACTAACCTATTTGTATTTTTTTTTTGGGCTACTATAGTTTATTAATCGAATCATTGTTCCAACCACCATATCTCTTTTGAGAATAAAATGATTGTATCTAGTTGGTATTGATGCTCTTTGACTACAGAAACCATCAGATACATATAGCTTGTATCATCCATTGCTCTCATCTATGCCACCAAATTTGGGGATAGGATCAATTTGTACAATTGGTTGACTAATGATTTTTCGACTATGTATCTTAGTTATGGCATGTGGGCTCAATTGTAGATCCATGGTGTCCAATATTGGTGCATCATCTTGGTTGCTGATTATTTCATAATGACTTTGTTTTGTGGACATTGAGTTATTATTTTTATAAAACAAGTAGAAGAATTAAATTTCAATTGTAAATCAACTAAAAAATTTATTTTGGATGAAAGCATCAATAATCTCTCTTTTATTCTAGTTAGTGTTCTATTTAATAGCTTTGATTATGAATAATTAAATCATATCTATGTTGTCATTTTTCAACAAAAAAACATGCATATAGTAGAATAAGACATAAAATCATGTCCTTAAACAATAACATTGACAAACTTATTGTAAGAGAGAATGTTGAAATCTATGACAACTAAGACAAATTATGGTTTCTTGCATGGTTTCAATCTTCAAGATATTCTCAAACTTATTGTAAGAAAGAACAAGTTCACTATGCTTGAATTGTGTACATATGTCATTGTCATACACAACTAATTAAACCTAGAAAAATCTTTGGAAGGTACATTTAATCATTTCATCATTTCCTTCATTGTAAAATTCATCATAGTACAACTCATTTAAAAGCATTGAAAGTGCCTCAACTTTTTTGCAAAGACTGTGGAATGTTTCATGCACATTTTCAATGGTTGAAATTTTGATAGGTTGCACATTGTTTGTGTGAAGACTAATCTCAAGTATGGAGTCATTCATTTGTTTTCAATTATTCTCAATCATATCTTCAAGTGACATAATATGTGAGTAGCCCAATTGAATTCATAGACACAAAGGTTGCAACTAGTGATGGATTGGTTTTCTTAGAGTCGTCAGATGAAATTTCTATAATAGTAGGTGAAGGGCAGTTAATTGGTTGATTGTCTAACATTTTGTGAATAGAAGTACATATAAGATTATTTGCAATAATTATTACAAAATAGAGATAGAGACATAGAAATTGAAGAAGAAAAAGAAAAAGAAAAAGATCCACATTAATCTTTAGTAATTAGACATCTATACCATATGTAATATATTATAGGAGTATTAGTTGAATAGCCTAATCAGTATAGTATCTTATTGTCCCAATTTTTAGATTTTTATTTCTAATTTTTTTAAAATTACTTATAACATAATTCTAATGTTAAATGTGTGTGTGTGTGTGACTAGCCTAGTTTTTTAAACCCTAGTAATATTTCTCAAATTTTGATAAAGATTTACTTATTGATCATGGATAGTGGTAGTTTTCTAGATAAAAATATTATGTTGTAGCAATTTCCAAATATAAATATTTTTATAAGTCTAGAGCTTTTTTCAATAATCTAAATGCTTTGGTACCCCTTACTATGCCTCTTCTCTTATATATCATTGTGCCCTCTTTTTATTATTAAAATCCCCTATATTTCCATGTATTCTCCCTTTCTTGGAATCAAAATTATATAACTAAACTTTTATTGGCATTTGCTTCTCTTGTTTTATCATGAATGCCTCCTCCAAATCTGATTTCCCTTATATCATATGTAGTATCAGTTTTGAGTACTTCTATGATTTTTCTTGTGGGGCATATGGGTTTGAAATTCCTCTTCTTTTTTCTTCTTTTTTGGAAAAAAAATATATTTATATTAATAATAACTTGTTCAAAAAAGCTCCCAGAGAAAAGAACTAGAAAAGAAAAACTCTAGTCATTGCCTGATACAAAAAAAGATGTAGAAGAAGAAATATTACATCAAGAGAGAGTATCTATCAACACTAATGAATATTGTCCTAGAGATTCCTAAATTGAGAATATAGTGATTACAAAGAGCCCAAAACTCATATGAATACAATTCATTGTTTGGTGCTAGAGACAAGACCAAGAGCCCAACCAAAAACTATCACAGAGATTACAATCACTGATCTACATCCAAAACTCCAATTAAGATCATGATATTAGAAAGCCATTTGATGCAAGTTGAATCCAAGACCCTAACCTGCATATAACATCTCAAAAGAACAAGTGAGATCCATAAAATAAAAAAACATGAAAAATAAAAGAGAAGTCCTTGTTGGTCAAAAGAATAGTCTTGACAATTGAGTGTCAACACACTTAACCATTTTCACTATATATGTCGAGTGCATAATGTATGCCGAGTGATCTAGAATAATTTAGGTGCCAAGAAAACTAGGAACATTCATGTAGCAATACAAGATATAACAAGTTTCGAGCAAACCAAGATATAATAGGTGCAAAGCAAACCAGAAATGTAGTAGATGCTGAGCAATCTAGAAATAATATGTGTCGAGCATCAGGAATATAATATGTGCTGAGCAACTTAGGATCAACATAATAGTTTTTGGCTTCATAAAATAAGATATAAATTGTTTTGGGAGCTAACATTCAAAGATTTTAAAGGAGAGAAAGGATAAGGACGAATCATTCACATTCCCTATGTGATTTACATGCAGCCAATCAAAAAAATGGAGAAGGCATGCAACCAATGAGAAAAATGCAATGTATGAGCAAAAATTTGAGATTCAATATGAATCATAGATCCATACCTAACCCTAAGTCTTTTAATTCTTTATAAGTAGGTTGAATGCACCATTGCACATGTGTATGAGAATAGTGTATGGGGAGATTATAGCAAAATTTTAGTAAGAAAACTTAGAGGAATAGAATAGAAATTTCATATCAAGTTGATCAAATCAACACAAGGGACAAGGAACGCATACAAAGATCAAATCAAGCAAGGATCAGAATGAGAAGAGTAGATCTAGAACCTAAATCCAACAATTTGAGATTGCATTCAATCAAGTCAAATGTTCTAATACTTTCTCACAATTGTATTAGAGGTTGAAATCCTATGTTGATAGGTTAGCTTAACAACTAGGTAGGAGAAACTTTGGAGAAGGTCATGAAAGTCCTATTAAATTAGGTGGGTTTAACAACCTATTGTAATTCCTTTAAGAAGGTGACACTTCATGTAAGTGTTTTTAAATCCTCTAACTAGGTCACTATTGACATAGTGTAAAGCCTTTAACAAGGTAGGCCTTTCACATGGAAGACCATCAGAAGTGGTTGAACATTGATTGCTACAATAATTTTTGTGGGTGTCATCCCCACCCTAGTTTTACCTTCTTATTCCTAGAGGGTTTCTGGGTTATCAATTCTGGTGTTATCTGTTATTGCATGTGATTGATTTTGTGTTTTTTTATATGTTTACATGCATGCAGTTTATTTTTTAGTTATATGTTTAAAGGATAGAAAAAAGGTTAAAAGGTGTGGTACTTCTAATTCACCCCCCCTCTCAAAATTACTCTTCCCATTTGAATATTCCAACAATTGGTATCAACTTGGAGAAAAAGATCAGAAGATGGAAGTCATTAAACTTGGGAAGATCATTGACAATCAGGTGATTAATGTGCAACTAGCTCTACACAAAGTAGAGAAAGCTAGGGAGGAACTAAGAAAATCCATGAAAAGAAGGGAAATAGCCATAGTAGAAAATGACATACACTACAAGGAGATTGAAACCACACAAGTTTTTTCCAATGGAGATTCCAAGGAATTTGATGCAGCAATAGTAGAATTATTGAAGAAAAATAGAGTACAAGCTAAAGAAATCAAATTACTCAAACTTGAACAAGAATCACAAGCCATAATGCTTTGTGAAGTGACTGAACAAAATAAAAGAGCTATTGAAGACAAGGCCATGATAGAAGATGACAAGAGAAATCTCACCAATAGGCTAGAAGAGAAGACAATTGAATTTGAAAAGATCTCAAACATGTATCTAAACACCTTAAGCTAGATGATGAATGCTCATCATGAGCTAAACATGAAGGACATTGAGATCTCCACCTTGAAGATGTAGAATGAACAATTGTAGAATAAATTGAAGAGAGAAAAGAAAATAGCAAAAAGTTACAACAAACCCAATGAGGCCATCAAGTACTTTGAGCAATTGCTAAAATCACCAAGGGCTAGTAATGATACTTTAGGACTTGGCTACATCAGCATTGAACAAGGAGAATCATCCAAGATTGCAGAAGAAAGAAGCAACAAAGGTAAGAACACTAAACCTACTTGTCATTTATGTGGTAAAAATGGGCATACCTCTAATGTGTGCAGAAGAAAGAATAGTCTTCAACATGATAAGCCTACAAATGCAAACTTTTGTCTCAAGTGCAAAAACCAAGGACATTCAAAACAAGACTATAGAACCAAGAACATGAGGACACCAAGATTTGAAGGTCACCACTACAACTACAAAAAGTATGGACATAGAGCATTTGAATGTAGGTCAAAGCCTATGTGGACACCTAATCAGCCTGCAAGAGGAATTAATCATGCATATCACTACAATTAGGATTACAATACTAGGTATAACTATCACTATTGTCAAGAGTGTGGACACATTCCTAAAAATTGCATAAGGACACATTTCAAGGGAAGTTATAGCAGGTGGCTAAACCAAACTACATGTTTTAGTTGTTTGAGGACTGGTTATATTAGCAGAAATTGTCCTACAAAGTCAAAAGACCAAAGATTGAAGTCAAAAAAGGAAAAAGAAGATTGATGTTGAACAAATAAGAGGACAAATGAACAAGACATGGAAGAAGAAAGGTGAATGCAACACATCAAATGGAGATATCACTTCACCCAAGAGGTCAAGTGATCATGCCTCATCCAATTAAGCACACGAAACATACATGGGGCTGATACATATAAAGATCTATCATACATCAGCCCAAGAAAACATAGAAGTACTACAAAGAAGAAATATGCATGAGAAAAGATGCCAAGTCAAAAGTTAGAAGATGATGCCAAGCTACCTTTGGTTGCCAAGTAAAACTTTAGCATATGTCGAGTTGAACAGACTAGTGGATGTCAAGTAGATGAACTTCAATGGAAGTCGAGTTGATAAAATCTTTGGAAGCTGAGTGTACAGATGTAAGCACAAATGTAATAAATTCTAGGCTTTTGAGCCTAATAAAGAAGAAAATCATTCATTTTCAAGCCATTCAAATAAAGAGCGAAGTTGAGCAAAGTGAATAGGTGACCACACAACAATTTAGTAGCGATTTGTAGCAATTCCAACCATGATTCAACTCCAATTCATCGATCAAAAGTTATTTCACTCAAGTGCCAAGCTACGCAGAACTTGAGAGTTTATTTAATTTTAAACCCTAGTTCAAAAAAATGATGGCATTTGGGTCAAAAATCACTAAGGGGAAGGAAAGTCATGAAATTTAACTTGTCAGTAATGAAGTCAAATAGCCAAAGTTTAGGCCTATCCCTAAAGTTGCCTATAGAAATGACCCTGTTGGTGCTTTGTCAATAATTCCAAACAAAGTTGTAATGGTCCAAGACATCAGAAAATGCTATTCCTATAAGATTGGAGCCATAGGTGACTTAGAAATTTTCAATGCTTTTGATAAGCTATGTGACAAAGGTGTATTGAAGGACAACTTTTAAATAGTTGAAAAGAAGGGTTTAACTAAAGCCCTAGTTTTCCCCACTATGTTTAAGACTAAATGGATTTGTATAGTGTTGAGTCAAATTCATGATGGGCCATTCTGGTTAGAAATAGGGCTAGTGAAGATTATGAAGAAAATTGTTCATAGGGTTATTGGTTTCCCAACCCTAGATTGTCCCAAGACCTTGAGAAGTGATAAAAAGGAGGCCATAGAAAAGAACATTGGTGCCAAATGGAATAACAGGGGAATGACCAATGATACCATTACTAATCCAATACTTGATTTCACTGTTAGAGTCATATCTCACAAATTCTATCAATGAAGAAAATTGAATAGCGTGCTATGCATAGCAGTAGATGTAGCATACATACTTGTAAAGAAGGACCACACATATGATCTAGTAGAGTTCATGCTACAACAAGTCAATGAAAAATTGGGGGCCATAAGGAAATCAAAAGGAGCCCAACACAAATTTAGATCACTGTTGGTCTGCATATTTTTCTATGTTATGAAGGAATTTCCATTAGTTGGAAAGGTTAGATGGGATCCTAACAAGACAATTGTCACACAAATCAATCACTTCATTGATCAAATGGGAGACAATTTTGATGCTCAAATGACAAGCTACTTTGAGGACTTCAAGAAGTCCATGAAATAGAGGATAAGGATACCAATCTCACTGGTTGAGCAACATTTAAAGGACATTTTATTTATTGTGGATATTGATTACACTTATATACAAGCAGTCATACCTAGAGTGAGATGGCTTAGGCCACTAGGTTATGAACTTGATGTTGATCAAGTCTCAGCAACAATAACAACACTACTTGCAAAAGATATTGAAAAGGCAGCAAAATATTTTGGAACTTATGATGTTGTTAAATATAGAGTGGTCACAGACCTTAAAATGGCCATTGCAGTGAAGAAGAAGGACAAATTGATCAAGAAGATCAAGAAGAAATTTAGTGCTGAAGCAATAGGCACAGTAGAGGAAGAGGAAGTAGATGAAGAAGCAGGAGACATTGAGGAAGAAGGCAAGCAAGGGCAGGAGCCATTAGAACTAACATAGGGTCTAGGTGAGGACAAGAAAGAAGGTGCAAAGGAAGAAGAAGTCAAGGAAGCACCTATCAAAACCAAGGTCACTAAAAGAAAGGCTAAAGCTCAACTTGTGACAAAACCTATAGCAAAGAAGCCTACTACTAGAGCCACTACTCAAAAGGCTAATGAAGAGGTAGAAAAGAAGAAGAAAGCCACCAAGAAGACTAATGAGGAGCCAAGAAAGAGAAGAAAATATGTAGCTCAACTTGACTCAGATGAAGAAAAGATAGAGTCAGATGACAATAGTCAATTCAAAGTGGTAAGTCATCCACCTAAGTCTTCAATAGATAAATTATGTCCAAAAATTAGGAATGGAAACTTAAAAGATTTGAAGAATTTAGATTTCAATAAGCTGACAAAGGAAGATCAAAATAAAATAGAGGAATCTGTGTATACAATGATGGTAGAGTACAAGCACACACCTCTAGAGCTAGATGGCTCAATGCCCAAAGAGTTGTATAAAATAGTAGAAGACAAATGACATTTTTTCTTGCAAATGGAAAAGGAAATAAGGGAGTCTACTTTAGCTAGATTTTTTCCCGATTTGACTAAGGGTCAAATAACTAATGCAATCAAGAGGCACAATAGTAGATTTACTCCAAAGCATAGGGCATTTAGTATTTTGCAGAATAAAATTGAAAATGTTGTGAGAAAATCCACACAGTTGTGAAAAATAATTTATAAGAAAATTGCTGATGTTTTTTATGAGGAATACAAAGTAGAAGCAAGTGCCAAGATAAAAGGAAATAAAAACAACAAGAAAGAAGGGAGAAGAAAAGAAGGAAGAAGGGAAGAAAGTTGAGGAAGAGAAGAAAGGGGAAGAAGAAAAGAAAGATGAAGAGGAGAATAAATAGGAGAAAGAGGAAGAAAAGGGTGCAAATGAGCAGCAAGAAAAAAGTGTGCAAGACACATAATTGTCACCTCCTAACCCTCCTCATGTTATTATCACACTTGTAGAGATTATCAAAATAAAGGATGTTATTAACACTTCTTGTCAAAACATCAATCCATTGACTTCAGAGGATCTCACAAAGATCCTTGACCAATCAACCCAAGTAGCTAGACTATGCACAAGTCCTATACTGGTCAATGTTGATGAGTTGCAAAGGTCAATAGTAAAATCAAAGGAAGATTTAAGGTAAAAAAACAAGAACCACCTTTGACCACTCAAACTACTAGAATCATATTCCTTCCCCCACCATCTCCACCATAAGTAGTCACAGATGCACTTCAAGTGCCGAGTGTAGTAGCAAGGGAAGACAACAAAAAATTAGTATAGTCAGCAGGTACAGCCCCAGCCATTGATAGTGAAAAAGAAAGACAAACAGAAGAGAAGGAAAAGACAAGAGATGAGGAGGAAACTACAATACAAACTTTGGTTCAACTAACCAAAATAGGTACTCCCACTCAAACTCTTCAAAATTCGAGCACTAACATGCTAGAATTGCAAGTTAAAACACTAGGCTCAAGCTCAACAAGGGTAGCCAGGATACTTCATTATGGAATTCTTGAGCTAGATGAAGAAATTAAAATATCCTACTATGAATCCAACATCCCCACTAAGGAAAAGATTAATGAGATACAAAGTGCATTGGATAGAAGAAGGAGACAAGAGGTATTGAGAAAAGAATATAAATATAGGCAAGCACTAAATGAGATAAAGGACATCTTTATGGATGCCTTCAACTTGTAGACACCTAATGAGTCAAGGTCAATAGTAGAGAAACTATCTGACATAGTTGACTAGGTGACAAATGAAGATCATGATGCAAATGCCAAATTAATGGAATGGTCAGAGAGGAAGTTCCAAGGTAAAGTTAATGAGAAGATAGCTAGTGATATAACACTATCTCAAGTTGAGCTGGCTAAGAAATTGGAAAGAGTAAAGATTGTACTTGGGAATATATTCTCTTTGTATAACAAATTGTATGATTTTTATAATTTCACATAGGAGACTAGCCAGAAAATAATAAGCTTGGAAAGAAATCTAAAGATTTCTAGTATGCAACTCCCCACCAGTCCAGCTTAAAGTGAGAAGCATTTTGCTCAAATGCTTCACATTCAAAGAGAATTAGCTATATTAATAACAGAGGAAGCTAATAGAAAAGCTAAGTTGATGCAAATCTAGTCCTCTATTACCCCTCACTTGGAGGCACTCCATAAGGAGAAAATGTATGCAGAAACAATCCTCAAGAAAGATTCAAATATTTCTACCTCAAATAGACTTGTACATCTAGCAACAGAGATTTCCATCTAGCATAAGTCATTAGACATTGCACTAGCAAATTGGGATGGAACTCTGAAAATACTCCTAGAGTTAAATAGCACATTTTTGGCTAAACATGGTATTACTCTATAGAACCCTTTGACATTAGTGTCAAAAAGGGGGAGAAATATGTATAGGGGAAGATATTAGGAGATATGTATATAGAAATATGCAAGAATACCAAATTTTTGAAAATTTTGCTCATTTTTTATTATATTTTTTCATTTATTTTGAGAATAGAGTGGAAAGTTTGTAAATAGCCAAAAAGGGGAAGTCAAGTAATAAGGAGAAATGGGGAGATGCAAAATTTTGATCTTCACATAGATCAAATATAGCATATAGGCTCAGAATGTAGAAACAAAACAAAGGATAGAGAGGATCAGGTACTTAAGCATAGAATTTCAGTTTCAAGATTGGACAAGGCATAATAAACTTAGGGGGAGTCATAAGGTATATTGTTACTCACAATATTTTTGAAATTATGTATGAATGCCAAGAAAATAAAGAATGTACTCAATAAGGTTAAGTTCATAAATCATTAGTTAAGTGTTTTTGACACTCATGTCAAAGGGGAGATTGTTGGTCAAAAGAATAGTCTTGACAATTGAGTGTCAACACACTTAATAATTTTCACTATATATGTTGAGTACACAATGTATGTTGAGTGATCCAAAATTGCTCAGGTGCTGAACAAACTAGGAACATTCATGTGTTGAGCAAACCAAAAATGTAGTAGATGTCAAGAAATCTAGAAATAGTATGTGTCGAGCACCAAGAATACAATATGTGTCAAGTAACTTAGGATGAACATAATATGTAATTTATTTTTGGAGCCGACATAGAGAGTTTTCAAAGGAGAGAAAGGATAAGGATGAATCATTCACATTCCCTATGTGATTTACATGCAACCAATCAAAAAAATGGAGAAGGCATGCAACCAATGAAAAAAATGCAAGGTATGAGCGGAAATTTGAGATTCAATATGAATCGTATATCCATACCTAACCCTAAGTCTTTGCATTCTTTATAAGGAGGTTGAATGCACCATTGCACATGTGGATGAGAATAGTGTATGGGGAGACTATAGCCAAATTTCAGTAAGAAGAAGGAAAGACTTAGAGGAACAGAGTAGAAATTTCATATCAAGTTGATCAGAGTAGCACAAGGGACAAGGAACACATACATAGATCAAATCAAGCAAGGATCAGAACAAGAAGAGTAGATCTAGTACCTGAATCCAGCAATTTGAGATTGCATTCAATTAGGTCAAATATTCTAATACTCTCTCACAATTATATTAGAGGTTGAAATCCTATGTTGATAGGTTTGTTTAACAGCTAGGTAGGACAACCTTTGGAGAAGGTCATGAATGTCCTATTAAATTAGGTAGTTTTAATAACCTATTGTAAATCCTTTAACAGGGTGACACTTCATGTAAGTGTTTGTAAATCCTCTAACCAGGTCAATATTGACACAGTGTAAAGCCTTTAACAAGGTAGGCCTTTCATAGGGTAGACCATCAAAAGTGGTTGAACATTGATTGCTGCACTAAATTTTGTGATTGTCATTCCCACCCTAGTTTTACCTTCTTATTCCTGATGGGTTTTTGGGTTATCCATTTTGGTGTTATTTGTTATTGCATGTGATTGATTTTATGTTCTTTTATATGTTTACATGCATGCAATTCATTTTTCAATTATATGTTTAAATAATAGAAAAAAGTTTAAAAGGTGTGGTACTTCTAATTCACACACCCCCCCCCCCCAACTCTCAGAAGTACTCTTCCCATTTGAATATTCCAACAATCATGATTTACTATCAAATAAAACATGAGAAGCACTCAGCCTTATTATAAACATATTATTTTGTCATAATATTAACCAATTTGGGGAGATCAAGGAGGTTAAGTGAGGAAAGTATAGAGTTAATATAAACCCCATCAATACCAAAATTAGCTAGACAATCAGCTAAAAAATTTCCTTCTTTATAAGTATGCATTGTGATGCCCAAAATATAAGGCAAAGCATACACAGCAAAAAAAAAAAAATTTGAACAAAGATTAAGTAATATAACATAGTCGTAAAATATTTTAAATGTCTTCTATAATGGAACTAATTGTTTGAGTTGTTTTACATTCAGATACCCAAGGTACTTTGAAAAAAAAGATGCCAGTTCAACATTGATACAAAAAGGATTATGTCACAGTTGGAACATATCATGCAAAGATTATTAGGGTAAACTAAGAATTTCTTACTGAATCACTAAATTAAATTAAGCTACTAATCCATTAAATTAATGTCCAAACCCATCGATTGATTTTATCAATTCCTTAAACTATTACCACCTAAGGTATACACATACAATGGAAGTAAACTCTATCATTAATTATACTATCCACATTCAAACTTAAAATTTTCTATAATATACTTATAACAATCTAATCTATTAACCTATTGCTTACAATTAAAATTGAAGACTAGGCTTATTTCGATTAAATTTGTTAAGCAATTCTAGACTCTATTTTAAACTATTACCAAATTTGAGTTCAACATTAAAATGACAATATTAAGACAACTCTAATTAATTAATTTAGAGTTTACCATCAGAATTGAGGACTAGAGTAAGTTCGACAAATCTATAATGTAATCTAACCTTCATTTGAATTATCATTAATTAGTCCATTAAATCAATCTAACCATGCTCACAATAGTAAGAAACTAGTTACTAAAATATTTAAATGATTATAATTAAAATATACTAGTTTCAAGTTAAACTTTTTAAATTAAAACTAATTTTAATATTCTAATATCTAATCACTATTTAGTATTGACATCATTACTTAACATAAGTATAATACATTCCTCCTAATACCATCAAAATACAAATCTAACTATTAGATTGAAGCCATTCTAATTTAAAATTAATTATAATTATAAATTCAAATTAATATTTCCTAAACCATACATGCTAATAATTGCAACTAACTATACTAACAAAATAACCCTAACTACTAACTATCAACTACACCACAACAAATTTTTTTTTTTTAAAAAACAATTCTAATTATTATACTAAACTACCTCCCCAAACTCAACTCAATCTAGTCCCAACTGTGACCATATGCAAGGACAGTGCACTGCCTAAGTCTGCACACTGTAGACTCGTTAGCCACATCACCTCCATCTTGCGTGACCTTCAACCAAAGACATGCGCTTGGTAAGAGGTTGGAAAATGAGGGTTGGTAAAAAGGTCTGTTCAAACTTTACAACATTACTCTGCCTCCCCTCCCCCCGCGCCCCCCTGCGCCCCTCTTAAATGACGTGACATGCCATAAGTGGCATGAGGAATTCATGCTGGAAGTGGATGGGTGTCCACGCCTACCTTTTTGGAAAGGTGAAACAAGGTAAGAGAATAAGGGGCAAATAGTATTAAGTGGGTGGGTTTTAAATTTTCTTGATTTAATTAAAAGTATAGGTATAGCAACCTAGGCTAGTACCTTGCCTCCCTAGTCACAAGGCAAATGAATGTAAAATTTTTATGGGTGAACACGTAAACAAGACATGCATTTGAATGTTTCAATTTTAAATATATTCAATTTATATTTTATTGATTTAATAATGATATTTAGTTGTAAGCCAAAGGAATAATTCAGAGAATATTCTCTGTGACCTTGGGGAAGACTAAAAATTTCCCCATACATTTTCTAGAGAGGTTTATCACTCCTAGAGATGCACTTTTTTTGAAGTCCATTTAGTCTTAGTGTTGACAAGTTATATATTTTCTTGTTATATTAGGGATGAATATGAATCTATTGACCACATTGATTTCCTATGAACAAGCATACTAACAAGGATGTGTAATAAGGTTACACTTTATCCTTCTCTCCTATAATTTATGTTTCATCTAATCATCATACATCAAGGTGCATGTTCCATTTTTAAATTCAAGGAAATACATGATCTCTTACTCAAACTAATTTTGTTCATAATGAAACTTAACAATGAAAGTGATAACTTTGTGATTGCAATGTAGGATTTTGATTACATTTAATACTTAGACATCAATTTGAAAACTTCAACATAAAAAATTGCCTTCCATTAACATAATTGAAAACTTGGAAATTCATAATTCAAAGATATTATCTATCATTTTATTTTCTCACATACATATGCCAAAATTTGAAACCACATGAGAGCAATACAAGGAGGTTTTCGTAATCTTTTTTTTTCTCTCTATTATTCATCCTAGTTCAAGGCTCCATCAAGAAAGAACCAGTAAGAAAACCCAATGTCTTTTCCAATACATAAAATTTCAAACACATTTTACATAATATTACAATTCAAATGAAATCTCTTCTAAAATCATCACAATTGATTTCTTCCAATACCTTCAAAACTTCAAGGAAACACAAGGAGAAGACAACAACTGATTTGGGTGAATCATCACAACATCGAGAACAATTCAAGCATGCACCCTAACCCAATTTTGCACAATAGGTCTAGACATAGAACCTGACTAGGGGAGAGGTGGATTTTCCAAATGGGAGATGTCAATCACCATGCCATAGCATAGCCCTTTCTAGGCTAAAACTTCAAGAACTTTTGTTCTTCTACAAGGCCCTTTTGAGGCTAATACCACAAGGATTTTCACTCCTTTCCATATTCAAGAATTCACAATATCAACCAAGGCATGTGATGACAAGTAGGGGACCATACACCCTACCCTCTTTCCCTCCTCTCACCATGAGAGGAGACTCTACACCATTGAGGTCCAACTAAGGCCCTACCCTCGTACATGGCCACTTCTTCCCTATCCAAGGGTGAGTAATGCCAAAAAAATCCCCATGAAATCCCCTCAAAACAAATCATCAAGACAAGCATAAGAATGCATCAAGAACAAACAAAAATCCCTCCAAATCCATCCCAGCACACAAGCAAGCAAAAACAAGAACAACACAATACTATATGCAATATTCAAGCATGAAAACATGAAGAACAAAACCAAAACGATGAAGAACTCCTACCTTCACCAAATGTTATGGCAAAAATGGTAAGTTGAGAAGAGCTTTTCCCTTTTCTTCCTTCAATCTTCAAACTTTCTCCAAAACTAGAGATTGGGTAACAACCCCAAAACCCCCCCAAAATCCTCTGAGTATGATCCTTAACTCAACTAGACTTCAAGCAAACTCAAGATGGAGTTTTTAGTACAACTCTAGTAGATGACAATCCATTTTCGCAATCCATCAAAAATAGGGCTTTTAAGTGACCCTAAAAGTCAAACTAAGAGGCTAAGGGGGTGGAAAGTACTCTCCACCCATACCCTTACCCCTAGGGCACTTAAATTTTATGTTTTTAAGCCTTAAAGACATAATAGGAACAATTAAAAACTAGGAGAATGATAAAATCAAATAACAACCTTTTAAAGATAGACAATGCAAGGATAGCACATTTAAACAAGGGGTTCAATTCTATCTTTCATTAAGGTTTCTCAGCTACATGTCCTGCACACTCATTGCACACATCAATAGGTTCAAGAAATCACATGCATTATGAAATTTATGTATCAGAAAAATCATATAAATTAAAACATCCATTTTTCTAGTGATCAATTATTTATCTAATTCTACTCATATTTCTGACCATTTGAATTATATAATCAAAGTGTTAGTTTGCATTCATTTACTTTATCATCATACATGTTTGTAAAGCATTAAATGACAAAATCAAATATCTAAAAGTAAAGCATCACACATCATAAATATCATAATAATGTTCAGTGCATCAAATAATGTTCTAATGTATCAAGTCATGAGTATCAAAATAATAATGTATCATCGATTTTAGATTTAGCTGCATTGATCCATTGAAATAAAACTTGTGTATATATATCAATGTCTTTCTTCATACTTTGTGCTTCTTGATATGTAGATGATTCAAAAAGAAAATTATCGTCAGCAAAAAGAGAATGGGTTATGGACAAAGATGTACCTACAATATTGATACCTTTCCACAACCCTTTTTGATTTAAAGAGTTAATAAGTTTGTTGAACACCTTTTCCATAATGATAAACAAGAATGGAGAAAGAAGATCACCTTGATGAACTCCTTGGGAAGAGGCAAAGAAACCTGCTCGTGCACCATTAATGAGAATAGAAAAATGTGCACCTAAAATGCACGCTTTAATCCATTTATACAACCCAAAAGAAGAACCAAACTGATGAAGGACTAGAAGAAGAAAAGACCAATTCAGTTTATCATAAGTCTTCATCATATCTAATTTGGCAACAAAGGCTGAAATGTTATGTTCTTTGATGGAATGAAAGGTCTCATGGGCTATTATAGCTCCCTTAGTTGTTTCTCAACTAGGAACAAAACCCTTTTCTTCTATTGATATAATTTTTGGAATAATGGGCCCAAGTCACAAATAAATAGCCTTTTTGATAAATTTATAGATAGTGTTACATAAAGAAATAGGATGGAGATCAGCAAAAGAATAGGGATCATTAACCTTTGGGATGAGAGAAATATTGGTGGTATTAAAGTTCTTCAAAATGGAAATATATTTCCTAGATTCTTCAAGAACCTCAAGCAATTCAAAATAAATGACATCCCAACATTTTGAAAAAATAATGCAGTGAACCCATCAAGGCCTAGTGCCTTATCAGTAGGCATAGAAAATGCTAAACCACGAATCTCAGAAAGAGTAAATAGGTCCATAAGAATCAAATTGTCTTGTTGCGTAATCAAAGAAGGAATGGAATCCAAGATCTCATCCACAAGGTGGGAAGACATGGTATCCTACGATGGAGGGGAAAATAGATTAGAGAAGAACCTTAAACTCTTAGTTTGAATGCCCTTAGTGTCAGAAATCAAATTTCCTAGATGATCGTGAATTGTTAAGATTGTGTTATTAGCCTTTTGGTGCAAGGAAGGATGGAGTAACTAGGGCCAAAGGCACACCCAACTATTCAAACTACCCTGCAAGAGTTAACACAACACATGAACAACGCCAAGGAGAGAGAGAACAAGATGTATATATATTCATCAGATAATCAGCATACATGTCAAGCTATAAGGCCTTCTGGGTTACGACCAATTATAATATACAATTTTCAAATTCATGATCTAACTTCAAGTTTGCATTCCCATCCCCTCAATCTCTATATTCTCCTCATCTACATATAACTCCATCATAGACTTCCTTGAATACTTGAGTGGTCATATGTCAGCCCATCACAAAATTAAATCTTACATTAAATTAATGCATAGCCACAAGTCAGCTCACAATATCTACCTATACCAAAATAAAATACAACAAAGGTCAAACAAAACTAGAACCAGACACAAACTACTCTACAAATCAAGGCTTTGCAAAATACTGGCACATAACATCTACATGAACTTGACATCTAAAGGAATCACTCAGTAGCTACTACAAACTTGGCATCCAAAGGAATCACTTAGCAGCTACTATGAACTCAACATCCAAAGGAATCACTCGAGAGCTACTATGAACTCGACATCAACTAGGGAGCTCAACATCCACTAAGCACTCGATAATAGTTGGAACTTGGAAACAACTAGCTAAATGAACAAAAGTGTAAGATTAAAAGGTGACCTAGGATGCTCCTACATCAACTTCTTTTTTTTGGTAGATGTATGAAAAAACTTAGTATTCTAGTCCCCTTGTTAAAGCTACAATTCTCTAGACTTTTGTCTCCAATACTCTTCTTCTTGCTTACATAATTCAAACCACTCCTCTTGCAAATTCTTCTATCTTCAATGCATATCATAATTTAAACCATGGAGTAAAATATGTTCATTAATCTTAGCTAGTTTTTATTCTACCACCTTTTTCTCCTCAAAAATATTTATAAAAACATGTTTATTCCAAATCTTGATAAGCCCTTTGACATACTGCATTTTCTTGTAAAACTAAAACATTTTGGTTCCTCACTTTGGTGGAGCATCCTTCCACCATTGTGTTAAGAGGCCATCAAAGTGGGGATAACGATACCATACAGTATCAAAATTAAAAGATGGTCTAGAAAAGCTAGTAAGAGGAGAATTCGATGTAAGGATAGACAATTGAATAGGGAAATGTTTAGATTCTGAATATGGTATTATATCTGATTGGATAGTATAATTCACCAATTTCTAACATTGTGAACAAAAAAATCTACCAACCTAATGGCAATTCAATGGAACCCAACTCTTCTATTAGTCCAAGTGAAAGATCTAGCTTATGGGGGAACATCAAATAGAGCATTATTGTTAACAAAGTCATGAAAGTCTTGGGTAGCTCTAGGAGGGAGAATAATACCTCCATATTTATCCCTAGGATGAAGAATGACACTAAAGTCACTGGAAACAATAAATTTGGCATCTACTGATTGCTGGATAAAACCTATGAGAGTAAGTCATAAACTTTGTTTATCTGATGTAGGGGTAGGGCCATAAATATTAATCAAATGGAATGAAAGTTCATAGTGTTGAATGGAAACATTTTCCAATTAGTTCCTTGATGAAGACGTTGAGCCTTGATAGTCTTAAGATTCCATAGTACAACAAGGCCCCCAGAAGCACCTAAGATAGGAACATGTGAGGAATTCCATGTTGACCAACATCTAACAAATTTCATAAAGTTATTTCTTGATAGCTTAGTCTCCTAAAGCAAGACTAGATCACATTGGATAGAATCAAGACATTGCTTGATCCTATTAGGTTTGTTAGGGGCACCTATGCTCCTGAAATTTCATGAGAGGATCTTCATAACTAACAAGGAACACTCTTGGCACTCCTTGTCAATTATTTAGAGGTAGGAAAATCACTGTCCAAAGTTTATTGGATCCCTACATCAACTTATTTTTTAGCTTTTGATGCTTTTAATGGTCTACCCCTAGGCTTGAAGATTTCTTAGTTATAGGAGATGATGAGAGGGGGGTTTGTAGCATAGAGAATTTCAAGAAGAAATCAAAATTAACATTAGTGAGAGGTGGATTAGCAAAATGGGACCTAGACTAACTAGAACTATCTATTTGAGTAGGAGACCCTTTGACTGCCAAGCCAAGATCTAAAACATTCATAAAGCCTTCTATCCTAGGTAAAGGAGGATCTAATTTAAAGTGTACATTGTCCTCAAGTAGGTCATGAAGCATGTTATCTTCATTAAAGAATTTGGGAGGAATTGGTACGTGCTACACTCTACTACTAAAATTTGGGCATATTTAGAAGACAATGAATGTCCTTGGGAAACTAATGGAGCTTCTAATCTAGTCAAGAAAGAAAGAGGTTGATCATTAAACATGAGCTCATTAACAACAACATCCATCTAAGAGGGATAAATAACATCTTCTTCATTGGTAATCAAATATGTAACTGCAAGTTTAGAAGATGTCGATGACATAAAAAGAGACTAATCTAGACTTATATACTTATCTCGATTAGTATCCCGTTAAGAGAAAAGATGGGTCAAAAACAACATAAAGTTTTTAGAAAAATTAGAGGAAAAAATACCCTAAATTGGGAAAAGCCATAAGAGAAAAATAATTCCCCAAAAATGAACACTGGGAGTAATTAGGACCCGAATAGTCTTTGTGGGATTGACTTTTTTGTGTATAACAACAATCCTTTAGTGAATGGTAAAAAACTAGATTTACAAATGAGAGATGATATGGATCACTTGACAGTTTAGCTTGAGATACAAAAGCATCATTAGGGGCAGAAGGAATGGACTGCATCCTAAAAGTGCACTTTAGCAGGTCTGAACTTTATGGTTACTATAAACTATCAGATTAGAGCAACTTTGATCTTGAAATTGATTAGTAAAATTAGCCAACCAACTTGCCATTTCAAATTACATTTTGTGCATCCTAAATAATAATTATTTGGTTCCAACATACATATTTTGATGACATAACTAAGGAAGAAGGTAATGGTTTATTTAGATTTAGCAAGGCACAAAAGCTTATTGAGAAAGATGGTTCATCAAAAGCACTAGATCATGTCTGATGAATACCCCAATTTTATTTGCAATTATTTCAATAATTTGTAGATCTATATATTCCATTGGAAAAGCAAGAAGCTCAATCCAAAATGGCATAAAATCACAGGGTATATGACTAGGCTTAAAGTTTGGAGACCAAGTGTTGGTATATATTCCCAACCCTTTACAAAACCAACTCTTAATTCAAAGAACATTATCCTAAGAAAGCTTAAAATCAAATATAGCAATTAAAAAAAGACTCGTGATCAATGTAGAATAAATCAATAACACCATATTAGTAATGTTTCTGTCCAAGAAAGAAGATTTGCAGCTAGGAGGAAAGACCAAATCTTATCAATTATTATTTTATTGAGCATGTAAAAGATTTGTGGTTCAAGAATTCCATCTTGAATCATAAGACACTAGGCATCACCATCTGTGAGTGTGGCATTTGAACTATCCAGATTATTATTGAGACTAGTTGATCTTACTGAGGAAGTAGACCCCAATTTTTTCTTCCAAACTTTGACATGTGGATTTCCCATAGATTTTTGACCTCCAAGTTAAATATTATTGGGATAACACAAAAAATTTGGATTAGTAATGGAGATGTTTTTTGGCCATGACACATAAGAAGGGAGTTGGTAGTTTAAATGTTCAATCTCCTCACTAGTTTTAAAAAAAATAGGTGTGGGTTGCTGAAGTGACCCATGAAAAATGTCAAAATTTGGTTGGATCTGGGGTTTGGTAGCCTTGAGACCACATTTTTTTGTCTTTGCACCATGTCTTCTATGGCCAAAGCCATATGACATGTTGAAATCCCTTACATCTATTTTTCCACCATGATGATGAAGAAGAGGAAGATGAGCTTGATTTGAAGACCTCCCATGCACATCAAGAGCTCTGGTCCTTTCACCTTGCTCATGCTCAATAGAAAACTCAATCAATTCCCCTTTTGCTAGAGATTTAAGTCCATTATAGCGAATTGATGTCTTGTGAACAAAAATTTCTTTGCTACCATCATCAGGGGTAATGAATCCATTACCCTTATGTTAATTGAACCACTTGATTTTTTGGTCCTTTTTCCATACTGAGTCATATTTCTGTTTCAATAATCTAATTACAAACCTTAGAAAATGTATACAAAATTGCAGATTTAGATTTGTTGAAGGTCGTAGGTCCTGATTTCCTCTCATGTAAATATAGTAACAAATTAATGATTGATGGAAGTCACAAATTGGTATCTTGGGCTATAAATCTGATTCTAACTTTCCTTGATCCAACCTAACTTTTTGATGCAACTTTTCAGAAGTTGATATCTAGTGCAAGAAGTGGTCTAATCTAGTTGTAATTTTATTCAACCTAAATTTCTGATGCAACTTTTTAGAAGTCAATATCTAGTGCAAGAAGTGGTCCGATCTAGTTGTAATTTTATCCAACTGAAATCAATGTTAATTTTCCATCTCTGACTCTACTCCCCAATAATGAACTATGAAAACTTGTTGAATCCTTTCTAAAACCTTCTTCTTAATCATGTGTTGTGGAGGTCATGGCAAATTGGAGGCACTCTGTTGAAAATTGTTGTTGCTGCTGGAGTTCATTGCCGTTGTAGGAGTTTGCTGCTATGGAGGAGGAATGGGCACTCTGTTATATCTTTGTCAAAACTGCGAGAAACTTTGTCAAATTCTCAATATCTTCTTTAGTTCTTAGAATCACTCACTAGAACCAATAGATTGAAGGAGATTGTGCAGATCTTATTCCTCAATCTGAGTTCTATACTCCAGCTATTGCAAAAATAAAACAAATGAGTCTAATACACTTCTTCTCGTCGTCCAAATTCGAACCCTTTAAGAGATCTCCAAACAAATGCAAAATGCTTTGAAAGAAATACTATTCTTCACATCGCTACAATGGAAGGGCATTTATGGATTCTTCAAGATGTCAAACGCCTTTCTGGAGCTTGCAATGTCCATCTGAATACGCCACTACCTTTAATCTTCCTCTTTTTATTATTAATTGATTTCCTTTTTTTATGTATGTAGACTGATGTGATTCCCTCCTTTAATACTATCGGTTCCCAATATTTGTTCTCTTCTATGTGATTATTATATGAAACTTTGATGCTAATTCATTCTTAAACTTTTGCTGCATACCTTCATGCTATCGTGTTCTAGTACAAGAGTTATTTTTTTATAGAGACATATATCGATATCTAACTTCTTCTGAAATATATGTGCAGGTTGTGACATCCTTGAGTAACAAAGCATTTGAAATATTTTTATTAAATATTTTTTAAAGTAGAATTTAGAGCTTTTTTATCTAAATGTTTCAGAATACCTAAGGTTTCTTAAAATTTAATAAATATTGACTTATTTTGTAAAGTAAAATTTAGGTATGGAAAAATTTTACATAGTAAATTAATTGCAATAGTATTTCACCTCTTTTTTCTTTCTTCTAAGTCACCATGTAGCACTTGTTCATTTTTTATTTTATGTTTAATATCAAAAACAAGATATAGTGATAAAATAAGAAAAAGCAAATGCCAATACAAAGTTAAACTGACTATTAAAAGTTAGTGGTAATTGAAACATGAAAAAATGATAAATTCAAATCTCTAAAAAAATGGTTTCCACTCTATACCACGTTGGTTTAAGTCAAACGAAACTAAGTAACATCATTTAATTGCGGAAGTAACTCTAAACTTGTGGAAAAATCATGATAAAGTGAGGTAAGGATGGTAACTAATAGTTAACGGTAGAAATAAGAGGTAAAAGAAGACTTCTATGGTGACTTTTAAAATCCTGAAACATTTTCTTAGCAATACTAAGCCTTAGAGAAAATTTCCACTAAACAGCGATGGAAAACTATTGTTTATTACTTTCCAAGAGCCCAATTTTCATATTTTCTTGTAAACTTTTATAGCCCCATGCAAAACTAAACAAAATTCATGGCAGCTTTCTCATAAGACAATTTTGATGGCTTTAAAAAGAAAACCTGATTTGGCATACGGTGTTGCAGAGTACTCCCATGTGCAGCTTCCCTCTATGCAAATGGCTTCAAATCTGACAAGTAGGTGCACTCACGCAAGGGTCTCTTCCTGTCGACTCCCCTCCTCATTCTGCTACTGCTCCCGCCCTTCCTTTTTCCTACGATCATTTTAACTTGCTCAAATTATTTAAGAAAAAAAAATGTCATCTCTCCCTCATCAAATTCTGTGTCAAAAATTCACATAGATAAGGAAAACAATGTTTCATAAGAATAATGATTCAAAAAGAACTGATAAATTATCTATAAAATTAGTATTTGAAAATTAGAAATACCTCAGTGCATGTTTTTGGATGTTGTGAGGAAGGAGAAAACATTTGGAGAATTTAAATTGAAATCATTGGGAAGAAGTTGTTGAGAAAATGCTTAACATAGATACATAAATGAATTTGACGGAGGCAAAGAAGATTATCCAAAATTAGTTTGTGCAGGCAGAAAGAACAAAGAAACCACCTGCATGCATTGTAGTTCATCCCTACATATTCACATTCGAAGAAGAGGTGGATGGAACCATTATTATGACTTTCTTTTTGAGTCGTACTCGTGGACGAAGAGTACACGTTTTGAGGGGATGAATATGATTAAGCCGGTATGCTTTCTTTACCTCAATGTTCTGGAAAAGGGAGCCTTTTTTAAATTATTTTCTTTCGCATTAATGCAAATTAAAGGTTAAATTAGGATGCTTCATATAATCATATAATAATCTATTATTCTATTTCTTTTTTTTTGTACATTTTTTGTTGGAATATTAATTGCAGTTGACATTTGCCCCTGGAACCAAATGCCCACCTACCATCCCTGACGACCTGCACAATAGACATAAAGCATGAATGCGGTAGGTGAGTTTTTGAAATTCTAAAAAGAGAGGGAAATTTTTTTGCCAAAGACAAAAAGGAATGTTCTGTTCCATTCAACCAGTAGAAGCAGTTGAAGTTGAAGAGATTAGAAGTTGCAAAGAGAAGAAGTGATCAAGAGATCAAGTCATCAGAGTGCAAAGACAAAAGGAAGTTCATTTTGTGCCTGCAAATGCATGTGTTTCTTCTCTAGTCATTCTGTAAGTTTATTGTTTGTTGAGTTCGTCTTGTTGAAGCAATGATTGCTCCAGGTGTTATTGTATGTAGCCATTAGAACTACAAGTTTAAAGTTTCTTAAGTTTTGAAGTTGTTTGAAGTTTTAGAGTTTTTTGGTTGTAGCCGAATGCTCCCAAATTTTGTAATGGTTTAATCAAAGTTGAATAGAAAACAAGGAGGCATACTAGAATACATTATTTTTCTTCTATTCATTGCATTTGAGAAGTTTGTTTGGAAGTTTCATGTTTTTGGTTCTCTGATTGTAATGGTGGAAATGTTCACGTAATAGTTCTGTCACTCAGTATTGTCTTTGATAGAAGTCATTTTTTTGCAGTTCAAGCCGAGTTCACTCGATAACTTCTTCTACCGAGCTCCACTCTACAGTGGCTACCGAGTTCACTTGGTGCCTTCTTCTACCAAGCTCCACCCTTCTGTGGCTACTGAGTTCACTCGGCATCCACACTACCAAGCTCAGTTAGCATCTATTGGTGTCGAGTTGTTCTTCATTTGCCGAGCTCACTCAGTACTCTCCTGCCACTCAATTCCTTAAGGTGTCGAGCAAAATTGGCACTCAGTAATAGTGAGTGACGAGTGAAAATTTTTAAGTTTGTGAAATTAATTTTTAGGGTTGGTAATATATTTCGTCACATGGTATAAAAACTTTGAGGCCCCACATCCAAAGTGAGTTAGGGCACTTTTTTCTTGGGATATTTGACATGGTAGGAGATGCAAGAAAGATATGCTAGCAGCCACCACCCTTCAATGGACAAAATTATGATACATGGGAAAAGAAGATGAAGACCATTATGGTTGCAAATGATTTATGCAAGTTTTTCATTAATGGTTTAATGATGTGACAGACTCAACTCAGTATGTTGCTCTCACAAATGCACAGAAGACTCAGTTGAAAGAGTCAAATAGGAAGGATGCTAAGGCATTAAGTCTTATTGAAGCAGCAATGATAGAGACTATTTTTCCCAAGATTGCAACAACAAATTATGGAAAGGAAGCATGGGATATCCTTGAGAAAAACTTCAAGGGGACTGATAAAGTCCGTACAGTAAAGCTAGAGAATATAAGGAGGGAATTTGAGAACCTTTAGATGAAGAAAAATGAATCAGTTGCAGATTTCAGTTCAAGGACCTCCAATGTGATTAATCAACTGAAATCAAATGGAGAAGACTATCAAGAGTAGAGGATAGTGGAAAAGATATTGAGGAGTTTACCTCATAAATATGACAATTTGGTCATAACCATAGAAGAGGAAAAATACTTCACTATTTTGACAATGGATGAGTTGATGGGTATTCTTCAGACCCATGAACATAGGTTCAACAAATCTACATCTTCTTCTTCCCAATAGAAAGCATTCAAAGCTCAGTTAAATCCAAGAGGAAGGGGGAGAGGAAGAAATGGCTCAGGCAAAAACTCTAGAGGCAGAGGCCGAGGTAATAGAGGAAAAAGAAATGTTGTAGCAGAAAGCTCAAGAAGAGCAGATGGAGCAAGTAGCTCACAAAATACTTCAAGAGGAGGTAAGAAAAACTAAAACTTAAATAGGAGTAATGTAGAATGATACTACTATCATAAATATGGGCATTATGCAAGTGAATTCTAGAACAAACAAAATGATCAATCAGGACAAGCA
Organism: Cupressus sempervirens; assembly: GCA_028749045.1. Classification (NCBI taxonomy): domain Eukaryota; kingdom Viridiplantae; phylum Streptophyta; class Pinopsida; order Cupressales; family Cupressaceae; genus Cupressus; species Cupressus sempervirens. The sequence continues at coordinate 565,849,583 of CM053793.1, read as the reverse complement.
AATGTGGCTGATGTGAACATGGGAAGTGGAAACAATGTCATTGCCTTCATTATGTGTAATGTTGGTGAAGAAGGAAGCCCTGAGGTTTGGCACCTTGATAGTGGATGTAGCAACCACATGAGTGGTAATGAAAACTTGTTTTCATTCATTGACAAGAGTTTCAAATCTGAGATTAAAATGGGTAATAATGAAACCCTACCAGTAGTGGGCAAAGGATCTATTATGGTCCACACCAAGAAAGTTGAGAAGAAGGAAATATAAAATGTGTATTTTTCCCCTGGTATGAAGCACAATTTGATGAGCATTGGTCAGCTCATTCAAAATGGATACAAAGTGCTGATGGAGAATGACAAGTGTGTCATCCATGAAAAGATTGGGAGTAAGAACTTACTTGCAACAGTTCAAATGAAAAAGAATAGAATGTTTCCCTTGAAGATAGAGACATGTTTCTCATCTTAAGTTGGTGTTGCACCTCACACACATAATCGACTCTAAGGAGTGTGATTAAAGACCCCTCAAGGTTATGGCACCTCAGGTATGGTCATCTAGGCTATGTTGGTTTAAATTTTTTGTCAAATAAAAGAATGGTAGAAGGTTTTCTGCGTATAAGAAATTCATGTGACAAGAGTGAGGCTTGTATTTTGGCTAAGAAACATAAGCTTCACTTTAATTTTGGGAATTCTAGGAGGGCTAGATATCCATTAGAGTTAGTGCATACTGACCTAGTCAATCCTATGCAAGTTACTTCCATTGGGGGGAGTACTTATTTCATGACATTTATTGATGATTTTAGTTGTAGGACATGGGTTTATTTTTTGAAATCTAAATCTAAAGCATTTGATAAATTTCTTGAGTTCAAAGCCCAAGCTGAAAGAGAATGTGGACACTATATCAAAGTCCTTAGATTAGATAGAGGAGGGGAGTATACCTCCAATTCTTTTGTAAATTTTTGCAAGAAACATGGAATAAAGAAAGAGCTCACAACCAGCTATACACCACAGTAAAATGGAGTGGCTGAAAGAAAGAATAGAACCATTATTGAAATGGCAAGGAGCATGATGAAAGAGAAAGGTCTCCCAACTGAATTTTGGGGAGAGGTTGTGGCAACAACAGTTTACCTAATTAATAGGTGTCCTATAAAGGCAGTCCATGATAGAATTCCAATGGAAGCATGGTTACAAGGAAGATGGATAGTTGAACACCTAAAGGTGTTTAGATGTGTTGCATATGCACATGTGCCTAAAGAGAAAAGGTAGAAATTGGATTAAAAAGGAGTGAAGTGAATCTTCATAGGGTATAGCTTAGAATCAAAAGCATAGAGATTGTATGACCCATTGAAAAACAAGATGATTCTCTCAAGAGATGTAGAATTTCTTGAAAATCAGTCATGGTATGGACCGACTGATGAATCACCAAGCACCTCAAGTAGAGTACCAATTATGAGTGAAGAGGATACTGATGAACAGTAAGAAGGAGTAGATAGAAGAAAAGGCAAGCAACCTCGGTCAGTGTTGAGCTCCTCTAGGCATGATCGATTGTCAGTGCCGAGTAACAATGAAGATATTGATGCCACACTCTCCTCCCTATTACCAAGAAAGACCAAAAGTCCTAGGGAGATATACCAAGATGAAAGGTATGAAGATTATGATGAGAGTGTTAATTTTGCATTATTTTTTCATAGTGATCCAATATATTTTGAAGAAGTTGTTAAGGAGAAGAAATGGTGTAAGGCCATGGATGAGGATATAGATGCTATAGAAAGGAATGAGACATTGGAGCTAACTGAATTGCATCCCAAAAGGCAAGTGATTGGAGTGAAATGGGTCTACAAGACCAAATGCAATGTTGAAGGCAAGATTTATAGGCATAAGGCAAGGCTGGTAGTCAAGGGCTATAAATAGTAGTATGGCATAGATTATGATGAGACATATGACCCAGTTGCAAGAATGGAAATCATGCATGCTATCATAGCTATTGCAGCTTAGCACAAATGGAAGGTATTTCAAATGGATGTGGAGTTCAAACTAGTAAATTTAGGCTTGAATTTCGATGCAAAAAGGTCGAAATTTTGACAAGAGTAGGTTGATAAAGCGACCAAGCTTGCCATCGATCTTTTTTGGTCAATTTTTTGCCACATACATTTCGCGTCAAAATTTTGACTACATAAAGGTTGACTTACTGACATGAATTTCGACGCTTTCCCTGGTCCAAGCTGAAGTGATATTACCTTATTTGCCATCGGTGCTCGTCAAAATTTTGACATAAACCTTCATATTGGTGCATCGAAATTGTGATGAATCCAATTCACATTTCTCCTCCAATGGCATACACATGACGCCAAAGTGGACCAGTTTTGCGTCGAAATTTCAACCAAAATATTGCATTTTCGTCGAAATTGCGATGAAAGCGCTTTACATTTTTTCGCCGGTGCCATACTCATGACGCCAAAGTGAACCAATTTTTCATCAAAATTTTGACTGAAATATTGCATTTTTGTTGAAATCGAGATGAAGACATGTAGAAATTTCGATGAGCTATCCCATTTATTGTAAAAGCTTTGCTCTCATAGGAGCCTTCTAAACTGCACAAAACTTGATTCTAAAGCATAATTGCTCGGTGCATGAGAGTCAGGGTATCGTGCACATTTATACCTCCACACTATTGTTTTGTTTGTCACATGATTTATTTCATACAAAACAATGGGAAGGAGGAAGAAATGTGCACGATATCCTGAGTCTCCACAAAGCAATTATGATTTACAACTCAAATTTTGTGCAATTTAAAAGGCTCCTATGAGAGCAAAGCCTTTGTGATAATTGGCATAGCACCTCTAAATTTTGGTTCTTGCAGGGAAGAATAAAATTAGGAAAGAATTATTTATTAGGAATGAAAGCCAATAATTTCATCTATTTTTCAAACAGATAAACGTGACAAGAAAAATTTACAGTCCCAATCACATCATCATAAGAGCACATATATAACTATAACTATGTCTAAAACCAACGTAATTTACAAATATCCACAATTCAAATATTATCCTTTGATTTTTTCTTTAATGCAAAATTTTAAGTCAACTATGTTATCGCCTTGGATATAATACCAAACTGTCATTAGGCTAAAGACTGTAGCAAGATTTACAATTTACAAATGCAAGGAGAACTACCCAACCAAAGTAGAAAATGACATGAAAAGTTAACAATTTATCAACTAACAATCTAGATGAAATATTTCTAGCAATTGAACTTTACATTATAGAAACAAAAAATTGCCTTAAAATTGACACTTCACCAGTTGTTCATTTGCATCCATAATGGCTTCACAAAAGTTGAAAGCTTACGATTTGTCAACAACACAAAAGGCACTCATAGTTCAGCTGCATCAATAAAACTAAAGTAATTCAATTGCACGGTGAGGGCAAGAGATTTTCAATATCAATTGTGGAGTTGCAGATAGGTAAGCAATAAACATAAAAAGGTAGTACAAGATTTTAATAGCAATTGTGTTTATTTTATTGTTTTACTGGATGAAAAATTTAGTGCTAATATGTGTCATTTGTCTTGTTAGGTGTGTTGATATTTGATTTAGTTTAGTTTGGATCACTTTTTAGTTCATTATTCTTGCATATAGTTATTGCATTTTTTTGCAACTAGAAAGAAAGATTTAGTAAACTAACTGAACCTTTCATAAAATGATGAATTACATGGATCCTTTAGAAACTCAATAATTGCAATTAAATAGCTGAAACTTGGACATCATCTATCATTTAGGGATTGAAAATGGATTTAGAAATTATTCTAAAATATTGTGTTTGTAGAAAAACACAAGAAAATATGTGCAGTCAATAACTTAATAAAACTGATTTAAGTGCAAGTACTATGCAACCATTGAGAAATCCAAGTATGCTTAAGGGTTGAGGGTAGTAGGGAGGAATTATGTACGTAGTTAATAGTAGTGCAACATAGACTGGTTATGAGGGGCACTACGTTATACAAAGTTCTACGTTACGAGAACTTTGTGGAATAAGCAATGACAAAGAATTAGGGCATCATTTGAGTATTCTAGGTGGTACTGCAAAATTGCTAAAATTGTTGCCACATGGTCTGGAGAGAGAAAGAAATTCCACATCCTTCAATCTAACCTTAGTTCTCTTTTGAAACTCTGAGTGGATTTGTGTGTTAAAGCTTTGCTAGCATTGATTGTAATAGCAAGAATGGATATTCAAAGACTATTGCAATGAAGGAAGTATGCTAGTAGAGATACAAATGGTTTTGGGGAATATCAATGAAGATGGAATAAGGGCCTTACGATCCTCTCAAGGTGATGGGATTGGGCCTTAAACTCATCCTATACAATGCTTGAGCATATCCCAGTATAGCTCCAACAGACCAACCAATTGATCCATACTGCATCTGAAACTCATACCTACAAAATCAACATTAGAATGAATCATTCAACATTGGCACAAGCCTTAAGAAAAATAATGTCACAAATTACTGATTCTTCAAACTAAACCTGATAAACAATTCCAAATAGGGGCATAAATAATTGCAATAAATTGTAGGAACTATTTTAGCGCAAATTTGTGACTTACAGATAACAAGCTAGTCAGTACAAATCATGTATCATAATTTTATGAACTTTGTTGTTCAATAGTTTCTTGGTTAGATCAACATTTTAAATCATACACTATGATCCATCATCAAAATAAATGAGTCAAAAATTTAATTATATAAACTTTTGCATTACCTGCATTTCTCTGGGAGTTTAAGCTTCTGGAAGTTGAACCAAGAGTCACCAGTTTCTACAATGATAATTGTCTCATTTGATAGCATGGCCTACAAATAAGAAGTGTTTACCCATTAATCTATAGGAACAACAACAAAACCAAGGATTGAAGTACCGAATGAACCATAAGTCATTTTATGATATGTAGTGATTCTCAATAATTTTACCTAGATGTGTTTGAATAACAATGACTCTAAGAGCCTCGTTTGGAGCACCTTTCAAGGGAACACCGTGTTCTCAAATATATGCTAATAATTATCGAAGGCCATTGTATTGTGCTTCAACTTCTTTGCGATGGCTTCTAAGAAGTCTTTCATTAATATACACCCAAAAGTAGGTCCATTTGTGATAGTTACCAGATTAGGTTGCACAATTATAGCTTTCTCTTTCTTCAAGAGTAATGAATATCCCATTGAGCTATATTCATTAAAAATGGGCCCTGCAAATAAGTAAGCATCTACAGACTCAACTATTTCAGCAAAGAATACAGTATCGACTACACCCCAGTAAGTTCTTATGAAATGTGGAAGAGTCTTTGAAACTTTACCCTTAGTCGATGGCATTACGGCCACAACATAACCTGAAGCATTTTTCAATTCCATAAATGCATCTTTTTCCTTAACAACCCTCATCTTTGGACCCCTAACCAACACTTGCTTAACTGTTGCATTTAGGAACTCTATAGTTGTTTCCACAGCTACTTCCAAACTTCTTGGATTGCTTAGCCTATAGTTCATGCTAGCCAAAAAAACTATTAGAAAAACAAGTTACAAGTGGCTTCAAATGCAATGAGCAATGCAAGAGTTTTATGACATACAAACCTTGCTTTTAATTTAATTAATGGATTTTGTGACCCACCAAGACCTTTCAAACATTAGAAAACTGTAAGAACATGTCATGGTGAAACAAAACAAAAAGCACACTTCTAAATTCATTTTGCAAAGGGTACACACACATTAAGAAGCAATGAAAAGGGAATAAAGTTTACACATCGACCCAATGTCTTGAATGATAATTTAAACCTTACTACTGTCAAACAGAGTATTGAAAATAATGTGTGTGGTGAACCTTCCATGCTAAAAGATATATACTAGATCAACTAAGGAAGAGTTGAATATAGTATAATGAGAAAACTAATCTGACAACATTTAAAATAATATGAATGAAAAAACCCTCAAATGTGTTTCATTGATTCTAAAAATGAAAATGCTGATCAACCAAACCAAAGTAAACCTATAGACATTAAGATCTTGAAAATACAAAAAAGACAGGAGGCCAAAGACTAAAAAATCTTGATCACCCCTCAAAAGAAAAATTTCAGTCGGAAACAAGAGGCCGAGATCCACAACATGAACAACTCACACATTTAATACTTAGACATGTAGGACATTGTACAAGTACAAAAATTAAAACTAATTCCAAACTAATCAAATTTCCACAGTCTATTTGAATATTATGTATAGCTTTTCGATTTTGATTGTGTATGTATTTTGTATTTTTTAATATCAATGGTTTATATCATACTATGATCCATTGTCTGAGCATACAAAATATGTAATATGAGAAAAAACTTGCAATCTGCAACTACAATCTGATGATGGATCAAAGAATGAGATTCTAAATAATGATGCTAAAAAAAGTAGAATCAAAACAAAAAGTCCATGTAGAAGAAACTAATTTACCTAAAAGGAAGAAAAAAGCCCACTTGGGAGTGAGCCATAATGGAATAGGCTCATCATAGAATGTATGGTGTGGAATGCCAGGGAGATTATAGCTAATGCTGATATAAACTAGCTTACTCTCAATAAGCAGTACAGAAATGGCATGATCAGTACCTTCACAATTTTTCTCAGTAGTTTTGGGTCATTAAATTGGATAGAAAATTGATAGTAAAATGTGAAAGAGAACACACATAATTTTACATCAAAATAAGTTTGCATCCTACATATGAGTATGCATCAAAACTGAATTTTTACCTCCTCAATCTATCTATATCAATAAAGAAATAAGACGTTTTTGTAATACAAAATTCTTGAACCCTATTCAACTATAATCTTGCAAACCTACAAAATAAAACAAAATCCATAAGAACTAAAATAAAAGGATTTATTTCTAACAAACAATCACATATGCTTTGTATATACCTTAGGACATGATACAAGCTGTTTCACAAGCAACACTAAACATTCCAATTTTTTTCTCATTTACTAGAGTGATGATAAACTATATGCAAAGTAGAAATAGTGCAGCATAATAGATGATTAGTATCTAGAATTTTTAATACTGAAAATTATAAAGAATGTAATACTCACAAGTGTCACTGCCTAAGAGAATGCAACCCAAGTTTATCATGATCTCTGCAGCATTCATTGCATTGGGAATTGTTGGCATAAAGTTATTTGCCATTAGTGACAACACTTTTCTCACAGTATTAACCGAGTAAAGAAGAACTCAGTGTTAACCGAGTTCGGTCGGTTAACATAGAACTTAGTATTAACCGAGTTCAGTCGGTTAACTAAGAACTCAGCATTAATCGAGTTCGGTCGGTTAATTAAGAACTCAATATTAACCGAGTAAAGATGGATGCAGTGTTAACCGAGTTCGGTCGGTTAACATAGGACTCAGTGTTAACCGAGCTCAGTCGGTAAACAAAGAAGTTTGTTCTACCAAGTTTGTTTTGCTATTTGGCCGACTCAGTTAAATTTTGTCTACTTTTATTCAGCCGACCATTGCATGTAATTTTAACTTGGATGGTATATATATGTAATGTATTGTATCATTCTAAATGTAATGTGAAGAATGTGTGCGAAAGCATGTAAGCTGAATTTTGAAGGTTTTCAGCAAGGTCAGCATTGGAGCAGAAATGTTTTATCTGTCATATTAAGGACAATCAGAGCATAGCGGATCTTATCAGCAATCAGTTGTATTCAGATCCACTATTTCATTCTAACAGGTGAATCAGTTTTTATAAATCCTTTAACAGGGTAGACTTAACAGTCTTTGTACTAAATCTCCTAACAGAGTGCATACTTATGAAGTATGTTTCAAATCCTTTAACAAGGTGGATAAAACAATCCTTTATGCTCCTAACAGGGTAGATCACCAGAAGTGATCATTGTATGCCTTAACCGGCTAACTTCCTACTGCAGTAAAGAAGATTTGTGGGTTTCATCCCCACCCCAGTTTTACTTTCTATTTTGGAAGGTTTCTGGGTCACCAAAATCTCTGTGCTTATGTGTTATGAATGTCTACATACTGCAGATTAGGTGATTAAATATTTTACTGGTTAATATGAATTGATTTAAGATTTTATGTTTACTGATTCACCCCTCCCCTCTCAGTAAACTGTTATATCTTGAATATTTCCAACAATTGGTATCAGAGCTAACTTGGTTCTCAGGACAAAGCTTGATAGCTTGAGCAAAGATCAAAGTCAATGGAGATATTCAGATTGGAGAAAGTTATAGAAAATGAAAAGTTAGATCTTGAAATGGCCATGGTTCAACTTAAAGAAACAAAGGAACATCTTTCTCAATCCCTAAAAAGAAGAAAGGATCTTGCAAAACAAATGAATGATCATCAATATGTTGAAGTGAAGATTGAAGACCTGTTACCATCAAGCAATTCAGAAGAAGCTGACCAAGCAATCAAAGAACTTCTAGAAAAGAATGGATCTCTGCAAGAAGAGGTAAGAAAGCTTAAGAGAGAACAAGAAATACAGTCAATCAGGCTATGTGAAGCTTTGGATCAAAGAAACAAAGCACAAGAAGAACTGGAAGATAGAAGTCATGAAATCCGCAATCAAACTCATCAGTATGAAGATCTCATAGACCAACTCACCAATGCAAATGAAGAAATCAGGATTCTTAGAGCACAAAATGAAAGAATAAGGAATGATTTGAACATTGAAAAGCAAATAAATGAAAGTCTACAGAATGACTTGAGATCAGAAAGACAAATCAATGAAAGCTTGGAAAATGACCTAATCTCTGAAAGGCAAGTCAATGAAAGGATGATGAAATCTCAGGTAGACGCAAATCAATTGAATGAGCAAAATCTTCAAAAACAAACAAGCAAAGCTGGTCTTGGATACAAAGAAGCTGGTGAATCCTCCAAGCAAGGTGAACAAAGGAATAAAATATCCAATTATAATCATTGTGGCAAGATAGGTCATACATCAAACAAATGCTGGAGCAATGGGAAAGCAAAATTCAATGGTAAGTGCTTCAACTGCAATCAGCATGGTCACAAGGCAAATGAGTGTAAAGAAAAACCAAAATTTGAAGGCAATTGTTACAAATGCAAAAAGCATGGTCACAAAGCATTCCAGTGCAAATCCAAATCATTCAATCCAGCTGAACAACTTGTCAAAGCCATATTCGGATGGGACTACAACACCTGGTGCAAATGTCACTATTGTGGAGAGTATGGACATACTGGCATGAATTGTGCCAGACATCACCTAAGGAAAAAGGACACAACTGTAAGGTGCTATACATGTACAGAACTCGGTCATATAGCCAAAAATTGCATGAATATCAAAAGAATTGAAGATGAAAAGAAAATCAAAGCAGATAACATTCGAAAGCAAATGAAGCAGCAATGGATTCCAAAATCTACCGAACAAGATAAGTCAGATAGGAGTGTCACTCAAGAGGTGGGTGACTCTACCATTTCCAATTAGTATTCATATAAGAAACATTGGAACTGCATCTTCCAAGATTTATCCTATGCAGCTCCAAAGGAAGAAGATGGATCAAATTAGTATTGTAGATACACTCTGACTCCAGGACGGTTCAATACTTTACCAAGTTTGGTTGGATGTAACAAAGCTTCATTAACCGAGTAGCAGTTACCGAGTTGAGTCGGTAAGAGACTTTGCCAAGTTCGGTTGGTCACAACTAAGTTTCATTGACCATGTTGTGTCAACCGAGCAAGGTCGGTTCGTGACCTAACCGAGTAAGGTCGGTACTTCAATATTTTCTTTCGATCGCCGAGTTGATAATATCTACCAAGCTAGTGGATGACAACCTGTCATTTCTTCTACCATCGTACCAAAACATTTATGGAAAATTTGTTATCAAAAGGGGCAAAATTTGATCTAAATTTTTACTGCGAACAAAGAGCTAAGGTATTTTCTGCAATTTCAGAGCGAGCTTAAGACATTTCCGAGCGAATTTTTCAAAAGAGCGAAAGAATCAATTCAGAATTTTTCTACACCTACCAAGTAACAATGGCATCCGGAAGTGGAAGCTCTAAGACTAAGAAAGGTTCAGAAATGCTGGTTAGAGGAGAGGAATGGAAGGCGCCGAACTTCAAATTAGCACCAGCTATTGCAGAATCACTGGACCCTAATGGTGCCCAATCTCAAATTCCTTCAAAGGTACTTCTTGTCAATGATATAAGATCTCATTTTAAATGCTCTATTCAAGAACTTGGAAACCTAGAAATTGATAATGCCCTAGGTGAAATGAGCATAGATGGAAACCTAAAACCCGAACATAAGCATCTTGAAACAAAAGGGTTAACCCACATTTCGCACTTGCCAAGGAAATTTCAAGTTAAATGGGTTAGGTATGTACTCAGTCGAGTTCACAATGGCCAATTGTGGTTAGAGCAACCAGTGCTCATCACAAAGAAAATGATTAACAAAATTACTGGACTCCCCATGCTGAGCAAAGCCAAGTCTACCAAAATCCTAGGTCGGGAGGAATTGCAGAAACTGACCCAAGCAGAATGGGATGGTAGGGGACTTAAGCTGAATACTGTAGCTGACGTCGAATTGAGATTTGGCATTCACGTCATTGCTCACAAAATCTATAGTTCAAGCCGTCCAAACAGTGTACCCTGTGAAGCTGTAGATCTGGCGTACAAAATAGTGAAGAAGAATTTAGAATTTGATTTATCAGAATTACTTTTATCCCAATTTAATAAGAATATGGAAAGCATTAGAACCTCCAAGAACAATCCCTGCAAATTCGGTTCGCTTTTGATTTGTTTATTCTTCTATATTCAGAAATCTTTTCCATCAAAGGGATCAGTAGTATGGAGAAAAGATATACCAATTCTTTATCAGATAAACGAGTTCATTGCAGAACTAGGTGAAAATTTTGATAGTATTTTGGATAACTATTTTGAAAAATTTAAGGAAAAGATGAATCATAGGTTCCGAATTCCACCCAAACTGGTTGAAGAATACAAGGAAGACATATGCTTCATGGTAGATTGCGACAAGGTATACATTCAGGCAGCCAGGCCTCGAGTAGCATGGGTGAAACCTCTTCCCTATGAGGTAAAAATTGACGAAGCCAGGGATATCATAGAAGCACTGGTGAATGAACCAGTAGACCCAAGGCAACCAATTTTTGGAACATATGATCAAGCTAAGGCCAGAATTGAGCTCCAAATTAAAATCCCTCAGGCCATTAGCAAAGGAAAGAGAAGGATAGCCCAACTGAAGACGGAAGTTGGCTCTCTTATGATAACAGAAGGCAAAGGAGAAGATGAAGAAGAAGAAGAGGAAACCGAGTCAGACAAGGAAAAGGAGCCTCAACAAAAGAAAGGCAAGGTGATCATCACCAAACCTAAAAGGCAAGCCTCTGCAGTCTTCTCCAGGAGAACAAGACAAGGAAAGAAAGAACCTGTACTTGTTAAGCCTCCACTCACATTTGAGGATAGATTGAAGCAATTAGAAGCAGGTGCTAGCTTCACAAACTTCAAAGCATTGAAGTTTGAAACCAGAACAGAACAAGAAAAGATGCAGATTGAGGAACTGGTACTGAACAAGATGGGTAAATGGAAATACTCACCAGACCAGATAGCCTCCCAGATCTCCAAAGAACTATTGGAGAGGTTGCAAATCAGATGGGAAGCTACAACCAAGACTGTAAAAGACATCTATGAGCAGACACTAAAAAATCTCTTGCCGAGTTTCACTAATGCTGAAGTGAAAGCATCACTGAAAGATCACGAAGGCAATATGATGATTAGATTCCACACCTGTTTGATACTTGTCAAAGATATTGAGCATGTGGTAAATAATGCAACAAACATGTGTAAAAACATCTATCATCTACACAAATCCAGTGATGATACTGTTGAAATCAAGGACATTGACAACAGTGATGATGATGAAGATGATGATGATATTGAAGATATTCCAGGGGATCTTCATTCAATCATGTTAGAAGTGGAAGAAGAGGCTGAGAAAGAATTAGAGGAAGAAGAAGCTGAAAAAGAAATGGAGGAGAAAGAAGATGAACAAGCAAAGGTGGAAGAAGATCCAGTACAAATTGCAGCTGAAGTCATTGCATCTCTTCCACACTCTCCATCCAAAACAGTTACATCAACTATGAAAATAGCTTCTACTAGTAAGTCCTCTCAGCTCCGTGTACCATCTATGCAAGTTCCAATCACTTCATTAACTGAGCTGCAACCACCTTCATTAACCGAGTCTCCATCAGTCTCTGCAGTAAGTTCATCATGCACATCAACCTCTACTGCAGAATGTATAATAAGTGTACCTACAGATACTACAAGTTTGACTTCTCTTAATCAAATTTTGGCAACTATTAGCTCTTCCACTCCATCCTGTACAGCAACATCAATTTTTGATACCATTTGCACATCTCTTAGTCTTCCTTTACATAGTCCTATTCCAGTCTTATCAGCCAGCCCTGCCTCATCAACTATAGTCTCAGTTCACAAGGGTCAAGATGGAGTCTTTGCTGGAAAAGCAAAAAGATACATGTTTTCCAGCAAGACACTGGATGAGGAAATTGATTTGGATAAGGACATTATCCTTCCTAAAATAGATCTTGATACAGCATCAGTTGATGAAATGAGAATGCTCAGTCAGCTATTGGAGCAGAAGGCTAGGCAGAAACAGCTACGGCATGAAAGAGATCTGGAATATAGCATCATTGAGAGTGCTAAAAATATCATAACAGAGGCTATAGGTGTTGAAGTAGATTCTACTCAACACATTTTGATTCAGTTGGAAGAGGCTGTAAACAAATTCAATGAGGATACCTCCGGCCAAGAAAAGTTGATTGAAAAGGCAGAGAAGAAATTTGACAATAAGGTGCTTGAGCACATTGCTCAGCATATTGCATTAAATCAGGTAGAATTGTCTACAATTTTGAATAATTTTGAGAATTCTTTTAATAATGTAACTTCACTTTTTGGAAAACTCTGTGATGTTACTAAGTATACCAAGGATATAAAAGAAAAGTTGAATAAAATTGATGAGGATATGAAGGTCAGTGCCCAAGTGCTGCAATCTGACCTCAGTACAAGTTCATCCCATCATCATAAAATAAGATTTTTGTCGGAGAAACAGGCAGAATTGTTGAGAGAGGAAGCAAGAATCAGGTCTACTCTCATAGATATCCAGAATATGATTCTTCCTGTCATGACTTCAATGCAAAAGCATATTGCTCATTCCAGAACATTGATTCATGACAACAATTTCTCAGTTGCAGATCATATGATTGAACTTTCTGCAGAAATTCAAATTGCACTCTCCTCCAGCAAAATTTTGCAAGAAAATTGGGATAAGACTTTGGCTCTTATTCTCAAGGTACATTCAGAATTTCTCTCTCATTTTGAAATCTCAGTGTAAATATATGTTATTTGGCATTATTGTCAAAAAGGGGGAGACAGAACTTCAGAACTTCAGAGCTATCCGTGCAAAGATATATGTATTGATCTGTAAATACTGTGCATATTGTATGGGGGAGACATACATCTAATAAGATCTACAATTTTGGAAACTTTTTGAAATGTATGTCAATTTCTGTACATAAACTTTGATACATAATTGTTTTTGTCACTAATGCCAAAGGGGGAGATTGTTGGCATAAAGTTATTTGCCATTAGTGACAACACTTTTCTCATAGTATTAACCGAGTAAAGAAGAACTCAGTGTTAACCGAGTTCGATCGGTTAACATAGAACTTAGTATTAACCGAGTTCAGTCGGTTAACTAAGAACTCAGCATTAACCGAGTTCGGTCGGTTAATTAAGAACTCAATATTAACCGAGTAAAGACGGATGCAGTGTTAACCGAGTTCGGTCGGTTAACATAGGACTCAGTGTTAACCGAGCTCAGTCGGTAAACAAAGAAGTTTGTTCTACCGAGTTTGTTTTGCTATTTGGCTGACTCAGTTAAATTTTGTCTACTTTTATTCAGCCGACCATTGCATGTAATTTTAACTTGGATGGTATATATATGTAATGTATTGTATCATTCTAAATGTAATGTGAAGAATGTGTGCAAAAGCATGTAAGCTGAATTTTGAAGGTTTTCAGCAAGGTCAGCATTGGAGCAGAAATCTTTTATCTGTCATATCAAGGACAATCAGAGCATAGCGGATCTTATCAGCAATCAGTTGTATTCAGATCCACTGTTTCATTCTAACAGGTGAATCAATTTTTATAAATCCTTTAACAGGGTAGACTTAACAGTCTTTGTACTAAATCTCCTAACAGAGTGCATACTTATGAAGTATGTTTCAAATCCTTTAACAAGGTGGATATAACAATCCTTTATGCTCCTAACAGGGCAGATCACCAGAAGTGATCATTGTATGCCTTAACCGGCTAACTTCCTACTGCAGCAAAGAAGATTTGTGGGTTTCATCCCCACCCCAGTTTTACTTTCTATTTTGGAAGGTTTCTGGGTCACCAAAATCTATGTGCTTATGTGTTATGAATGTCTACATACTGCAGATTAGGTGATTAAATATTTTACTGGTTAATATGAATTGATTTAAGATTTTATGTTTACTGATTCACCCCTCCCCTCTCAGTAAACTGTTATATCTTGAATATTTCCAACAGGAATATCCTACTTATTTGCAAACACCAGTAACACTGCATCTCATAGTTCATCTTGCAAGAGCAAGAAACTTAAATGATAAAAAATAATTCTATGGATAACATGAAAATAATTGTTAAAAGAATGAGGCCAATTTTACACATAATAACCAAAGTTGCCACCCATGAGAAAGACATGAAATCTTCTTGATCTATTTTCCAATTGTGTTTATACAATCCTAAAAATTCACTTTGATAGTTCTGACTAATTATTTTTGGAAGGATTTTATTTGCTTCATCAAATGAGTGTATATTGTAGTCTTGGCTTCTTGTATTTTTCAAGATAGTATCATTACTCGTCTAGTATTGTTCAATCTGAAAGGATGATATTGATATGTTGTTTTTCTATAACAACCAAAACAAGGGGTTGCTAACCTTTACACAAACAAGGGATGAAAGCATAAACATAGGGCATCAACAACACAACAAAATAAACCTTTTCCTATGCACTTGGACAAAAGTCTAAGCAATGCTATTGTTAGGATTACAACAAAGGAAACCCCACTACAACCTGTCAACAAGGCCCAAGAGTGATTATTTAAGAGTCAGCATTATCAGTAGAATTTTGTTCAAAACAGAAGTGGGAGCAGTAACTTCAACAACATAGGCCACAAGGCTAGCGCGTATCACACTTGAAATACGGTCTAACATCCAAAATTGTGACAAGAATGGAAGCGATAGAAGTCTAGCTCAGACCAACAGCATGAGAAGCATCAATATAATCAAAAAAAGTTTCTTCTTCATTAGAAAAAAAGTCCTCAAAAGGAAAATCTAAAACAAAATCAGAAGCTCTAATTGCAAATGGTCATTTTCCACGGCCCTCCATCAAGTGATAGCACCTATCCAACACAAAATGGCAATCATTAGGCATGTATCCTATAGAGATGCAATCTCTACAACAAAATGGAAAACCCTCATAGTCAATGCTTCACCCATGGCCTATCATCAACCATTATTGAAGGGTAGAGATCTCTATTTCAACTAGAATACAAACATAGAATAGCCCAAAATTGTACTAGATCCATCCAATTTTAGGAACTAGCAAAGGGAATTTCCAATGGCCTCGAGCAAAACAACTCACAAAAGTGAAATAAAGATGAGGAAGGAAAACCCAAACATAACTCACATAGGTATAGCTCAATGTCATCAAACATTAGGGACTTCAAAGAATTAGTCACTCAACGGTGTAAATCTTAGAGGCACTAGAGACTCTAAGAATTTATAGACCATACTTCTGCACTGATAAAAGTTCATGTTATCACCACAAAATAGGACAAACTTTCCATAAGACTTGATAGCCCAAGCATAGCCCCTTCAACCAAAATTTGACAAAAAATTATCTAGAGCATTCAGTGGGTCTAGAACCACCAACAAGAGAAAATATCCTAGCACATAGAAGCCTAGCTTAGCGCTACACCAAGAGAGTCAAACCCCAACAAAAACCATCCAATGGATCTCTTCTGATGGGGTGTGTTACGAGTATATTAAGTTCCCCTCTTTCTCCAGAGTGGAAAACATCATGAATTTTGAGTTTAGATCTACGTTATGTAATACTACTTTACTCATGTTTAGAGACCCTTACATATATTTAGCAATAATTGTTATATCTACTCTATAATAAATGGCAGTGTAATAGCATACTAGCATTAGAGTTCATAACCCACATCAAAAGTGGTTAGTTACACAAGAAGAAGCATCGAACATGGGACATGAGAAACAAATTCAGATTGATTTGTCCTCTATTATTAGAGGATCATAGTAAGGCACAACACAAATTATCAAATATAAATAATAGTCAACTATTATTTTACTTAGATCCCTATGAAAATGTAGCACTGAAATACAATATACATTGGAGTTAGAAATTTGGTTGACAACCAAAATCAATTGAATTGAAATAAGAAACTTCGCCAAAGAATCAACTAAATATGTAATTTTAAGCATATTTTGCTACTCAAAATGTTACGACTTCTTCTTTCTTGACCTTAAACTCGTGACATTTTCTAGTTTTACAAGGGGAAACACGATATCTCCAACTGTTAGTTCTAAATGGCTTCCACCTTAGGCGCATAGAGTCTTTGAACTAGATAGATAAAATACACAACCATGCTGAAGACCATGGAAATAGAGGATAACATGGAAAATACCAAACAACAAGTTGGATGATGATGAAGACTATAGTGAAGGTAGAATATCCCAAACATCATCAATTAATACCAAACTACCAAATGGAGTATACAAACTTGAAAAGATAAGACACACCTTACAACTAAATGAAACTCTAGAAGCTACCATCAAATGGCATGACATTGAATCATTACCAATAAATGAATACAACATAGAGAAGCTACTAGATATGGTATTTCTATTCATTTTTCAAATGAAAGAGTGCAATAGGTATGCAACCATGACTAAGGAAAGTGCAATTTCACTGCATTTTTCATGTTGATGTTGAGATACAGAACTGTGCAATCCAATCTCCCAAGGAATAGACAGCACCACATATCGCCATCTTTGCCAAAACAAGATTTGTCATAAAGTGATGTTAGAATAGTTACTAAAATGGTCATAAATTATGTTGTTATAGTAAAAGAATACTTTAACTTAAGAAAAAAAACTATACAATATTAAAACATGATATTGTGCTTTAAAAACTAAAAAGGTACCTGTAATGAAGAACTTCATTTCGACTTGCTAATTGGTTGTCACTATTAACTATAAGCTTATCTTTAAAGTTTGAGCTTCACTTGATTTCGAGAATAGTTAAATATTCTCTACTTAATAGAGACAACCACGTGAAGGTGGAAGCTCATTTGACCGCTCCCCCCCCCCTCCCCACCTAACATCACTTAATTCCCTATTAACATTTAATAACATTCAATTCATCCATTTTTGAAATATAACATTCAATCATTATAATCACATGATAACATTCATTAACACGTAAAATTCATAAACACACAACATTCATGAATAATTCAAAAGTAAGTCATTCATGAATAATTCATTAACACAATATTCATTAACAATATTCAAGAGTAAGTTATTCATGAATAATCATATCTTTTTTGCTTTCTTGCCTAATCTTTTTTTCATAAAATTTCTAAGAGGAATATCAATGTCCTCGTCATCCCCATTAACATTTAATAACATTCAATTCATCCATTTATGAAATATAGCATTCAATCATTATAATCACATGATAAAATTCATTAACACATAAAATTCATAAAAACACAACATTCGTAAATAATTCATTAACATGCAACATTCAAGAGTAAGTCATTCCTAAATAACTCATTAACACCCAACATTAATGAATAATATTCATTAACACAATATTCATTAACAATATTCAAGAGTAAGTCATTCATGAATAATCATTTCTTTTTTGCTCTCTTGCCATTTCTTTTTTTCATAAAATTTCTAAGAGGAATATCAATGTCCTCGTCATCCCCCTCTTGTACTGGTTCTAACACATGTCTCCTTCTCATCCGTTCAGGAACATCATGAGGCCGTTGCTCCAAAGGGGGGTCTGCTGCAATAACAAGTAATCCATGAGTTAAATTCACACCATTTTATATTAGTGATGTTAGAAGTTGTAATCTTTCCTTGGTGTGTTTATAAACCAAGATTAGACCTTCTTTATTTATTGTTGTAATATATTAGGATATAAGCCAAGGTATCCTAATATGTTTCTTTTTGTCCTTTTTCCACTACATCTTATTTTTTCATCTAGTGGAATATGTGAGGACAACTATTTATTGTAATTTCTAATTTTAGATTATTCCTCCTTAAGAGGAATCTCACACTTGGCATCACACACTTATGAATGGTGGCATTCATAGACATGGGAGTTACATTCTAACTCCTCTCTCTCATCTCTATTTAAGAGATGACCCTCTTCTCTCATTTAACAATGAGATTTCTTCCTCTTCTCAATTATTGTATGAGCATTGCTCTCTCTCTCTCTCTCTCTCTCTCTCTCTCTCTCTCTTTTTAGGCTTTTCATGCCTCATTCATAATGTCACAAGGGGTTTTCTTTGCTTTCCCCTTTCCAAATATCTTATCTCATGGTGTTGGAGCTTGAAGCTTTCTCTCTCCTATTTTATGGTAATATCTTTTCATGCATTTACTCACTTAGATTCTTTCCTGGTATTGCTTATTTATAGATTTCTTTTTCCATTTCTAATATAGTATGAGAGCCATTTAATCTTTGTTTTGAGTGTTTGCATGAAGGTACGATTCGAAGGAGACTCTTGAGAGAGATTTCACTAATTTCTTCTTTAATCTTCTTAAGTTGAAAGAAATTAATTTTTTTTTTTTGGGTTTGGCTGGTTTACCGCCAAACCAGATTAACTCCTGTTTGCTCTAATTTGTGCAGGTTTAGGAGATTGCATGTTATTGTCGTAATTTTCATTATAGATTTGTGTATTTTAGAGCGCTAGGGCTTATAGTTGTTGTTGATTTAAATATATTTGATTTAAAGTGATACTTTGCTTATTCATCATTCCTTCTTGCAATTCATGTACTTTATCAGAAGTAGTTGTCCGCATGAACAGTAGTGCACATTAGTTTGCTTTTTCTAGCCATTGAACTTGCCAATATTTTAGTTTTTTTTTTCTCTAAAGTTTTCTTCTCCTCCCCTGAAAGAGGTGAAGAGTTCTGTATTTCTCTCCAAAATCCTTTGCATTTGTATTTCAATGCTTCATATGTTTGATCAGAAATTAATGCATGTGTCCACACATGGTCATCCATTCCTCGGCTATCTGTCTCAGCGTTCATTATGCCGTTCCCAACCATGATTCCTTTGAGGTTTATAAACCAATCGGTGGATTTGTTCTTGTGGTTAATAATTGTGTCTGCCAGTTTCAATATATAATACCCTGCATAAATTTCCCCTGCTATATAGAAGTCCCTATGTTTGTACTGCGAAAACCGTTCAAACCACTTTACCAAGAAAGCGAAGGAATCATTGGCTGTTGTTTTATCGCCATTCTCTTTGTAATCAGCACTGATATTAGAATATGAGAATCCGACCCAATTTAAATGAATCCGCTACAAAAACATGTAAATAAAAGCATAAGCTAAGTGTCTATCATTAAATTAGGATAGTTTCTAATTCATAAGAGCTTCATCTGCCATAAAAGATAGAAAAATCCTGTAAAAATATCACGAAAGTCTTTCATTCCAGTACTTTTGCCTTCTATTCCTCACGCTCAACTGTTCCCACTTCGTCTAGCCATTCAGGATGTTTAGTCACTCTATGTTTCGCAGTTTATGGTAGGGGAAGCGAGCATCGGCTACGGTTTATTTGCACTCTTTTTTTTTGCACCGGCTACAGATCTATCTTCGATTAATCTTCAGAAACAGAGCTCATCAGAGTATTCCCTTTTTGAAATGGACGGTGGTAGGTTTCGAACCCCCAACCCTCTGCCGCTAAATCTGGGCATGTAAGCCAAATCATTTGGCTTACCGTCAACTGCATCCACAGCCTCCCCATGCAAACTGCTCCCCTTCTGATCACGTATTTCCATTTCTTTGCGCTTGGGGCAATGATGCAGCTAGTGAGGTTATTCCCAGAATCCCTGAGGCAGAACGAGCACGCCGTCCTGGTGCACGCCGTGAGGGCCTCCTGATAAAACGTTCACCAAAGGATTTGCCTCAGTGAATGTAGAGGCAAATCTTCTTCTTATGCTTATTGCATCTTCTTCGTTCTTGTAAGCTTCTGCTTGGCTGCCCCTAATTATACTTCTTTTTCTTTTTAAATCTGGCATGGTAAGACATTAAATGTAGATAGAACGGATCGAGCATTGGAGCACCATTTAGAATGTTTGAGAAGATCAAAAATGTTACATTATAGTTTGGAGGATGTTTCATATAGTTTACATCCACAACAAACAATTTAAAAGCTAACACTTGGATAGAAAATTGTTTAGATAAGCTTCAACTATTCTTAAAAGTCACACAGTAAAAGAAGAATTAAGGATAGAAAAAAATAAAAAGTCAACTTTAACACTTTTACTATAGAAATTAAGAAAATTAGTATGTGATCATGTTTAAACCATTCGCTTTAATAATGCCACATAATTTTGATCCTATAAATAAGGTATAAGAGTTTAAGAAATAGTAAATTTCATAGAGTGGAAAGAAATAGTAGAAATTATCAGCATTATTTATAAGAATGAAATTTGGGTTAGAGTTTTCCAAAAAAAAATTCCTAACTTTAAATGCTTGCAAACAAATGCTTTCATGCAAATTAAAATAACATAAATGCTTACACTTGTAGGGGACACGGCCAATAATGGAGAATGCATGCACAACTCCTCCAAATAAGGAAAGAATTGTAGAACTTTGACATTAGCAAAATCTTCATCATCAGAACAGGTGATTTTCTTGATTGATTTCACTTTTGCAAAATGTTCCAGAAGTTGAGTGTTAGTTTCCAAATAGAGACATTTAGGTAAACAGAAGCTCACCATTATCTTACTGGGCAAACTACAATCAATAATTCTAATGCTTTCTAAGAGTGGACAATTCACATCCAATGTCATATATATATCATTGACATGTCAAAGGGGTGATACAATCAAAAGATCAAAACTAAGTGCTAATCAGAGCACTATCAATATCTCAAGTCTCAAAATGATACATCAAATATACAATGAATCTCATGATCAATAAAAAGATACAAAAAGGAACAAAAGATAGCATGGACCTAACTACAACCTTCCCCCTCATCACCAGGAGGAGGAGGAGGAGTAACATCTGCACGTGCAGAGGCACTACACCATCAGAAGCTCAAGCATAATCAAAGAACCTTGAGACATGTTGAGCTAGAGGTACTGCATTTTCATATACTACATAATAATGAGCAGCCCAAAAGGTATGATGACAGGTCTCATCTCACTCTAACTACAGGTCTCAGGTATGATTACTATATTATATTACAATTATTATATATCATTATATATTACAATTACTGAATATCATTTATCACCTATATTGCTAACACATACAACTATGGTACATGTAGTTGAGCATTACTATATTTTCAAGACATAATATAGATATATGTGAAGTTATATATCATTGATAATTCACATCCAGTGTCATATATGGCTCTATGTGTAGCCATGGTCTATAGGTAACATACATAATGTCATCCAAATGAAGTCTCAAATAGTTTGTCTTACCTAGTGTAGGCTGGATCATCTCTCCACAATACCAATAAATATAAATCTAAAAGTGTTGTTGTCAGTCCTCAAAGATAGGAACGTGATTGTTGTCATTAACTTGTGTTTCTGGCATTGAACGTGATGCTTATTACTTTTAGGAGACTGACCATTAGTAAAATTCTTGCAAAGTTTTTCAAAAAAATTGTACTTGTCATTACAATTATTGAATATCATTTATCACCTATACTGCTAACACATACAACTATGGTACATGTAGTTGAGCATTACTATATTTTCAAGACATAATATAGCTATATGTGAAGTTATAAGTGCACTATTTATATCTTATGTAGGATTTATGCCCAGATTGAGATATATATAGTTGTGTCAGCATTGAGATTGAGATTTATAAGCAATTGTGTCAGCATATGAATTTAGGATTTCTAAGTAGTTGTGTCAGTTATATCTTATGTAAGATTTACGCCCAGATTGAGATTGAGATTTATAAGCAATTGTGTCAGCATATGAATTACATACCTTTCATCAATAGATAGATTAAATTGAGCTAGTTGAAATTGTTGATACTGAAGTTGAACCCTAAATTTGCTCATTAATGTACTAGTAGTTAATACTATTGCATACTTTTTCGAATTTGCTGGTGTACTTTCTTCTGGATTTGCTGGTGTACTTTATTTTGGACGTTCCCTTTTCTCCTTTGCATCCAAAATGAATTCATTCCAGTCGCTCACTGAAACAAAGGGAGGACGCTCATACTTCGAGTTTAGGATGAGGCTCTTTCTATATGTGTCCCTCACAACCTTAAGATGTCTGGAAGCTTTTTGTAACAATTTCTTATGAACAAAAATATTACTACCAAACTCGTGCTCTATATCTTTGATGAGCTCATCTTTAAATTTTTGATCTTGGTAGTTCCACCTTTTAAGAAAAAACACAAAATTGTTAGATATAGCTAGTATAAGAAAATACCCGAATGAAAGGAAAAATGTTGCACCAATTAATGATATGAAAAAAAATAGTGGGATAAAATTAGTTCAGTTATGATGTTCCACCTTTTACGTATGGTGGGCCCGAATCTTCGCAGCGTGAGGTCATAAAGCCTCCTATAAAATGTATCATTTCCTACAAAAAATGTCATGGGATAATTAATAGTAAGAACCATTAAAATGAGTTATGCGAAGAATACTTTTTATAGTGAATAACAAATACATAAAATGAGATACATTTCATCTTTTTAGTGATCTATTTCAGGGTTGGAGGATCAACTTGACCAAAATTGACCAAAAAAGAAGTTTGGAAAAAATTTTAAAATGTCTAAAACCAGTCAAACTCTACCAGGGTTCTATTGCTGATGTTCTGAAACTAAAAAATGTATTCTGACTATATTAATCAGTATACCTTGAAAAAAATATATAGTGCATAATACATATAACTTGCTATGAGCTTCATTTTTTGTCATTCTTAATTGATGTTGTTGTTGTCACTTAGGTTTGCACCCTTGTCCAAGGTCTATGCGTGAGGACAACCTAGCGAAACATGGAAACAACCTCCAAGTTGTGGGACTTGAACTACGAGGTTGAGTCTCCAGAGAAGGTCGGCTTCCTCTTACTGTCAGGGCGCACCTATCTATTCTCAGAAGGGAAAGGGAGAAAAAGAGCGTTAAAACAAATCTACCTAGTCTAATCTAAGGTGGTGATGCACCAAAATAGAGTGTTCAGACTCATTCCTGCCCATATATGCACTACAGAACTAGGGTAACATACAAAAGTCATACACGTCCAGATTTATATCGATCAATAATCACATACAGATCAGAAAACCAACTGAATTACACTAGGAAAAGAAGATTTCACTTGTATATTATCCAATAGGCCAAGATAGATACAGTATGTGGACCACTAATCTCAATAATACATCAATGAGAGGCAAAATGAAGCACATACACATTGACCACTGAAGAGAATGACACAGGATGCTATGTAGCTCAGAGACACGGGGATTCTACACTGCAAGTCTGTAAGCAGTAGCAGAGAAAATCAAGAAGAGTCCCCCTCCAAGAACAAAATCACAAAATTGCCTTTATAGATCAGGCATAACTTGAAGATTTCTGCGTTACATTTACTTCCTACCTATTGGCATTAACTTCCCATCTTGAGAATCCAATCGAAGATCTGATTGAATCCTAGCTTGCATACCAAGAAATCTCATATCTTTCTGAGAAAGAGCCTGGAGAAGACAGGAACGGCGCCACAACATTCCCTGACATGGTAGATGGATCGACTGGATAGATGGAGTGTCCCTCTGCACCTGATATTCACTCTGAGTTGGTGGCAATTGATTATGAAATTAGATCCACGGCAAAAAATAAATAAATGATTTCTATCCTTTCTGGTTCATGAAACAGCAGGGTCAAAAACGGTCCACATGCTGACTGGGCCACGTGGGGCAATCACTTTCCTCCCCTTTGCCACCCTGGCAGTCCTCTTCACCCGCTGACCACACCTTTATGTTTGACTGGGCACTATGTCGCTATGGGCGCCATGACCTGAAGTTCCTAATAGCGACATAGCGTCCAATAGTTATCTCTATCCGTGGTGGTACCAAACTGTGACTGCGATGTCCCAACCAGACTTTATCATTGAGTTGGCAACTTAACTATCAATCGTAACTATGATGTTAACTGCGCATCCCCCCCTAGGCCCCAAGGACATGTGGCAGAAAGCCTCCAACTTGCTATGGAAAACCTCGCACAATTTTCCCATAGCGCGATGGTGCCTGCCCTTGATCTCTGCAGATCTGACGGCTCAAAATTCAACCCTTGACTGCGCTAGCCACGTTGAAGATCTAGTGCCTCCTCATGTCTATGTTTTGATCTGGCATATGTGGCAGTCCCTGATTCACAGTAACACTAACCACCGTCAGTACACCTTTTCGATGATGCAGTATGCCCATCGTGAGACTTCTGACCTGCCGCAAACTTTTCAATCTACGACCGGGCCCATTCCACTTGGCACCACCTTAGCGATGCATCCTGGCGAGACTTGACCCTACATACACGTGGTGAAAGGGCGCCATATTGTTATACTAAAAATCTTGCAGCTTCGCCATGGCGAGATGGCGCCTGCCGTCGATCCATTCTAATCTGATGGTCGCAAAACCTGACCTCCCGCGACCCTCCTTCCTTTATGATTTGCCGAGCCCATCGAAACGTGGTGTCAACTTATTGGTCTATCGGTCACCCTGAACATTACTGCGTCGGCAACATGAAATGCGGTCCCGCCAGGACACATGGCGCAAGGGTGCCAAGTTACCGATGTTATCTACCGAGCTATTCTCGATAACGAGACAACGCTAGTCATAGATCCCTTCTAATCTGACGGTCGTGAAAACTCGCCATTCCTCTCGAAACTACTGGGCCTGCTGAACGCATGTTGTCATTTGATTTGTTCTCCTGACGTCGATTGGTAAGACCTGATTCCCACTGACACATGGTGGATGGTCGCTATCTCGCCATGTTAAAACTCGTGCATCTCTGCCATAGCGAGATGGCACCATTCGCTGATCTAAAACGATCTGACGGTGTGCAAGGAAGATCATTCCTCTCAACATATCAATGAATAAGAACTGGCCACGTATCAACGGTCTGACTAGTCCTCGTTGGCATCCCTGGACCCATGAGGACGCGTGTCCTTTAGGCGCAATTTCATTAACATAAGACCCACACAACTCTTTTATAGCGCGATGGCGCCTACTATCGATCAGCCTTGATCTGACGGTGGAGATCTTACCTTTCCATGTACTGGTGACGCTGACTGAACTCTGACTTGGGGAACGTGGTCGCTCCTTATTGGTCCAATGAAACACCTCCTTGGTCTAACAAAGCACCAACTCAGAGGGTCCATATTGCCTTGACCCCACTGATGAATACGTGGCTACATCTGATTCGCCATCTTGACGTTGGGCTGGCAAATTGCGTTGCAGAGTACTGATGGGACCCATTTGCCTGACCCTTCCTTGCCATGGTGGATTTTCTGATTGGGCGCTATGTCACCATCGAAAAATGCATTGGTTTTCTGTTGGTGCCATGGCACCTTGCCGTGTTTTGAAATTTCTGATTTGTGGAAACGTGTCACCCGCCGACGTGAGCATCTCCGTCGGGCACTATGTCACCAATGAGATTTTTTGGCCGGCGTGCGATAGCGACATAGCGCCTGCGGCACCGAAAAACTTTCCCGACCCGCCCTCCTTTGTAGCCCGCTTGCCAGACCCACCAGACATGTGTCAATTGGGCGCGATGTCGCTGATGCTAACTCTCGGGCAGTTCTTGATGGTGAGATCGCGCCGACCGTCGATCTTGCTAAAATCTGACGGGGAAGATCCTGCGGGCTACGAAATACATCATAAGGTCCGATCTTGGCATAAAAAATAATATTTCCGCGGCTAGCCATTGGATGAGCTGAGCATTTAAAATTTAAACCTTTGGCGGGTGAGCGAAAGGTAACAATTCTGGCGACTCACAGGGGGCATGAGCCTGCTCAATGCATGACCAATGCCTGAGAATGATCCATTGGGCTATGGAGTCAAAAAAGAGGGCCTGGAAGGTACAAAACCGAGAGCTGCAAGAAACCCTAACCCTAAAAGAGGAAATCAAAACATTAAAAAACCCTTGAACTCTGGCTCTGCGACTTGGAAACAAAAAATAGGACCTCCTTAGCAACCTGAGACTTGTCAAAATTTCGAGGACCGGCAACTCAAGGGAGAACTCTATGCACGTGCACTTATTGGAAAACAGGAACAAACAAAAAGAACTAAACTACTTATGTACATGGATTCCCAAACTTTCAAAAACAAGGCTTCAAATGGATCCCATTGACTGGAATGGGCAGAACTTCACCATTTGGCCTGCTTAGCTGGAATGCGTTGGCCTGTTTGCAACCGCAGATCAGATAAGGGCCACTCCATAGTGGATCAAATTTGGAATGTCTTCCTGGTTTTGCTCTATCTGAATCCCACTTGAGAACCAAATCTCCTTCTCTGAAGATTCTGGCCCTTGCCTTCTTGTCAAAGCTCCTCTTCATCTGTTGCTAATGTATCTCTAGAGTTTGCATAGCTTTGCTTCTCTTTTCTTTCAGTTCAATTAGTTCTACCATTCTTACTGACATGGCATCATCTTCAATTAGTTCCAGCTGATGAGCCAACTCCAAGGATGGGAATTCCAATGAGATTGGAAGTCTGGCCTCCCTACCATATACCAACACAAAAGGTGAATTCCTAATAGATCTCTTGGGCGTTATCCTATTAGCCCATAGAGCAGTTCTTAGCTTCTTATGCCAGGCCCTCTGGTTGTCTTCTATCGTTCTCTTTATGATTCTGATTAGATTCTTATTGGAGGATTTAGCCAAACCATTACCTTGCGGGTAGTAATTTGATGATGTGCTCAGATAGATATTGTGACTCATTTCCCATGCACAAATCTAGGTTCCAACAAAAGATTTGGCATTATCTGAGATGATAATAGAAGGAGCTCCAAACCTAGATACAATTCCATCAAGGAATTCAACAACTGATGGCTCTATAGCATCCTTCAAGGCAACTGCCTTTGTCCACCTAGTGAAATAATTGGTAGCAGCTAAGATCCATTTATGACCTGCACTAGATGGAGGATTAATGGGGCCTATGAAATCCAACCCCCACTGGGTGAAGGGCTGATCCACCTGAATGGGATGAAGAGGAAGAGCTGCAAGTCTCTGTTTTCCTAAGAAGAAAGTGCACTTCTCACATTTTCTCACATACCTATGACAATCATGAAACAAGGATGGCCAATAATAACCATCCCTCATGATCTTCATGGCAGTTGTTCTTGCAGAGAAGTGGCCACCATCAGGGCCATCATGGAGTTCTTTAATCATCCTTTCAGCTTGATCCTCTTCAACACATCTCAATAGGGTCCCATTAAAATCCCTCCTGAATAGGATATCATCAATCACAACATAGGGAATGGATTGTAGTCTATATTATCTTCTTTTAGCTCTGTCCAATCCCTGAGGGTATCCATTCCCTGATAAAAATTTCCTCATGTCATCCATCCAGCTCCTTGGGGCACTAACATTTCTTTCCCCCTGCTGCTCTGTAATTACCATAGCAACTTCTTCATCTGAATCCTGACTTGATAACATTTCTTTGCATAATCCTCTCCTTCTTACCAATTTGGTAATCTGAATGTCAACATCATATTCCATTACCCTAGTGATCCATCCAGCTCTCTTCTCACTGATATGTTTGTTTAACAGGAAGTCTTTTACACTTGCATGGGGCACCAACAAATGGATCCTATTATGGGATAAGAGGTGTCTAAATTTCTTCAAGGCTCTAATGACTGCAAGGGCTTGCTTCTCAACAAAGCTATACTTATCTTCGTATTCCTTGAGCCCTTCACTAAAGAAGGCTATAGGCTGCTCCTCATTCTTGTCATTTGTTTGAGTCAAGATAGCAGAAATACTTGACTCACCAACTAAAGTGTAGAGGATAAAATCTTTCTCAAAATTTGGGTTCATGAGGGTAGGGGCCGATGCTATGGCTGCCTTGATCTTTTCAAAACTCTCCTTCCCCTCCTTGGTCCATTAGAAGACCATATCTTTCTTGAGCATGCCTATAAGGGGTTTCACCATGGTAGCAAGATTAGGAATAAACCTTCTTACAAAATTTATCCTACCAAGGGAACTTTGCAGCCCTTTCTTGTGTTTAGGGAGAGGAAGGGCAAGTATTCCTTTTGTTCTTTCTAGATCAATGGTCAATCCATCCTTAGATACAATGTGTCCCAATAGTTTTCCTTGGTTTGTAGCAAAGACATATTTGGCCGGGTTGAGAGAAACCCCAAACTCTCTACATCTTAGAAATACCTGTCTCAAATGATCAAGATGATCTTCTACATTCTTGGAATACACAGTTATATCATCTAGGTATACTAAGACAAACTTGTCAATTAATCTTTTGAAAGCTACCTCCATTGCCTTTTGGAATGTGGCAGCTGCATTTGTTAATCCAAATGGCATTTTGCAATAAGCATAGGTGCCCCATTTAGTAGTAAATGTTGTCTTGTATCTATTAGACTCTTTAACCAACACTTGGTTATAACCAGAAAACCCATGAAGAAAAGAGAATCTCCTTGACCCACTAACCTTGGACAAAATTTGCTCCATAGAAGGAAGAGGATGGTGATCCTTAAGGGAAGCTTGATTAAGATCCCTAAAGTCCACACACAATCTGATTTCTCCATTCTTCTTCCTCACAGGGACAAGGTTAGCCAGCCATGATGAGTGTTTAATAGGAAAAATTATGTTAGCTTCAATCAACTTGGATAGCTCTTTCCTCATCAAAGGTTCAATCTTGGGATTCACTGGCCTCTGCTTTTGTCTTACTGGTTTGACCCTATCAACCAAATCTATGGTATGCTAAAAAAAACTAGGTTCGAAACCTTTTAAGTCATCATACGTCCAAGAAAATACATCACTAAATTCTTGACATAGATGAATGAAATTTTCTTGCGCAGCTTCAGAACATACCTTCCCCATGTTAAGAGATTTTCCATCAGCAATAGTAACTGGGGCATGGTCATCCTTTTCTGTAGCTAGATTCATTCCTTTATCCCTTGACTGATCATTAGGATTAAAGACACTCTCCAAGGTAATGAGACCCTTGGGCAGCTTGTTGGAACTGAGATGAATGATCTGATCACCATATTGATCTTGTAGTCTTGACTAATTTCTCTCTGAAAATTCTGCTTGATTCTGCAAGAAGCTCACAATTTGCTCATCAGACTCAAACACTTGCCAATGAGTATTATTATCAGGAACAACAGGCCTTACCGCCACCCTTATTTGTTGTTTCTTTTCTTCCTCAAGATTCCTTGGCACATCATAAGATGCACCCACTACTACAAGTCTATCAGCATATTTATTTTCTTTCCTAGGAATGCTTTGAATATTAAATGCTTGGAAACCCTCAAGCAAATCCCAGACTTTGTGTTTATAAGACTTGAGCAGGCCATTTTTGGTGATATTCTGATTTCTCACTTGGTTCACTACCAACTCACTGTCCCCATATACTGTCAAGGCTTGAATTCCCCTCTTTTGGGCAAGTAGGAGACCTTGGATCAAGGATTCATACTCGGCCACATTATTGGTACAACTGAATTGGAACCTAAAAGAGAAGTAGTATCTTATTTGTGCAAGAGAGATCAACATAACACCAGCCCCTGATCCATTTCTATTCCTTGAGCCATCAAAGTACATACTCCATACTCCATTT
The DNA here is from genome assembly GCA_028749045.1 of Cupressus sempervirens. Classification (NCBI taxonomy): domain Eukaryota; kingdom Viridiplantae; phylum Streptophyta; class Pinopsida; order Cupressales; family Cupressaceae; genus Cupressus; species Cupressus sempervirens. Next base: position 565,819,416 of record CM053793.1, on the reverse strand, counting down.
ATGTCATCATTAGTCCTAACAAGGTCAGAAACTTGAACCTCTTTCTCTATTATGCAATATGTACTAAGGCCTGTCTCAAGAGTTTCCGACATAGGCTCAAACTGACATGTATTTGCCCACTCATCTAAGAAGAAACTAGGAATCTCTGCTATGGAAGTGATAGGCTCGTTTACTATGTTGTTTTCATCCATCTCTAGGATAGGGCAATTCATATTGATGAAGTTGGGAGTGTAGGGTTCAGTGTGATGAAGGGCTTGAGGTTCTGCTCTTATTGAAGCATTGGCCCCATATTTGGTCTTAAATGACATATAAGACCAATCTGTAGATATGAATCCACCAATTTGAGCAGTGAAGTCTCTTGAAAGACAGATGGCAAAATAGGGCTTAACCTCAGCAACACATATGTCTTGAATCATAGTACAACCAGGGCATGCATGTAGGGCCATTTCCACACTTCTAAGGATGCCTACGGTTTTGACAGTACTCCCATCTAGTTGTAACACATCCCTAACAATGGGCTCATATTTCATCCCTAAAGCATCAACAACACACCTAGGCATTACTGAGCTACTAGCCCCCAAATCTACCATGCAATTATGGACTAATTTGCCCCCTATAATCAGAGAAACATAAAATGGAGGAGGTCTAACCTTTTTATTTGTCTCCACATCTCCTGTTGGTTGTACTAAACTAGTGGCACTCTCCATGGTAGATGACTGATGCTTGGGTTCAATCCTTTCCAATTCTTGCTGCAGCATCTTCCTCTGCATTGGTATGGTAGCAACAGCATCCCACATTGAAATGTTTACATTGGTCTTCTTCATTTTCTCTACCACACTCAATGGTGCGTTAGGAATTTTGGTAGAAACTTTGGGAGCTGCACTCATGAGAGGTTGAGATGGGGCAACATAGGGATCACTTGCATTCTCCTCTCTTCGACCTTGCCTTTGCTGTTGTGAAGTGTTTGTTTGCTCATTTGTTGTCTGTGTGTTAGGTATAACGCTTGAAGTTGAGGCCTGCTTAGGAGAGGGAGGAGCAACATGTTCCATAGCTCTCTTCTTTCTTCTTGTGTTATGAACAACGGAATCCTGGTTTACATTACAATGCTCCTCCATCTGGTGATTCATAAAAGAGCAATCGCCCTGCCTCTGAACATATGAGGCCTCCTTGGGATGATCTTCCTTGTGCGATTTCTTTACTGTGGACTCCTGGATAGTTAGGGCCAAATAAGATTCTGCTTTCTGACATAGGCAGTAGGTATAAGAATAGTTACATGAAGGAAAAAAATCTTGGTCTTGGGCCAAGTTATTTTGAGGGACTATAGCTCTGTTATGATTTGAGCTTAAAGCAGAAGCATGACTATTCTGCCTATTCTGATCAAAAGAGCTATTCCACTAATTAGGAGGCCTACCACCACTTGGAGCCTGATATTGCAATTGGGGAGGCTTGCCACTTTGGGCTTTCTGCCTTTCTAAGGCCACCACCTTATTACTCATTTTTTGTATTAGAGAAAAACTATCCTCTAATCTCTTCTCTTGGTCCTTCAAATCCCTCCCCTGCTCTTGTAATTTTTTATCCAGGGTCTTCTCTCTTTTATCTGTGTTCAGCACTAGACCTTGGAGCATTTCCTTGAGTTCATCCATTCCGTTTGAGGATGTGGAAGCTTGGGGAACTGGAGTAAGGGCTTGTGACGTAGAAATTGTAGGAAGAGGGGCTATTGTTGGTTGGTGGTTGGGAACATCAGGAAAGAAAGGCATAGGAGGCCTTGGAGCCAACTTTCCACCTTGTATTAGGATATTCTCAGCTTTTATAGCTGTCTCATAAGCATTTGGTAATGTATCTCCTCCCATAGTTTGGATTGTGGTGGCAATGTCACTGTTGAAAGCTCTAAGGTAATGCAAGAAAGCATTACCAGGGGTAGGTTTTACTATAGTAGGTATTCTATCCCATGTCTTTTGGAATCTATAATTAAAATCAGTCATACATTCATGGGGGGCTCTTTTTATTGTAGTTAGCTGCTCTAGTAGTGACAAATGGTCACTCTTATCCTCAAAATGTTTGCATAATCCTGCTCCTAGTCCATCCCAATCAGTTATGGAACCATGAGCTAAGAATCTATACCACTGTAATGCTTTTCCTTTTAAAGATGAGGCTAGAAGTTTGATGGCAACATCATCTTCTATAATACCATGAATATTGCAGACATTCGCTACCTCTTGGATATGCTCTACGGGGGAAATAGAAGTTTCACCAATAAAATCAGGTATGCTTTTTAGTGCAGCTACTGGTATATCATGTCTTTGGGCTAACAACAGAGGACTTCCACCATTAAAGGTGGCAAAAGGATGAACTCTTGGCTGTGCCATATAAACAAGTGTTCTATTGATGAGTGTTGACGGCAATCTAGGCTAATTTCGAACAGTAGGGGGAGTAGAGACAGATCTTACAGGTATATCAACTGTTATTCTACCCCTAACTGGTGATAATGAAGTTCTAGTCCTTCTTCTCCTAGGATTGAAATAGAAAGCTCTTGATATTGAAATTTACCTCTAGAAGATGCCCTTGTTTCAGTCCTGGGCATGAATTACTGCAAACTTGGTCTAGAACCAGACTTTTGATGTTCAGAGTCACCAAGTACTTGAAGAACCAGCCTCTTAAAGGCTCGAAAACTGAAGCCAGCACTACTTCTTCAGCATTTATCTCAAGAATTCTTTCTTCTTGATACCAGTAGACCTGAAATCTTCTGATAATGGTCCCACCGGGCGTGCCAAAAACTATTGTCACTTAGGTTTGCACCCTTGTCCAAGGTCTATGCGCAAGGACAACCTAGTGAAACATGGAAACAACCTCCAAGCTGTGGGACTTGAACTACGAGGTTGAGTCTCCGAAGAAGGCCGGCTTCCTCTTATTGTCAGGGCGCACCTATCTATTCTCAGAAGGGAAAGGGAGAAAAAGAGCGTTAAAGCAAATCTACCTAGTCTAATCTAAGGCGGTGATGCACCAAAATAGAGTGTTCAGACTCATTCCTGCCCATATATGCACTACAGAACTAGGGTAACATACAAAAGTCATACACGTCCAGATTTATATCGATCAATAATCACATATAGATCAAAAAACCAACTAAATGACACCAGGAAAAGAAGATTTCACTTGTATATTATCCAATAGGCCAAGATAGATATAGTATGTGGACCAATAATCTCAATAATGCATCAATGAGAGGCAAAATGAAGCACATACACATTGACCACTGAAGAGAATGACACAGGATGCTATGTAGCTCAGAGGCATAGGGATTCTACACTGCAAGTCTGTAAGAAGTAGTAGAGAAAATTAGGAAGAGTCCCCCTCCGGGAACAAAATCACAAAATTGCCTTTATAGATCAGGCATAACTTGAAGATTTCTGCGTTACATTTACTTCCTACCTACTGGCATTAACTTCCCATCTTGAGAATCCAATCGAAGATCTGATTGAATCCTAGCTTGCATACCAAGAAATCTCATATCTTTCTGAGAAAGAGCCTGGAGAAGACAGGAATGGCGCCACAACATTCCCTGACATGGTAGATGGATCGACTGGATAGATGGAGTGTTCCTCTGCACCTGATATTCACTCTGAGTTGGTGGCAATTGATTATGAAATCAGATCCACGGCAAAAAATAAATAAATGATTTCTATCCTTTCTGGTTCACGAAACAGCAGGGTCAAAAAAGGTCAACCAGGTCCACATGCTGACTGGGCCATGTGGGGCAATCACTTTCCTCCCCTTTGCCACCCTGGCAGTCCTCTTCACATGCTGACCACACCTTTATGTTTGACTGGGCGCTATGTCACTATGGGCGCCACGCCCTGAAGTTCCTAATAGTGACATGGCGCCCAATAGTTATCTCTATCCATGGTGGTACCAAACTATGACTGCGATGCCCCAACTAGACTGTATCATTGACTTGGCAACTTAACTGTCAATCGTAATTGTGATGTTAACTACGCATCCCCCCCTGGGCCCCAAGGACACATGGCAGAAAGGCTCCAACTTGCTATGGAAAACCTCGCACAATTTCCCCATAGCACGATGGCGCCTGCCCTTGATCTCTGCAGATCTAACGGCTCAAAATTCAACCCCTAACTGCGCTAGCCGCGTTGAAGATCTAGTGCCACCTCATGTCTATGTTTTGATCTGGCATATGTGGCAGTCCCTGATTCACCGTAACACTAACCTTCGTCGGTACACCTTTTCGATGATGCAGTCTGCCCATCGTGAGACTTTCGACCTGCCGCAAACTTTTCAATTTGCGACCGAGCCCATTCCACTTGGCACCACCTCAGCGATGCATCCTAGCGGGACTTGGCCCTACTAACACGTGGAAAAAGGGTGCCATGTCATTATACTAAAAATCTTGCAGCTTCGCCATGGCGAGATGGCGCCTACCGTCGATCCATTCTAATCTGATGGTTGCAAAACCTGACCTCCCGCGACCCTCCTTCCTTTATGATTCATCGAGCTTGCCGAAATGTGGCGTCAGCTTATTGGTTTGTCAGTCACCCTGAACCTAACTACGTCGACAGCATGAAATGCGGTCCTACCAGGACACGTGGCGCAAGGGCACCAAGTCACCGATGTTATCTACCGAGCTGTTCTCGATAGCGAGACAGCACCAGTCATAGATCCCTTCTAATCTGACGGTCGTGAAGACTCACCATTCCTCCCAAAACTACTGGGCTTGTTGAATGCGTGTCATCATTTGATTCGTTCTCTTGACGCTGATTGGTAAGACCTGATTCTCGCTGACACATGGCAGATGGTCGCTATGTTGCCATGTTAAAACCCGTGCATCTCTGCCATAGCGAGATGGCACCATCCGTTGATCTGAATCGATCTGACGGTGTGCAAGGAAGATCATTCCTCTCAGGGTATCGATGAATAAGAACTGGCCACATATCAACGGTCTGACTAGTCCTCGCTGACATCCTTGGACCCACGAGGACGCGTGTCCTTCAGGTGCAATGTTGTTAACATAAGACCCACGCAACTCTTTTATAGCGCAATGGAGCCTGCAATCAATTGGCCTTGATTCGACGGTGGAGATCTTACCTTTCCATGTACTGGTGACGCTGACTGAACTTTGACTTGGGGAACGTGGTCGCTCCTTATTGGTCTAATAAAACACTTCCCTGGTCTAACAAAGCACCAACTCGGAGGGTCTGTATCGCCTTGACCCCACTGATGAATACGTGGCTACATCTGATTCGCCATCTTGACGTCGGGCTGGCAAATTGCATTGTAGAGTACCGACGAGACCCATTTGCCTGACCCTTCCTTGCCACAGTGGATTTTCTGATTGGGCGCTATGTCGCCATCAAAAAATGCATTGGTTTTTTGTTGGCACCATGGCGCCTTGCCGTGTTTTGAAACTTTCAGTCTGTGGAAACGTGTCGCCCGCTGATGTGAGCATCTCTGCCGGGCGCTATGTCGCCAACGATATTTTTCGACCGACGTGCGATAGCGACATAGCGCCTGCGGTGCTAAAAAACTTTCTCGACCCGCCCTCCATTGTAGCCCGCTCACCGGACCCACCAGACATGTGTCAATTGGGCGCGATGTCGCTGATGCTAACTCTTGGGCAGTTCTTGATGGCGAGATCGCGCCAACCATCGATCTTGCTCAAATCTGACGGAGAAGATCCTGCGGGTTGCGAAATACATCATAAGGTTCGATCTTGGCATAAAAAATAATATTTTCACAGCTAGTAGTTGGATGAGCCAAGCATTTAAAATTTAAACCTTTGGCGGGTGAGCGAATGGTAACAGTTGTCACTGATCATACCTAGGATCTTAGGACATTTCAAAGGCATTGATTCATCATCGTCAATCAACAATGATGTCTACATAGCTCTCGTGCTAGAAATACGGGTAGCTCCAGGAAATGATGGTGAATTATCACCAATACATGCACTATGATCTGCATTTGGCGAAGCACCAGATGGTGCATCTCCTACCACAAAAAAAACAATACACTATGTCATGCACCCAAGATTAAAGTACATATTATCAACTCATCATTAACACAAAACCAAATATAGCAAAACAAGGATTTACCAGCTAGACGTCCCCTTGTTGCTAACATTGTAGTTGGCAATCTCGTACGGGCATCTGTCAACCTCTTAGGAGTCTCCTGCACTGGATGACTTGAATAATACATTGTTAGCAAAGACATTCTAAAATAATAAAAGTAAGAGTTAAGAAGTTTTGAATGTTTAAAATAAAAAATTCCTTCTAACTTGTCAACTAAAAGATTATTTTACCAATGGCAGTCGAAGCTCTGCTACTACCGGCCTCACCGCGTTGTCCTTGACCAAGTTGTGGATTAGTTGCCAAAAATTCCTGTATAACAAGAATTTAGTAGTTAAAGTTTCTTACAACTCTTTAAAAAAATTGCATCAATAAAGTATTTTTGCCAATATTACATATTTTACTTCACAACATAAGAGATTATAAAATACAAATCTTTATTAAACTTTTCTTAGAACTAAATATTCATTGGAGCTTACTTAATAACGATGAGCTTGCACTCTCAAATCTGATAGCCTCTTCATCATCTCCTCGGATTCCATATTTGCCTCATCCAAAATTTTCATTGCTTCTAAATTAATTTTTAAAAATTTTTTCTTCAACATTTTTATGAAATCGAGAGTTTTAGCAATATCCTCATCAGAAGGCATAGCTAGTGGCTTGGCACTTACTGATACTGCTTTACCCTTATCTTGAACATCAAATTGTGAGAGAAATATCAATAAAACTATCATAAAAACTAAAAAATTGTAAATAAAATAACGTAATTATATAACATTTTTCAACTATCTAATTTGTACAATTTCAAAAAGGTTTACCCTCGCTGAAGAAGGGGTGGGAGTAGCATCCTGGTGACCTCTATCATCTATCAGATCCATATCGTCCTATCACAAAGATTAAACATAAAAAATTCAGCTAACTGAAAGCAATAGATAGCAAAAAAAAACTTATTAACAAAATGGTAAATAGTACTTACACCGTAAATAAAATAACATAATAATATAACATTTTTCAACTATCTAATTTGTACAATTTCAAAAAGGTTTACCCTCACTGAAGAAGGGGTGGGAGTAGCATCCTAGTGACCTCTATCATTTGTCGGATCCATATCGTCCTGTCACAAAGATTAAACATAAAAAATTCAGCTAACTGAAAGCAATACACAACAAAAAAAAAAACTTATTAACAAAATGGTAAAGAGTACTTATAGCCCTCATGATAGTAACTTTTTTTGTATCTATGTGATTTAAATGGCAATCGATTAGCAGTTCTTCCCCTGCACTTATTGATTTTATTGCACAAACAAAAACTTCATTCCCCTCACGCCCCTCAAATATGCAATTGGGTTGCTTACTAGTTGAAGAAGGTCACATACTATTTATAAAACTTGCAATATTACCTATTGCTTTTGGTCTCCCATCAATGTACATAGCAAATCTTTTACTTTGATCATTTTTTTTCTGTTGTATATAATTAGCTGATACCCCATACCTACACATACTTTTTTTATATCGAACAATCTGCATCCAATCATTGTAATTGTAACATGGACTGACATACTTGAACAATTTGACAACTTTGTTGTAACCTACCTTTATCCCATCCATGGAAAATAGGCCCAAACCATGTAATGAGGATGGAGCAATGTGATATATCCTCTCATTATCACAAAAATCTATGTTAATTGGAGGTAGCTCATTGGGTACCCATTCTTTCTCAATGTGTGAGTACTAAAAGGGCACCTTAATGTCACCTTTGGTCTCATCATCATAAGAACATGACCCCCCATTAGCAAGGAAAAATTGCATGCGTTTATCAAATTTTTTTCTATTCTTTTGACCTCTAGTTGATCTCCCTATTTTAGCCGTACTACATGTAGAGCTTTCATCTACCAGTTCCTCATTTCCCTCATTCAATGTAGATAGATCCGACAAGTACCTATTTGGTGGGTCTTGCAATCCATCAAATGGAAAGTGAAAGTGACAAATATAAAATGTAGTAAGTTGAAAGTGATTATACAATTATATTTCTATACGGACCTTCTTTGTCTATATATACATTATCGTGATTATATAATATGTCTATTTATAACATACGTGCTCAATGATAAACAAGAAGAATATAAGAAAATTATGTCTATTTATTGACTTATACCTGCTGATCCATGTCACTGTGCACAATTAATGCCAAATGGGTCAAATTTCCTGTAGTCAATTGATTGTTTGCAAAAAGGGTAACAATCAGACACAATATAAACATTGGTAATTATAAATAACATATGTTGTAATCATTAGAAATGAACACAATAAATATGTAATCAAATTTCCTAAATATGTTAATCATTTACTTTAAGTTAGCTAAAAATTACATGATACACGTTTGCTACAAATAACTTAGAAGACAACATGAACAATAGGCAACATCGCAAACATGAACAAATTTCCCTTATATATGGAATGCAAGATCGTCAACAGAAGGGGTGACGATGTACTTGTAGTCAATTGACTATTTGCAAAAAGGGTCATAATTAGACTCAACATAAACATTGGTAACTATAAATAACATATGTTGTAATCATTAGAAATGAACACAATAAATATATAATCAAATTTCGTGCATATGTTAATCATTTATCTTAAGTTAGCTAAAAATTACATGATACGTGTATGCTACAAATAACTTAGAAGACAACATGAACAATATGCAACATCGTAAACATGAATAAATTTACCTTAATAAATGGAATGCAAGATCATCAATAGAAGGGGTGATGATGTTTGTAGTCATTGATTATCTTCTTCTTCATCATCATCATCATCGCCATCATCACCATCATCATCGCCATCATCATCGCCATCATCATCGCCATCATTACCATCATCATCACCATCATCACCATCACCATCATCATCATCATCATCATCATCATCACCATCACCATCATCATCATCACCATCATCTTGATCTTCATCATCTTCAATATCTTCTTCTTCCATAACATTATACTTTATCGGCCTTCCTCTTGGATCATGTCTAACAACAAATGACCAACCCTATTTATTTGGAACCTCTGAGTAAAAAACTTGCTCACATTGGCTTGGAAGAACATAGGGCTCATCTCCAACTGGCTCAAATGACCTTGTATTGATCATTGTAAATCCATTATCATGTTGAATAACCATTCTATCTGGATCATTTTGATTTAGTCGTAACCTGTACCATTTGAAGACGAATAGAACTACTTTGAAGGTGTTGAATTCACACTCAATTATATCATCCAAGATGCCATAGTATTGATTTTGAGATTTTTGAGGATGTATGTCATTTCTAGATGATATTATATTGGTGACCTTGAAAACTGCAGTTATCCCAGAATCACAAGTTTTCTTTGTGTCATCCAACCTTTTTATGTGGAATTTGTGGCCATGATAGTACATAGCTTTTTGGTGCTTGACCTACAATTTTTTAAGTGTGTGTAAATTATTTGCATCGTGAGTTGATACGAAACATACGTTGAGTTATGATCATTAATAAATTTCTACGTACCTCTCCACCTCTTAAACCCTTTACTAGATCAACTACCATCGACATAACATTGGAATCTCCATTACGATGAGCTTCTATAACCAATGAAACAACACCTTCCCATGTTAATGAGAAACCATTTTTTTGACATCGTTCAATCCATTCCATCATCCAATCAAGATTTTTCGCAATATACAAATGTATTGCATCCCACTCTCGACCACCTGTTTCAAAAAAATACACCAATTAAAAATAACTTATATTGAAGATTTATATGAATTAGTTAACTACAATAACATCTTAGATTTACCTCTCACTTTCCTCGATCTACCTTTTCCCATCAAGTACCCCCCTTTGAATTTGTTAATTGAGTTGGGATCCCAAATATGATCTACATGGATGTTTGTTACAAACTTAGGAAGATATTCAGTAATGTACACCATGGTCTGGTATACCATATATCCCTCCACCATACAACCCTCAAGATGTGCTCTCTGTCGAACCAAGCCTTTCAAAAATTTCAAGTGCCTCTCAACCATCCACATTGACCTAGTTGGTACAGGTCCACACAATTCAATCTCCTCAACTTGATGTATGAGGTAGTGTTCTTATGCATTGAAAAATCTTGGAGGTAGACACTTTTGCATTTGACACATCAGAAGAGGAATTTTTCTCTTCCAATATTTTATACCTTCTTTATTGATTTCTTTAGATGACAACCACCTCATGTATTTTCCAAGATCATATATAACCTGTTTGACATTGTTGGCAAAGTGGTGTGGGAGAGATAGAGGTAGAATGTACTACAATATTTGTAAAATGATCTTGTCAATATTTTATAAAAGAATGCAATTGAAACTACATGCAGTATATAAATATATAGTGAATACAAAATAACATGAATTACCTTAATAAATGTATGCCAATCGTGTGTTTTCAACCTTGGCCCATTCACTTTTATTTGATATGGCATTGTTTATGTTCACAGCAAATCCTACGGGAAATCATATTTTTTTTATGACTTCTTTTATAGAATTGCTCTACTACTCTAACAATAACCAACTAAGGGCACTTGTATCAATCCGGTCTCCATTTTTATTTGGTCGAATACCATTTTTCATTGCATGGTTGGATTCTTCAATGTCACTACAAGTTTTGACAATTTGATCTTTGTCACGCCTTCCATCCAAGATTTTCCATAATGTCTCTGCTACATTCTTTCCAATATGCATAGGATCAAACAAATGCACAATTGGGAGTTTCTTGTAGTATGACAACCTAGTAAATTGCATAGGATAAATTTTTAGTCCTTTTGGAAGTTGGACATTGATGTCTTGATGACATTCACAACCATCAATCACATCATCAGTAAACAAAACACAATATCAAAATATAAATTTGAAACAAAAAGCATCAAATGGAATGACATTACCTCGATGATTTATTTTATTGTATGCCAACTTCCATAGGCAAGGTGTCATTCTCTGTGGCTTTGATGTAGTCTCTTCACCATTGAAAAGATGTTTCTCGGTAATTCAGTACTTATGATTTCTGTGCAGAAAGTGTCTATTCTCATCAAACACCTACTTTCTTAAACTTTTTGAATGATGAGATTTCATCTTTGGACCACAAATTGGACATGCAAATTTACCCTTTGTCTGAAGACCTAAAATATTGTGTATAATTGGATTAAATGTGTTAACTTTGACATACCACAAAAATGTGTTAGCCCAGGGGCATCATGTATTGTCCATACAAGCATTGCATGAAATTGAAATTATCTTTGTCCTATTGGTCTACAAATGTCATACATAGTAACCCCATTCCATAAAACCACCAACTCATCGATAAGGGGTTCAATATATACATTGATATCTTTGACTTGGTACTTACCTAGTTGAATGAGCAAAAACATTACATAATTAATTTGACCATTTCATGGATTAGTAATAATAAATTAATTTAGATGACCACTAAATCAAAAAATACCTGGAAAAATCAGTGTCAACATTATGTGCTCTCTCTTTATGGAAAACCAAGGAGGTATGTTATTGTTGATAACAAAAATAGGCCACACTGAGTAAGTAGATCTCATCTCTCCATAAGGATTGACACCGTCTGCTGCCAATGAAAACTTGAGATTATGAGGTTCTTCTTTAAAGTGTAGCCATTTTTCCTCTATTTCCTTAAATGTTGAACCATCTGTAGGCATTCACATAATGTCATCTTGACTTCTATTGCGTGCATGGTAATCCATAAATTTTGCCAAGCTATTGCACTTGAATAATCGTTGCAGACATGGAATAATGGGAATATGTCGAAGAACCTTGCGAGGCACCTTTTTTGTTAATCGATCTGATTGATATCTATTGATATGACAAGTAGGGCATTGTGTTGCAAATTCATGTTGTTTATGATATATAATATGATCATTCGGACATGCATCTATTGTTTGATACTCCATTCCAATATCTTTCATGATGGCAGATAATTCTTGGTACGAGCGAGGTAGAATGTTTGATGGTGGTAACAAACACTCACCTATCAACCTACGACCAAAAATATAATTTCTTAATTTAAAGAATATTAATTGCTACACGAACCCAATGTTAATTGTAAGGGAACTACGAGTAAAATAATGAAAGAAGATGGCATACCTTAACATATGTGTCATTGCTACATTGGATAAACCATTCATAACCTTCAAGTTCACCAATAGCAATACAGCGGCAAGAAGATTTGTTTTGGAGCCTTCATATACGGACTGGTGTGCCTTCTCAAGTAAAGGTACATCAAACTCTGCATCATCATTACCATCATCATCATCATCATTATCATCTTGATCATCGTGATCATTTTGATCATCATGATCTTCATTATCCTGATCTTCTTCCATGGTATCATTACCTTCTACTTCAATATTCACACCTCCATGTTCCCTCGTTTGGAAATCCGCATTCTCTGAATTGTCATGGTCCATAACATGAAACTCAAGGATGTTGACCTATATGAAAATGATGACCTTATATTAACCATGACCATGATGTCATCATCAAATCATGTCTTATGTAATTTATAAACTATTAAAATACATACCAATGGGCGATACTCGTTTCCCCCTTCAATGTGACCATGTTGCCTACAATGTTGCTCAGTTGTTGTGATTAGATATCTTCGAGTCTTTAAGCCCTTACACATTTTGCAAGGACAATAAAATTTTTGATCACCTTTTCTTTTTAAGTTCGACCACAGTCTAGCAATTGTCTTCCTATTTTTTTGTGCGTTGATATCGTCGGACATGGTCTTTCTTGAATGGAATGACTCGTTGGTGGAAGAAGGATGATTTGTTTGCAACCTACAAATGGAGTAGTAAGAGGAAGACACATATAAAAAGGAGTTAGGTCTCTAAACCAAGTAGGAGTTAGGACATGCTGGAGTGAGGTCAGCCCAAGATATTTTAGAATCTTGAAGAACCTAGTAAAGGGTATCTGTAAAGGTGAAAATAAACAAGTATTTTTACAGCTACAAAGGAGGAATCGAGAGCATTATAAATAATGAAGAAGAAACTTAAATCCATACAACTTCACCTCTATTTACAATTTGACCTTTCTGCAAGTGAAATATGACAATATACAAAATTTTCAATCACATTTTCACTTTAAAAAGAACACCAAATATACTTTTGCTGCAATATCTTCTTCAAATTCTTCAGAACTGCAAGCTCCTGTGCAGAAAAAAGATGAGATGTACTAAGTAATTTTTGATGGGAAATATTTAAACAAATCAACTATCAAAAATTTTTTTTATGAAATTTAGTTGCTTTATTATGTACTGAAGACTTCGTAAGATGTTCCCAAGTCTATCTATAGAATGCCTATCAGCATGGTTGTTTGCAAATAGTCTAGTATGGTGCCACTTTTGAACAACAACAAATGTCACTAGGGCTGGTAATTTGGCTCAAGAGATGCATAAGCCTATTGACACCACAAAAATTTTAGTTCATCATATAGCATTTAGCTATCTTCTTTAACAAAATTCAAAGAGAATACAAACAAACTAATGAGTCGTGTCTATCTCAATTGAATAGCAAGTACTATAGTGAGTATTAGGAAACTGACCTTGCGAATAACATCCAGTTCATAAAGTATTAGGAAAGTGACCTTGCTAATTAGTTTAACATAGATTGGTGAACAAAAAATTCATAATAAAAATCTGATTTTTTTCCACACTTGTTCAAACCATATAATGTAACAACAAAAAATGAATTGTATACAAAGACCATATTGTAGGCTATCCAAGTTGAAAGTGAATAGATGACCTTTATGGAGTGTTGTACCAAGTGGAGCAAGTATGTGAGAGCTTGAAGATGGGGTTAAATGAAATTGGGAGATCTTAAGAGTTCTCTCTCAAATTTTGAAAAGGTTCTGGAGGTTCACCCTGACAACTGTGAGAGCTTGAAAGCTGTAGGCCATATATATGCTCAACAAGGGCAGCGAGAGAAGGCTTTGGAAATTCTAAGAAAGGCAACTCACATAGATCCACGTGATGCTCATTCCTTTATTAAGATGGGTGAGTTATTGATATCATTAGACCCCAGTGCAACCTTAGATTCTCTTAACACAGCAAAGTCTCTTCTGAAGAAGAGCAGAGAAGATGTACCCATTGGATTGTTAAACAACATTGGGGTTCTTCATTTTGAGCGTGACGAACTAGAGTTGGCCAAGAAAACTTTCATGGAGGCATTAGGAAATGGCATTTGGGTTGAATTCATCAATAAAAGCCCCAGTATCAATTCTGAAATTTTTCCTGTGTGTTTAAAGGATATGGAATTCTTCCATCGACTAGAAGAAGAAGGTGTTTCACTTGAGTTGCCGTGGGATAAAGTGACAACACTATTTAAATTGATTTGCTTTTTAAATACTATTTAAATATAATTTAAAATATGAATTTATCCATGAGAAATTCAATGAATAGGTGCTCCTGCATCATAGACAGAGATGCTAATGCAAGGTATGATGTTATTGACTTCCCTCTTAGTGCCCTAGTCCACCGAAATACATGAAAAAATGGGACAAAAAAGAAAAAATGTTGGATTTAAAAGCTTTTTCGATCGGTTATTAGGAGTATGAACGAGGTCTGCATGTCAGATTTGAATGAAGCCCTAAGATTCATTCAAAGCCCCCACACCAATATTGGCATGGAGGCTTCAAGTGAAGCCCCTCAGGACCTTCATTCAAAGATTTGGCTTCATTTGAAGCCCCTAAAATTTAGCTTCCCCACTTTCCATCTGATTTCTTCATTATGGAAAGTGGGAACCATTATTGTGGCCCTACCCAGGAATAAAATTTTATCACCTAATTTTCCTTTTGTTGACTTCATGATCTTTCTATGAAGCAAATAAAATAATAACTAACATTTTTTATGTTTCAAACTTCTATGTTGACTAAAAAACATCTGCTGAAATAACTTTATTTGACAAATTCCATTACAAAATTATAACCTTTTTCAACCTAGACTTATATTAGACATTTTATAAGTTACAATAGATTAACATGTTTAAAAGTAACTACACATATCTAAATGTGTGCACTACATAAGTTTGCAATAAAAATATATATTTATATTTCAATCTATCTTGACATATGTTCATAATCACTCATATGAAAAGGAATGTATTCAAATATTTCAATCTCATCTTTGTCATTTGGCTCCCCAAAAATGTGCATACAAGTAACAAAATATTATAGAAAGTCAAGTATTCAAACTATTTGCTAAATGTTACAAGAGAACGATAGATCGTTCATTGTTGAATATATAAAATATTTCATATACCACAGAATAACTATTTTATAAATGAAAACTTTCATACATGGGATGAAGCATTCTGGTTGTTTGAAACTCTATTGGACATTGTGAGCTTGCATAAAAAATATCACAATAGTCCTTGAATGCTTGAATGTTCTTTTTTCACCTATAAGTAGTCGTGAATATAGAAATAATGAGACATTTTATTTAATCTACTATATGGATTTGAAGCAAACAAAATTATTATAGCAACTCAATGCAAAGGAAAATCAATATATTTAATTTAAAATAGTCTAAATGTGTTCATACAAAATCTATAAATGATTATCCCTATTTAATTGATCTTTATGTATTCCTAGTTTTTCAGCTAATGACCAACCAAATGAAGCCCATAAAGACAACAAGACACAATTTATACCCAAATTAGCATTTTAGAATATTATGAGTGAACCACTTTTCTTTCTTTGTAGCCTATTTTATCTTGGAAATAGGATACCAAATCATGTTGTTATCCTTGATTTATAATCTTATCCTAGTTGATATTTTCTAACAAAAAATTCAATAATCTATTTAGATAACTTGTCTTTTATAGTGTTAACCATTCTCCAAAAATACATATTTTTTTTCTAAAAATATCTTTGAACTCAATGGAAAGTTCATGATTCAACTACCTCTTGTCTCCTATTGAGGTATTTTGGGGATGATATAACAAATAATTCATTCCATCCTACATTGATAATACTTCTTATTTGGTGAATACATCATTTCATCAAAAAGACTCTTTGTGTGGTGAACCTTTAGTATTTTACCTATATAGTAGATAGATCACAAGCAACAACATATTTAAATAAACTAAATATCTCTAGAAACATATATATATATATATATATATATATATATATATATATATATATATATATATATATATATATATATATATATATATATATATATATATATATATATATATATATATATATATAATAATGTAAATCAAATCAATCTAGAATATTTTCAAGATATAAGTTAAATTCTCATGGATCATTTAGAAGTCATATGTCACAAAAATATTCAAGTGGGTTACAATTTCTTATTTTTGAAAAATAAATCAAATATTGAATAAATTTGAACCTAAGATTTATTTAAAATAATTTTAAGATATATATTCAATAAAAAAATAAAAGATAATAGAACTATATCATTGAACATAAGAGGAACAAAATTTCATCACTTGATTTTGCTTTTTTTAACTTCAAAATCTTTCTGTGAAACAAATAAAAAACAAATAACATTTTCTATGTTTCAAAATTTTATATTGACTACAAAATATCTTCTCAAATAACTTTATTTGGTGAATTCAATTTAAAAGATTAGAACCATTTTCAACATAAACTTATACTAGATTTTCAACAATTTTCAAACTTCTATTTTGACTACAAAAGATCTCTTGGAATATAGATCATCCATTGTTGAATATGTAAAATATTTCATATACCATACTATTTAATCTTGCCAGGCTGTTTGAATAGCTACATGACACAGAAAAAGCAAATCTTTTGTGCAGGCTAATATTGTTCAAGTTTCTTGATTATTTGGATGCATATCTACAACTTGCAGCCATGGCCCAGGCTCGAAATGAGATCCAACTAAGCCTAGAATTGATTGGGGAGGCACTTAAGGTGGATAAAACCTCAGTAAATGTGATTACCATGCTTGGCAACCTGGAACTGAAAATAGATGACTAGCTTAAAGCAAGAGAAACAATTAAAACTGCACAAAATGAATCAGATGGTAAGGATGCTTATGCTGACATTTCTCTTGGAAACTGGAATTGTTTTGTAGCTTCATGCAATGAGAAGAAGGATCTAGATGTGGAGGGAATACATCTTGATAAGGCTAGGGAACTGTATTGTAAAGTGTTGGCTTAGAGACTTGGAAATGTCTATGTTGCAAATGGGGCAGGCATTGTGCTAGCGGAAAGGGGTCATTTTGATATTGCAAAGGAAATTTTCACACAGGTTCAAGAAGCTGCAGTAGGAAACGTCTTTGTTCAGATGCCTGATGTGTGGGTAAATCTAGCACATGTTTACTTTGTACAAGGACAGTTTTGGTTTGTAGTGAAAATGTATCAAAATTGTTTGAGGAAATTCTATTTTGGCACTGACACCCAAATTTTATTATATTTAGCTCGATCACATTATGAAGCAGAACAATGGCAAGATTGTAAAAGAATAAAATCATCAATATTATAAATTTCAATAATAATAAAATCATCAATATCAAAATGCATCTCATCCTATTATGTAAAATGATGTGGGTGGCTCTCCTAGAATTTCATATTTTGCATGTGATCTATTGGGTAGTTGACTATACCAATTTCTTCTTTATAAAATATATAAATATCCTTATTAGGAAATCATATTTCCAATATTAAATAAAAATGACATAATACTTCCACTATAGCAACTGAGAACTTTGGACAGTTTGGTCTGCACTAAGTCATATTCATAGTGGAACAAGAATGTCCATGACATATGAAAGAAATCCAGTTTTGGAAAGTATACTTTATGTGGCTCCATATGGGATGCATTGTGTGCAATTACTCAAGGATGTCATAGAAAACAAGAAAGGAACATAATGTTCGAAGATAACTCGAGATTATATCATTTGAGTTAAAATGATAGTGAATCATCTGATTATAAGGGAAGAGCAATTAATATTACAAAGGAACTGAATTAATTAACAAACATCTTCAATTTTATCTTATTAAAGAGTCAGCATTTGGTAGTATGAATAAGACAAAAGATGAATAGGGCAAATGGGGTATATATATATGGGGTAATGTACTCACTATCATGGTCAAATATTAGTTATGCTGCAATATGGTAAATCATCAGATCTAATATGGTCACCTTAATAAAAATCTTAGAAACATAATATTTGTGCAAGGTAAACTCTGAACTAATGGTTATTATATCCAATACTAAAGAACATGCATGATTATGCACGATTATTACATCAAATAGTTCTATCTATGAATAATGATAGGGATATTTTAAATGCCATTATATGAACACTTGAATATTCCTATTAAACCTAAATCAATCTTAAGTGACAATAATTTTATCTTTGTCAAATCTATATAAGACTTTGATGATAGAAATATAATCTCTGTCAGCAAGGTATATAATATTCCCATTGTTGGAGAAATTTCTAGAAAAAATAGTAGGATGTTTACTACATGGAAAGACTGCAAAATCCTTAAATTAGCTTTGATGAACCAAATATTATAAGGGTCTTTCCCCTTAGATGAAATAGATAAATTGACCAGTAAGAGGCAAGCATAAAGATGAGTTCAAAGTTATTGAAGATTCCATAATCCCCATTTGGTGCTACAGAATTAGGACCCATCTAAAAAAATAGATGGATAATTAAAGGTGTTGTAGAGACTCGTACAATAATCAAGCATTTTAAAGCTAAGTGCAAATATCTCTAAAGTGGAAGAGAGAAATCACATCCTCTATGTCGAGGAATGAACTAGACCCCATCAATTTCATAATAGGGGTTGAAAAAAAGTACTTTCTTAGCATCTTGAGTGAAACCACAAAATCCACAATCCGTGAGTGTTGCTTTGGCCACATGATTTTGATTAACTCACAATGTCATCTACATCCCATCTCAGAAGACTGTGCAAAGAGGGTCTCTTGAAAGATGCGTTACACATTTTGTTTACTCTAAATAACACTTGTGTAGACTCTTCTACATATATTCATCTATTATAGGCTTGCATTGATAGGAAAGCCCTTGTAGAGGGTAAGAAAATCCATTCTCATATCAATGACAAGGGACCTTTATTTTCCAAAAACACATTTTTACAAAATGTGATTATCAACATGTATGAAAAGTGGGGAAGTTTAGTGAATGCTTGAAACATTTTTGAATTCACGAGTGAACCTGACGTCTTCTCTTAGAATGTTATAATTTCAACTTATAGAAAACATGGGTTTCCTAAAGAGGCATTCACCTTGTTTTACCAAATGCAGAGAACAATTGTCCAGCATGATCACTTCACCTTCTCACAACTCTCCCTGTACGTTCCTGTATGGGTTCTCTAAAACATGGTTTGCAAATCCACAATAGATTACTTAGATGTGGATTTCAATCTAATGTTGTTGCGATGATTACCCTAATGGACATGTATGTGAAATGTGGAAGCATGCACAATGCGCGCGAAGTGTTTGAAGAAATGCCTCAAAGAGATGTGGTAGCGTGGAATGTGATTATTGCTTGTTGAAAATGAGGGTTTTAGTAAATTGCTGAATCAAACGCACCCGTCAATCTATAGCAGACGTGCCCTTGTATTAAGTCTTGAGCGTTTATCATGATTTTGTGTTTTTGAATTCCATTTGTTGCATTCTGATTTTGTGGTTCCAATTTTTAAAAAAATTGCTAACACAATTGATGGATAGGTATCTAATAACACCATCCTAATTTAGTACCAAGGGTTGCGAAACCCCTTAGAATAATAGGGGTCTACTGTTTCACCCACAATGGTCAACCTGGAACTAGCAGAGGTAAAGGCACCACCAGAAGCATTTGAACTGGTCACAGCTTATGGTCGGTCTGTTGAAACATGGGGTCAAAAGGGAGACGCTCTTCTGGATCATAGAAAAAAGGTTGCTTCCAATATCTTTAATAGTAAGATGTCTTGGCCAAAGAAAATTAATTTTGGGGCCAAGTCCAATAAGTTTCAAAGTTTTTGAGTAAATCTTGTTTGAGGTTACAAGCAAATGGGGATTAAATGAATACATGATTAATGGATTCTTTAGGCTTTTCACATTAAATGCACATGTTATCAAGAGAAAATCTTCTCCAATTTAGATTGTTAATTGTAACAATTTTACCTTGGCAAGTGGTTAACCCTTGAAAATTTGATGGAGATCGGACTCGCAGCCCCTCGCGCCAATATTGCTGGAAGTGAAGGAAGTGGTGGGATGGAGAGCGGACTCGTAGCCCCTCGTGCTAATGTTGCAATGTTTCGATGGAGACCGGACTCGCAGCTTCCCTCACACCAAATGAAATGTTACATTTTTTCCCTTTTTTTTATTTTATGCTACAGTGTGTGTTGCAATTTTAACAAAATAATTTGTCGCAATTGCGACCAACATGGGCATGTTATTAAAAAAAGCAAAAATTTGCTTTATAACGCAACCAAACAACCCATTTTAAAAACTTGGTCACAATTTTTGGTCGCGATTTAGGGTAAAATGCACTAGTGCCACTTTCTTGAATGGTGTATAGAAGGAAGAAGTATATGTGGAGCAGCCAGTTGGTTATGAAGTAGTAGGTGAAGATAAAAAAGTATATAGATTGAAGAGAGCCCTTTATGGGCTCAAGAAAACTACAAGGGCATGGTATAGTAGGATTGACTCATATTTGATGAGCAATGGCTTTAGCAAAAGCAATGGTGAGCATACTCTCTACATCAAGGCATCAATAGAAATGTGTTTATTATTTTCTTATATGTAGATGATTTAATTTTTATTGGTAATGACAAGGCTCTAATTGGTGAGTTCAAAGAGGCCATGAAAAATGAATTTTAAATAACATACCTAGGTCTCTTGAAATACTTTCTAGGCATAGAAGTAAAACAGGTGCATGATGGCGTTTTCATCTCTCAAGAAAAATATGCAAAGAAGATCTTGGAGAGATTTAAAATGTAGAACAATAAGGCAGCCCCAAAACCAATAGTAATAGGTCTTAAGTTGAGCAAGAAAGACTCTAGCAAGAGAGTGGATCCAACACTATACAAAAGTATCGTTGGAAGTTTAATGTATTTGACTACAACTCGACCAGACTTGATGCATGCAGTAAGTTTGATTTCTAGATTTATGGAAACACCAAAAGATTCCCATTGGCAAGTGGGAAAGAGGATCCTAAGGTAAGTGAATGGTACCAAGGGATTTGGAATTTTGTATACTAAAGCAAATGAATTCAAGTTGGTAGGTTATACAAATAGTGTTTGGGTTGGAAGTATAGATGATAGGAAGAGCACTTTCAGATACATGTTTCATATGGGATCTGGTCCAATTTCATGGGCATCCAAGAAGCAACCTATTGTTGCTCAATCTACAGTAGAGCTGAATACATAGTAGAAAATGTGGCAGCATGTCAAGCTATTTGGCTAAGAAGGATCTTGACATATTTGAATGAAAGGCAAGAGGATGGAACCACAATTTATTGTGACAACATCTCATCAACTGCATTGTCCAAGAATCTAGTCTTCCATGGGAGAAGCAAACATATAGAGATCAAATATCATTTCATTAGAGAGTTGGTGGAAAATGGAGATATCAAAATAGAAATTTGTAAGTCTGAGTAGCGGCTAGCAGACATTTTCACAAAGCCATGAGGCATAGGAACTTTTGTACACCTAAGAGAGTGTCTTGGTGTTGTTGATGTGGATCAGTAGTGATCCTTGTTTGTTTGTCTTGGGATAAAGGCGGAGTGTTGGAATATTAATTGCAGTTGACATTTTTCCCTAGAGTCAAATGCCTACCTACCATCCCTAACGATTGATGGCGACACAACCCAAAAATAGAATAGACACAATAGAAAGAGGAATTATATTAACTGAGAAAATATGCCAGTACAAACAGTGCAGAGAAAATAAACTTCAAAACATGCCCTACGGGCTTACAATAGCATAAATCTGGAGAATATTTCTCCTTTTAGCACCTCCTCTCAAGCTCCAATCCGAACTGCCTTTTACAATGCCAGAAATCTCCTTAAATAGACCCCGGAGGGTTAAGGACTAGGAGTACATTCTAGAAAGTGCTAGTAGGCATCCACTGACAAAATAGAAGGTTCCGGAAGCTGCGTTAGAAGTCGGTGCAATTCTAGAAGAATCCAGAAACGGTAGCTGAACTTCCGGGAGGCATAACTTTTGAACCGTAACTCCGATTGACGAACCGTTTACATTTTCGGAAAGCTCTCGAAGCGCTCTATAGCCCTATGGACAAGCATCACTCGTCCCCAATTTTTTGACCCTTTTTGAGGTCATTTAATGCCCCAAACCTGACTTTGAAGCATTCTTAGGGGGTCTCCAAAACCCAAAAAACTGCAATAACTTTCAAACCGTGGGGCCTTTTGTCCTGATTCTTTTTCTGGAATGCTCTAGATCTCGATTACATTCATCTGGCCAAGTCACACCTTCTAGGTCACCAAAATATGGTCAAATTGCATGCTCCTATTTTTTTGGGATTTTCAAATGCACTGATAGTTGAACTATGAGAGTTGGAACCTTTATTTGAGCCAAATAGGTATCCAAAAATGTAAAGACATAAAATAGAAACTAAGTCTAAGTACATTTTTTTGGGTGACACAGGATTGCCCTTATACCTCTGGATGCTCCTGCATCAGACACCCAGGGTAGATTGAAAAGTGACCCTGTCACTTTATGGATGGTAGAGGAAATCCCAAATGGGAAACCTCAGCTGCTGAAATCCAACTTGAGTCTTCGATCGGTCGTCCTTTCCATTTGACCAAATACTCTTCATACTGCCTGTTTCTGGTACTCCTACCCACACGATGATCTAGAATGTCTTCTATCTCCTCCTTAGAAGCAGGAATTGGGCATGGCTCTAAAACCAGCTCCTCATCTGCACCATCATCATGATACTCTGTTAAATCTGCAATGTTGAAAATGGGAGAAATGTGAATACCATCTGGCAGCTCCACCTCATATGCATTTCCTGAGTTATGTTTCTTCAAAACCTTGCAGGGGCCAAATTTCTTCATTTTCAGCTTGTTGTAAGTACCAACTGGAAATCTTTCTTTTCGTAAGTGCACCATGACAAGATCCCCTACTTGGAATTCCCTATGTCTTCTCCTTTGATCAGCCCTAGCTTTATACTCTTGATTCATCTTGATAATGTGTGCTTGGACCTCCTCATGTAGACGCTTGATGTGTTCAGCAAAATCCTCAGCTTCAGCACTTGTTCTCTCCCCTTGTTCTATCTTCCTCAATTCTGGTGCAGTCCTTGGGCTATTTCCATATACAATTTGAAATGGTGATTTTCCAGTACTCCTATTTACAGAGTTATTATAAGAAAACTCTGCCTGTGGTAGAATCAAATCCCATCCCTTGGGCTTATCTCCAACTAAACATCTCAGCAAATTGCCCAGACTTCTATTTACCACTTTTGTTTGGCCATCAGTCTGTGGGTGATGCGTGGAACTGAATTTCAAGTCTGTTCTCAACTTCTTCCACAATGTCCTCCAAAAATACCCCACAAATTTAGTATCTCGGTCAGAAACTATACTTCTTGGAAGACCATGTAGTCTTACCACCTCTTTGAAAAAAAAGTCTGCAATATGGACAGCATCATGAGTTTTGTGGCATGGAATGAAATGTGCCATTTTGGAGAACCTATCAACCACCATGAATACTAAGTCATTACCCCTTTGTGTCCTTGGCAATCCAAGAACAAAATCCATACTTATGTCCTCCCATGGCCTTGATGGAACAGGCAATGGCTGATATAGGCCAGTATTTTGACTAAACCCCTTGGCAACTTGACAAACCTGGCAACTCTATACAAACTTCTTCACATCCTGTGTAATTTGAGGCCAAAAATAATGTTCTCTAAGAATGGAAATGGTCTTATCCTGACCAAAATTTCCTACCATCCCTCCACTGTGTTTCTCCTTAATCAAATTTTCCCTCATGGAACTCCTTGGAATGCACAATTGACTACCTTTGAACAACATGCCATCTTGAATCAAATAGTCTAACCACTTGGTTCTATCTACAGCAACGGGTTCTTTACAAGCTTTCCATGCTTCAGCAAAATCAGGATCCTCGGGGTACAAATTCTTGAGTTCATCAAACCCAACTACTTCAACCTGCATTGTTGTAAGCAACAACTGTCTCCTACTTAATGCATCTGCAACCCTGTTAGATTTTCCACTTCTATGCTTCAACACAAATGTATAACTCTGCAAGAATTCTACCCACTTCATATGCCTCTGATTCAATTTACCTTGGCTATTTAGGTACTGTAATGCCTGATGATCAGTATACAAAACAAATTCCTTTGGCAATAAATAATGCCTCCATTTCTGTAAGGCTTGAACTATCGCATAGAACTCTTGAACATAAATAGAATACTTCTTCTTTGCATCATTCAATTTTTCACTAAAATATGCAATAGGCTTACCTTCTTGGCTTAATACAGCCCCAATAGTGCTACCACTAGCATCACAATCCACCTGGAGTACTTTTCTGAAATCTGGAAGTGCCAACATAGGCTGTTCAGTCACCTTCTTCTTCAGCAATTCAAAACTTCTCGCAGCTGCTACAGTCCATTTGAACTCTTTTCTATCCCCTCTTATTGTATCAGTTAGAGGTGCACATATGCCACTGAAATTCTTAATAAACTTCCTGTAAAAACTAACCAGACCATGAAATGATCTTACCTCAGTAGCAGACCTTGGAGTAGGCCATTCCAAGATGGCTTTTACCTTCTCTGGATCCATTTTGAGACCTTCAGGTGATATAACAAATCCCAAATAGACTAACTCCCTTTTTGCAAAGACACACTTCTTTAGATTAATTAACAGTTTCTCTTCCCTTAGCCTTTCAAGGACACTACGAATATGCAGTAAATTTTCTTCCAAAGTCTTGCTGAAAATTAAAATATCATCCAAATAGACAATAACAAATTTTCCCAAGAACTTCTTAAGTACCTCATTCATGAGCCGCATGAAGGTGCTTGGGGCATTCGTCAATCCAAAGGGCATGACTAACCACTCATAAAGACCCTCCTTGGTCTTGAAGGCTGTTTTCCACTCATCTCCTTCTCGAATCCGTATCTGATGATAGCCACTCTTCAGATCTATCTTTGTGAAGTACTCAGCTCCACTCAAGCAGTCCATAAGATCATCCATCCTTGGCAAAGGAAATCGGTACTTGATGGTTATCCTATTTATAGCTCGGGAATCTGTACACATCCTCCACTCTCCATCCTTTTTTGGTGCGAGTACTACAGGTACTGCACATGGACTTAGGCTCTCTCAAATCAAGCCCTTCCTCAACAACTCCTGAACCTATCTATTTAGCTCCTCTGTTTCAGTAGGAGTCATCCTGTGAGCAGCCTTGTTAGGAAAACTAGCTCTTGGAATCAGATCTATCTGATGACTGATTTGCCTTACTGGTGGCAATCCATCTGGAATGTTATCAGAGATAATATCTCCAAATTCCCCTAGTAAATCTAAAACTTCAAATGGTATTTCACTACTACCTTCTTTATCTTTCCTAGGAATCAAAGCATAGCACATACGCTGATGTTTCATGCCATCTAAAAACTTCCTTCCATCAACAAGACAAATCCTAGCACTGCTACATACCTTTTCACCTTCCTTTTTCATGGGCTTCAATTTGTGGCGAACTCCATCCTTTGTCAGAGAGTATGTGTTTGCATGCCCATCATGTATTGCATGTCTATCAAACTGCCATGGTCTACCCAACAATAGATGGCAAACATCCATTGAAATAACATCACAGAGAACTTCATCATGGTAACTCCCAATTTTGAATTTTACTAAACATTGTTCACTTACCAGGACCTTATGATCATCTTTTACCCAAGAAATCCGATAGGGCTGGGGATGTTTCTCCCTCTTGAGCTTCAGCTTAGAGACCATCTCTTCGGATACCAAGTTATCAGTGCTACCACCATCAATGATCACATCACAACATTTATCCTCACACTTGCATCTGGTACGGAACAAACTCCTCCGTTGTCCTGGTTCATTTTCACCACTTAGTAGGACTCTTTCATTTACCAAGGTCTCTCCTCTTTCTGCATCCTCTGAATGTGATGATTGTGCATCCTCATACACATGAGCAACCCTAGCTTGGCCCTCAGCTCTCCTATCTATCCTTCCTTGTCTTTGAGGGCATTCAAAGGTATGATGACCTTCTTCATTGCAATGGAAACAGGTACCACGGAAGCCTCCTCTTCCTTGCCCACGTCCTCTACCTCTTCCTCTTTGATTTCCAAAGTCTTGATCACGGGAGCGGTTGAAACCCTCATTCCTCTGGTTCCTGCTAGTACCCTCATCTTCATTTTTCTTTTGAGTTTCATTGCAGCCTCCAGATGATCTACTGCTTCCCCTTCCTCCTTGACCGCGCCCTCTTTGTCTTCCTTCAAACCTTTTACTCAGCTTCTCTTCAACTCGTAGGGCAAACTGGTATGCTTCTTCAACGTTGGTCATTCTTACCAGACTTAGTTCCTTTTGGATGCTAGGTCGTAACCCACTAATATAACGAGCAACCTTCTCCTTATTTGCTTTTGCATGCCCTGCTCTAATCAGGAGTCGGTAAAACTCCTCTGTATATTCTTGGACTGACCTTCCTGCTTGCTTTAACCCATGCATCTTCTTAAACAGATCAAGCTCGTAGTCCACAGGAATGAACTGCTTCTTCAATTTGTCCACCATGCGATCCCATCTTGTGATCTTCTCCTTTCCTCTTCTAAGTCTTTCCAGTTGAATCTCTTGCCACCAGATTTTGGCATGGCCTTTTAGTTTGGCCTTTGCAAACTTAACCCTATCTGGGTCCCTTATATCCTCATACTCAAAGTATTCGTCTAGTTCATTGATCCAATCGATCAACTCATCTGGTTTCAAATTTCTCGAAAATATACCCACTTCAATTTTAGGTCTTTTCCCAAACCTAGAAATGGCCCTAAAAAGCCTTTCCTCTACAGGATTTAGAACTTCCCCGTCAACTTCCATTACTTCCTCTTCATTGTCATCCTCACTATTGTCATCTGCGGCAATATTTGCTCCTCTACGAAGCTCCTCTTACAATGCTTGTACCTGTCTCTAGAGGGCTCTAACCTCCTCAGGATCAACAGCTCTGGCCCTTCCACCACGCTCTCTTCGTGGAGGCATCTTCTAACTCGAACCCTCAACCACACAGTCCTGGTGCAAACTGCCTCACAGTCGGCGCTCTGTCTACACACTCAGGAAAACCTGCTCTGATACCACTTGATGGCGACACAAACCAACAACAGAATAGACACAATAGAAAGGGGAATTATATTAACTGAGAAAATATGCCAGTACAAACAGTGCAGAGAAAATAAACTTCAAAACATGCCCTGCGGGCTTACAATAGCATAAATCTGGAGAATATTTCTCCTTTTAGCACCTCCTCTCAAGCTCCAATCCGAACTACCTTTTACAATGCCAGAAATCTCCTTAAATAGACCCCGGAGGGTTAAGGACTAGGAGTACATTCTAGAAAGTGCTAGTAGGCATCCACCGACAAAATAGAAGGTTCCGAAAGCTGCGTTAGAAGTCAGTGCAATTCTAGAAGAATCCAGAAACGGTAGCCGAACTTCTGGGAGGCATAACTTTTGAACCGTAACTCCGATTGACGAACCGTTTACATTTTCGAAAAGCTCTCGAAGCGCTCTATAGCCCTATGGACAAGCATCGCTCGTCCCCCATTTTTTGACCCTTTTCGA
The DNA here is from genome assembly GCA_028749045.1 of Cupressus sempervirens. NCBI lineage: Eukaryota > Viridiplantae > Streptophyta > Pinopsida > Cupressales > Cupressaceae > Cupressus > Cupressus sempervirens. The sequence continues at coordinate 565,791,473 of CM053793.1, read as the reverse complement.
GGTCATTTAATGCCCCAAACCTAACTTTGAAGCATTCTTAGGGGGTCTCCAAAACCCAAAAAACTGCAATAACTTTCAAACCGTGGGGCGTTTTGTCCTGATTCTTTTTCTAGAATGCTCTAGATCTCGATTACATTCATCTGGCCAAGTCACACCTTCTAGGTCACCAAAATGATGGTAAAATTGCATGCTCCTATTTTTTCAGGATTTTCAAATGCACTGATAGTTGAACTATGAGAGTTGGAACCTTTATTTGAGCCAAATGGGTATCCAAAAATGTAAAGACATAAAATAGAAACTAAGTCTAAGTACATTTTTTTGGGTGACACAGGATTGCCCTTATACCTCTAGATGCTCCTGCATCAACGATCTACACAACAAACAGAAAACATGAATGTGGTAGGTGAGTTTTTGAAATTCTGAAAAGAGGGGGAATTTTTTTTGGCAAAGACAAAAAGGAATGTTCTGTTCCATTAAACTAGTAGAAGTAGTTGAAGTTGAAGAGATTAGAAGTTGCAAAGAGAAGAGAAATGATCAAAAAATCTAGTCATTAGAGTGTAGAGACAAAAGGAAGTTCATTTCATGCCTACAAATGCACATGTTTCTTCTCTAGTCATTCTGTAAGTTTATTGTTTGTTGAGTTCATCCTGTTGAAGCACTGATTTCTCTAAGCATTATTGTATGTAGCCATTAGAATTGCAAGTTTAAAGTTTCTTAAGTTTTGAAGTTGTTTGAAGTTTTAGGGTTTTCTGGTTGTAGCCGAATGCTCCTAGATTTTGTAATGTTTTAATCAAAGTTGAATAGAAAACAAGGAGGCATACTAGAATACATTGTTCAAGATCTTCTATTCATTGCATTTGAGAAGTTTGTTTGGAAGTTTCAAGTTTTTGGTTCTCTGGTTTTAATGGCGGAAATGTTCACATAATAGTTCTATCACTCAGTATTGTCTTTGGTAGAAATCATTTTTTTGTAGTTCAAGCTGAGTTCACTTGGTAACTTCTTCTACCAAGCTCCACTCTACAGTGGCTACCGAGTTCACTTTGTGCCTTCTTCTATCGAGCTCCACCCTTCTATGGCTACTGAGTTCACTCAGCATCCACACTATCGAGCTCACTCGACATCCATTGGTGTCAAGTTGTTCTTCATTTGCCAAGCTCACTCAACACTCTCTTGCCACTCGGTTCCTTAAGGTGTTGAGAAAAACTAGCACTCAACAATAGTGAGTGCTAAGCAAAAATTTTAAAGTTTTTGAAATTGATTTTTAGGGTTGGTATATATATTTTTCACATTTTTTAGATGTTAGACAATTTTTAGGTCATTGTATGCCACAATAAAAAAGCCTATTGGCTTAAATATTTTGAACTTTATATAATATTTTTTATTTTATTTTAAATGTAAAAACTTATGTCTTTCTCTATAGGTATCAACTCATGAATTATATAAACTCTTATTCTATATTTAGCAAACAAGGTTATAAAAAAAATCTACCACAACATATCTTCAATAACTCTACCATCATTTCTAATTGCATCAACTATATTTGTGATGTAGTACTCAAATATCTATACACAATAATGATTTATGGAGGAGGAAAATAGATAATAAAATAAAGATGTGATACACATGTTTCAAAACTCACATATTTTCCATTTGCCAACCATTATTCTACATCATTTTGTAGCTACTTAAATAACTACAAACTCTCTAAAGCTAAAAAAATAGAAAATTACCTATTTAGGCATATTTTTACAATACTTGGAATTTGTAATTTTAGGTAACCTTGAAAATTAAATCAAGTAAAAAGCTAAAAATAAAACTCAAATTTCCTTAAACTATGAAAACTAGTGCTTCCAACTAATCTTTGAATTCAGAAACACTCATTTAAAGTTATTACAAAAAACAAACGTAAAACATAAATATTATGAAAAGATAGTTTTAGGGGTCTAAATGGATTTTTTGGAATCTAAAAAAATATTTTTTCCTTGACATGATCAATTAAAGATGAATTGTTAGAACACCAAACTCCTCTTAATGAGGGCACTATAAAAGGTTTTGAGAAAACCCAAGTCTAAGTCAAAAGTTATGACTTTTAAAAGTTGATGTCTCAATTTGTGACCATACTAGGGAAAATTTGAAAGACTCAAACAAATTATTTGTAGTATTGACTTATCAAAATGTTAAATTAACAAATCCATTTAATCCTAGAAACAACAAAATAAGAAGCATATTGTTAGAAATAAAACACACATATGAATGCATGCATGCAAATAGATAAATACTCTAAGCTTTTGTTCCTTATCTTTGTTTTGTTGAGATGTAGCACTCAACTATGATTTTGGCAAAACTTGAAAGCTCTAAGAAATGATAAAATAATATGATTCTTAATTATGAGAGATAATAGGAAACTAATAGAGGTTCAATGGAAGAATAAGTCATGAAATTGTGAGGAAAGAGGGTTGTTTAAATAGATTCAATGACCTTAATTAATCACCACTATTTTTATAACATTAATTGTCACTAGTGACAAATATTTAACCTAGACAAAATTTATTTGAAAAATATGATGTTATAGAGATTTAATAGTATACAAGTCTAAGTACTTAATTTGATTATAATATTTTATTAAAATATAACATTATAAATAAAAACATTTTTTTTTGAAAATAATAAATTATTTGTACTTTAGACAATTTTATTTCATGTTCTTTTAAATGCAACTACTCAACATTGAATATTATGTATTAAACATTCATCACGATTGGCTGAATAGAATAGAATTTGAGTTCATTCATTATTAATTACAATAAATGAGTCAATTTAGGTATTGTATAGGTATGATTATTTCTACTCTCAAATGCTCCATAATACAATCTTTGTGTGTTTTGTTGAGTTAAAATTCTTTAGAAAATAGAAAATTAACACATGAAAAAATATAGATAACAGTTATTTTTAATAATTATTAAACAATACTTGTTACTTTAGAAGAATTGAACAGCACACATAACATATTATTTCTTTAAATTCTATTTCAATTTCGCAACTTCAAAGACTCTTTATTTGCATTAATCATTTTAGTCTTTAGACTACACTACACGATAATAAGTGATATACCTATCAACAAAATAATAACAATTTCAAATAGAAAAAATTATTAGAAAAAAATTATATTCCAATGCAAATGCAACCACTTATTTGGTTGTATATTTTCATCTTATTCAATTTTTGAACTCTAATGAAAAAACTAAAAATAGTTTCGAAAAGTAGAACACTTAATTAAAATTAAACTATACAATACTTATTTAACTTTAATTACACCTATGAATATCTATATCTACTCTCGTATGTTCTCATTTTATATTTTGATTAGTTGAAACTCTTTAGAAATTATAAAATTAACACAAGACAAAATTATAGAAAAGTCTATCATAATTGAACTAGAATGTCCTAATGAAAGCACACGTAAACATATTAGTTTGTTAGATTCCATTTTAAATGGTTAGTTTTAAAAGCTCTTCATATGGATTATTCATTCTATTTAAAAATATTTAAATCACATAACAAATTAAAATTAAAAAATAATATTAATATTTTAAATTTAAAAAAAAGAACACTTGTTAAAATACATTGAATTTCAAAAAGAATTCAAATGTAACTACTTTTTCCTCTCATATATTTTTATTTCATTCAATTTTTGAATTCTAAAATAAGAAAGAAAAAATAGTTTAATAAAATATAAAAAAATTAAAATTAAAATATTTAATATTTGATTAAACATTGGTAGATTAGATTTGTGTTGTGAAACTCAATTTTTAATTTTAACCTTGGGTTATTTATGAGCATTATATTCAACAACGTTCAAAATGACATTATTAAGTTGATTTACCATATCATTTGTCACTAATACTTAAAAGTAGCATCAAATATTAGTATGTGAATGACTCACTAGTGTAGATTGGATCCAAGATTTTGGAAAGATTAATAGTGTAATGCAAATCAACCCTAGAAAGCCTTATTATTCTAGATTGAATCCAATAGTTATCAATATTTAAGAGTGGCATTCAAATTAGAATGACTAACTAGACTAGATTGAATCTTCAAAAATAAAATTAATATACAAAGAAGGGATAGATAATTTACAAAAGTGGTGAGAAGAATCAATGTTTGAACTATAAATATTTCATGTGGCAAATAATTACAATTCAAGACTATGTCTTTATCTTTCAATTTCAAAAATATACACAATTCATGATGTCCCCAAACATAATTCATTTGAGGAAAGCCTATATCTTCTACAATTAAGAAGAACAATTGAGAAGAAAGAAAGTCTGACTTATAAATATAGCATGTGTCAAATGCTTACAATTTAGGACTTGAATGACTTTTTTTTCAATAAAAAATAGATGAATATGTGAAAATTAACACTATTGTAGTTAGTGATTATTATTCTCCTATCGTAAACAATTATTAAACTTTTGAAAAAAAATTCATAGCTAATATTGAAAAATAACACAACTACAACTTCACTAATAAAATACGAAAATAAATTCAAAACACAAAGAACACAATATTTTCGGACAAATCATCCCTGGAAAAACCCCTAAGGGAAAACCAGTTCCGTAGATGGAAAATATATTAACTTAAGAAAATTGATAGATACAAAATTTCTTGCCTCTCACTGACAGAATTTAGACAACCTCCTAATTTCTCTTGTTGATATTCTCCACTGCTATCCCCAATGCTATCATTGCACCCTTGCTAAAATTGCAAGACTGTTTGCTATCACTTAAAACTCATTTATTAACACTGCAAATGCTTCTACAACTTCTTGTTGTTCTCTATTCTATTTTATTCTCCAAATGCCTCCCTTGGGCCCTTTTTATAGTACTTAACCAAGAGGTTTCTAGTGGCTTCTTGATCAAGACAACTCAACCAAGAAGTTTCTAGTGGCTTCTTGACTAAAACAACCTAACCAATAGGTTACTAGTGGCTTCTAGAAGGAGTCAATTAATTAAAAAATATTTGCCAATTAATTACATGAGGATGAACAACTATCCAAGCTACTTAAAACTAACAATCCCTCTTAGCAAGGAAGTTGTTATGCATGACACCCAACTTATCTCTGAAGAAGATGAATTTTGCCTTCCCCAATTCCCTTTTTAGAATGCTTGCTACCTACTCCTCTATAGGTATGTATTGTAGATGAACAACCCCACATTGTACACAATCTTTGATGAAGTGATATTTGATGTCCATATGTTTAGACCTATCATTTAACACTAGATTCTTAGAAAACTTGATGTAACTTTGATTGTCACAGTGTATCACACTAGTCTCAATCTTCTATCCACATAAGGCTACAAGAGCTTTGGAAGCCATATAACTTCACATGTCACCATGCTAATTGCTATGTATTCTAGTTTTGTTGAACTTAGAGCCATAGATTTTTGCTTCCTGTTGAACCAAGATACAACTCTTGATCCCAAATTGAAACAACACCCTAAAATGCTCCTTTTGTCCATTGTACTTCCTGGCCAATCTACATCACTATAGCCCATAAACTCGGTACCTTCACCTCGAACATATATGATCCCTTACTCAACTATACCATGCAAGTAACACAATAAATGCTTGGCCATTGTCCAATGCATTCTTTTTGGTTCAACCATGAACTGACTAAGAGATTTTACTACGAATGCTATATTCGGCCTAGTGTTGACCAAATACATAAGCAAACCAATCAATTGTCTATATAAGGTGGGATCTACATCCTTCTCCTTATATGTATCTACATTCCTCCAATTTGTGATCATGGGTGTAAAAATGGCTTTGCAATCCTCCATCTGAATCTCTTCAAGATTTCAATGCAATATTTCCCTTGACCAAGGAAAATATCTCCATCTGTCTGCCACACCTACATGCCTAAAAAGTAGTGCATAAGTCCTAAGTCCTTCATCTCAAACTTTTTTACAAGGTCCCTCTTGCAATCTTCTATGAGCCCTAATGAACCTATAAGAAACAAGTCATCCACATAAAGAACAAGAATGAGAATCTCACCCCCAATCACCAAGTAGTAGAGGTTAGCATCTGATTCACTCTTCACAAAGCCCATTCCCTTCAAGTAAGTATCAATGCACTCATACCATGCTCCGGTAGCCTACTTGAGTCCATACAATGCTCTCTTCAATCTACACACATGGGTCACTTTGTTGTGTGCTATAAAGCCTTCTAGTTTCTCTATGTATACCTCCTCCTTTAACTCACCATTAAGGAATGTTGTCTTCACATCCATCTGATGAATCTACCATCTCATCTGTGTTGTAAAAGAGATCACATCTTGTATAGAAGTATACCTAGCAACTAGAGAAAATGTCTCGTTGAAGTCTATTCCCTCCTTTTGATAGAACCCCTTGGCCATGAACCTCGCCTTGTATTTCTTGTTGATACCATCTGCATTGCACTTTATCTTATAGATCCAGCATGATCCAACTACTGCTCTATCTATTGGTCTAGGAACTACCTCCCACACATCATTCTACATTATTGAGTTATACTCCTCAACCATAGCATCTGGCCATACCTGATGCTCTATAGCCTTCTAATCGCTTGAAGGTTCACTGTCTACCAACTGACTAACTAATGCCACATAGTCATTGAACTTGGTTGGTTGTCTCTGCTATATAGTACTCTTCCTAAGAGCTCCAAAAAACTCCTAACTATCCCTTTGTGTCTATTGGACCTCGCAATTCCTGCTACCAACTATAGAGGATGAAATATCAACTTCTAATTCTTCTAGATGCATTTCCTTTTGCAACTGTTGCTCCATGCTCTGTGAATCTTCACCACCTAAGCCTAAACTTGTATTGGTAACTATACTTGTACTCTGCTGCCCTTGACTAGGCCTTGGAGCTTCTACTGGCTACTCTCTCGGATCATTTACTAGAAAACCTTTGGACCTTCTAAATGCCTTGTCCTCCATGAACTTAATATCATGTGTGACAATAATTATTCTAGTCCCTGGTATAAAAATTCTATATACCTTTGAGGTTTCATTGTACCCAAAAAAAGTACCCCCTCTCCATAGTATGATCTAACTCGGTAGGTGTATCACCTGGAATATGACAATATGCAAAACTCCCATGTATTATAAAATGGCTAACATCAAGCTTCTTACCTCTGAAAGCTTCCTTTGGTGTCATCCTCCCTAGCACCTTTTGTGGAACCCTATTTTGAATGTAGACTGATGTACTACATGTTTCTACCCATAAGTAGCAAGGCATATCTTGGTCATGTAGCATATATCTTGTTGTCTCTGATATAGAACAGTTCTTCCTCTCAACAACTTTATTCTACTATGAATTGTAAGGAATAGTCCACTCTCTCTTGATTCCTTCCCTGTTATAGAACTGGACTGAGAGTTATTTCCTTTGTACTTGCCTCCATTGTTTGACTGAAGAATGTTTATCTTATTTCCTATTGAGTTCTCCACTAGAGCCTTGAAGTCTTGGAATAGAATGAAAACCTCATCATTGGTCTTCAAGAAGTATATCTAGGTCTTCTTAGAGAAATCATCGATAAAATTAACCTAGTACTCATATCCTCCGATAGACTTTGTTTACATTGGTCCACATACATCTGAATGTACTAGATCAAGAACACCTTTAGATTTGGTGTCACTCTTTGGAAAATATGCTTTCACAAACTTCCCCAACACACATCCCTTACATACATCATCATGCTCTATGCTCACCTCTTGAACACATGCCACTCTCTCACAAAGCAATTTGAGTGCTCCATGATGTATATGGCCCATCCTACTATGCCATAGCTCTTCAAGATCTCTAGGATTATATATGCACATGAGTGCCTTAGGAGTATCAAACTACAACCTTTAAAGGTGACCACTCCTAACTCCAATAGTTATGTTTGATTTCCAGTCCTTGTGCTTAATCAACACATGTGTCCCTCTAAAGAGTACATTATACCCCCTATCTTGAAGAAAAAATATAGAAATAAAATTCATACCTAATCTTGAAACATGCAACACATCATGAACTAGAATTATCTTTCCATTCTCCCTCTGAAACTAAACAATCCCTTTCCTAACTGGATTGAGTTTGGACAAGTTTCCCATAGAAATTTGGATATTTGTGTTCTCCTCATTATAACTAGAGAAGTACTCTCTAACCTCTATCATATGAAATGACATCCCACTATCTATGTACCAAATAGTTTGTGAGGTTGAGCTCACCATACAAGCTATAAGTGCAAACTCATCTTCTAGTCTACTAAAGAGTTCTTCTACACTTGTTGAAGTTCCATCTACTTCTTTGCCTTCTTCCTTTCTGGATAATCACTGACATAGTGACCATACTTATGACATCCAAAACACTTGACCTCAAAAAGATCCTTCTTCTTCTTACTTTGTGAGTTTGATCATTTGTTAGATCCCTTCTTTGCTTTCCATTTCCTTGCTAGGGCAATGTTCTCCTATTCCACCTCACTTTTTTGACTCTTGTTGGAACCATTAACAAGACTTATTCTAAACTCCTCCTGAGCGAAATTAGTCCATAGTTGATCCCAACTAGGTAAGGTATCTTGTCCACTGACAATTGGAACAAAGATACTTCATTATTTATAAAACCCATTTAGAGCTATTCTCACTAGCTCGTTATCACTGGGACTATCTCTAACAGTTGCTAACTCATCCTTGACAAGTCTAAGCCTAGTGAGGTAACTTGTAATGTCTTCTCTCTAAGAATCATCTTCCTCTTGTTGGTAGCATTCTGGTATAGATTCATAATGGCATCCCACATCTATTTTTTTGTATCTAGCTCTAGGATATGTGGAACAATATGATCCTTGACATCATCAGGGATAATCCTCCTTTCCTTGGAATCATCCTTCTTATATTTTGCAAGATGTATAACATCTGTAGGTATAACTATACAAGTGGTAGCATAATCTTTGATACCATTCTCTTCCAACAATAAAGAAATTTTGTCCTTTCAAACACCAAAATTCAAGGCACCATCCAATCTATCATGATCTCTCAAACCAGCTAAAGCCATCTCAAGTGATTAAAGAATAATTTTGAAGAGATAACAATTTCTTTCCTATAGAAAAACTCTTCTACCCTCAATATTGCTCTGATACCATGTGAAAATTAACACTGTTGTAGTCACTGATTATTAATCTCCTATCATAAATGATTATTAAATTGTTGAAAACAAATTCATAGCTAATATCAAAAAAATAACACAACTACAACTTCACCAATAAAATACAGAAAGAAATTCAAAACACAAAGAATGCAATATTTTCGAACAAATCGTCCGTGGAAAAACTCCTAAGGGAAAACCAATTCTGCAAATGGAAAATATATTAACTTTAGCAAATCAAGAGATACAAAATTACTTGCCTCTCAGTTGTAGATTTTAAACAATCTCCTAATTTCTCCTATTGATATTCTCTACTACAACATTGTTATCCCCAACGCTGTCTCTAAACCCTTGCTAACACTGCAAGACTATTTGCTATCACTAGAAACTCATTTTCTAACACTACAAATGCTTCTACAACTTCTTAATTTTCTCTATTCTATTCTATTCTCCAAATGTCTCCCTTGACCCCCTTTTATACTACTTAACCAAGAGGTTTCTAGCTGCTTCTTGATCAAAACAACTCAACCAAAAAGTTTCTAGTGGCTACTTGATTAAAATAACCTAACTAATAAGTTACTAGTGGTTTCTAGAAGGAGTCAATTAATTAAAAAATATTTTCCAATTAATTACATGAGGACGAACAACTATCCAAGCTACTTAAAAATAACAATCCCTTTTATCAAGGAAGTTGTTATGCATGACACCCAACTTATTTCTGAAGAAGATGAATTTTGCCTTCCCCAATTCTCTTTTTAGAATGCTTGCTACCTACACCTCTATAGGTTTGTATTGTAGATGAACAACCCCACATTGTACACAATCTCTGATGAAGTGATATTTGATGTCTATATGTTTAGACCTATCATGAAACACTAGATTCTTAGAAAACTTGATGCAACTCTGATTGTCACAGTGTATCACACTAGTCTCAATCTTCTATCCAAATAAGGCTACTAGAACTTTGGAAGCCATATAACTTCACATGTCACCATGCTAGTTGCTATGTATTCTACTTTTTTTGAACTCAAAGCCATAGATTTTTGCTTCCTGCTCAACCAAGATAGAACTCTTGATCCCAAATTGAAACAACACCCTAAAATGCTCCTTTTTTCCATTGTACTTCATGGCCAATCTACATCACTATAGCCCATCAACCTGGTACCTTCACCTCAAACATATATGATCCCTTACTCAACTATACCATGCAAGTAACACAATACATGCTTGGCCATTGTCCAATGCATTATTTTTGGTTCAACCATGAACTGACTAAGAGATTTTACTACGAATGCTATATCTGGCTCAGTGTTGACCAAATACATAAGCAAACCAATCAATTGTCTATATAAGGTGGGATCTACATCCTTCTCCTTAGATGTATCTACATTCCTCCAATTTGTGATCATGGGTGTAAAAATGGCTTTGCAATCCTCCATCTGAATCTCTTCAAGATTTCAATCCAATATTTCCCTTGACCAAGGAAAATATCTCCATCTATCTACACCACCTGCATGCCTAAAAAGTAGTGCATAAGTCCTAAATCCTTCATCTCAAACTCTTTTACAAGGTCCGTCTTGCAATCTTCTATGAGCCCTAGTGAACCTGTAAGAAATAAGTCATCCACATAAAGAACAAGAATGAGAATCTCACCCCCAATCACCAAGTAGTAGAGGTTAGCATCTGATTCACTCTTCACAAAGCCCATTCCCTTCAAGTAAGTATCAATGCACTCATACCATGCTTTGGGAGCCTACTTGAGTCCATAAAATGCTCTCTTCAATCTACACATATGGGTCTCTTTGTTGTGTGCTATAAAGCCTTCTAGTTTCTCTATGTATACCTCCTCCTTTAACTCACCATTGAGGAATGTTGTCTTCACATCCATCTGATGGATCTACCATCCCATCTGTGTTGTAAAAGAGATCACATCTTGTATAGAAGTATACCTGGCAACTAGAGAAAATGTCTCATTGTAGTCTATTCCCTCCATTTGATAGAAACCCTTGGCCATGAACCTCGCCTTGTATTTCTTGCTAATACCATCTGCATTAAACTTTATCTTATAGATCCAGCATGATCCAACTACTGCTCTATCTATTGGTCTAGGAACTACCTCTCACACATCATTCTGCATTATTGAGTTATACTCCTCAACCATAGCATCTCGCCATACCTGATGCTCTATAGCCTCCTAATTGCTTGAAGGTTCACTCTCTACCAACTAACTAACTAATGCCACATAGTCATTGAACTTGGTTGGTTGTCTCTGCTATATAGTACTCTTCCTAGGAGCTCCAAGAAACTCCTAACTATCCATTTGTGTCTATTGGACCTCACAATTCTTGCTATCAACTATAGAGGATGAAATATCAACTTCTAATTCTTCTAGATGCATTTCCTTTTGCAACTGTTGCTCCATGCTCTGTGAATCTTCACCACCTAAGCCTAAACTTACACTGGTAACTATACTTGTACTCTGCTACCCTTGACTAGGCCTTCGAGCTTCTGTTGGCTTCTCTCTCTGATCATTTACTAGAAACTCTTTGGACCTTGTAAATGCCTTGTCCTCCATGAACTTAACATCATGCGTGACAATAATTATTCTAGTCCTTGGTATAAAAATTCTATATACCTTTGAGGTTTCATTGTACCCAAAAAAGTACCCCCTCTCCATAGTATGATCTAGCTTTGTAGGTGTATCACCTGGATTATGACAATATGCAAAACTCCCAAATATTCTAAAATGGCTAACTTCAAGCTTCTTACCTCTGAAAGCTTCCTTTGGTGTCATCCTCCCTAGTGCCTTTTGTGGAACCCTATTTTGAATGTAGAATAATGTACTACATGCTTCTACCCATAAGTAGCAGGGCATATCCTGATCATGTAGCATAGATCTTGTTGTCTCGGATATAGAACAGTTCTTCCTCTCAAAAACTCCATTCTACTATGAATTGTAAGGAATAGTCCACTCTCTCTTGATTCCTTCCCTATTATAGAACTGGACTAATTGTTATTTCCTTTGTACTTGCCTCCATTGTTTGACTAAAGAATGTTTATCTTATTTCCTATTGAGTTCTCCACTAGAGCCTTGAAGTCTTGGAATAGACTGAAAACCTCATCATTGGTCTTCAAGAAGTATATCTAGGTCTTCTTAGAGAAATCATTGATAAAAGTAACCTAGTACTCATATCCTCCGATAGACTTTGTTGACATTGGTCCACATACATTTGAAAGTACTAGATCAAGAACACCTTTAGATTTGGTGTCACTCCTTGGAAAAGATGCTTTCACAAACTTCCCCAACACACATCCCTTACATACATCATCATGCTCTATGATCACCTCTTGAACACATGCCACTCTCTCACAAAGCAATTTGAGTGCTCCATGATGAATATGGCCAATCCTACTATGCCATAGCTCTTCAAGATCTCTAGGATTATATATGCACATGAGTGCCTTAGGAGTATCAAACTACAACCTATAAAGGTGACCAGTCCTAACTCCAATAGTTATGTTTGATTTCCAATCCTTGTGCTTAATCTACACATGTGTCCCTCTAAAGAGTACATTATACCCCCTATCCCGAAGAACAAATATAGAAATAAAATTCATACCTAATCTTGAAACATGCAACACATCATGAACTAGAATTATCTTTCCATTCTCCCTTTGAAACTAAACAATCCCTTTCCTAACTGGATTGAGTTTGGACAAGTTTCCTATAGAAATTTGGATATTGGTGTTCTCCTCATTATAACTAGAGAAGTACTCTCTAACCCCTATTATATGAAATGACACCCCACTATCTATGTACTAGATAGTTTGTGAGGTTGAGCTCACCATACAAGATATAAGTGCAAACTCATCTTCTAGTCTACTAGAGAGTTCTTCTACACTTGTTGAAGTTGTCATCTACTTCTTTGCTTTCTTCCTTTCTATGTAATCACTGACATAGTGACCATACTTATGACATCCAAAACACTTGACCTCAAAAAGATCCTTCTTCTTATTACTTTGTGAGTTCAATTATTTGTTAGATCCCTTCTTTTCCTTCCATTTCCTTGCTAGGGAAATGTTCTCCTATTCCACCTCACTTTTTTGACTCTTGTTGGAACCATTAACAAGACTTAGTCTAAACTCCTCCTGAGTGAAATTAGTCCATAGTTGATCCCAACTAGGTAAGGTATCTTGTCCACTGACAACTGGAACAAAGATACTCCATTATTTAGAAAACCCATTTAGGGCTATTCTCACTAGTTCATCATCATTGGGACTATCTCTAACAGTTGCTAACTCATCCTTGACAAGTCTAAGCCTAGTGAGGTAACTTGTAATGTCTTCTCTCTAGTTCATCTAGGTATTCTTGAGCTTCTCTCTAAGAATCATCTTCCTATTGGTGGTAGCATTCTGGTATAGATTCATAATGGCATCCCACATCTTTTTCATTGTATCTAGCTCTAGGATATGTGGAACAATATGATCCTTGACATTATCAGGGATAATCCGCCTTGCCTTGGCATCATCCTTCTTATATGTTGCAAGTTGTATAACATCTGTAGGTACAACTATACCTGTGGTAGCATAATCTTTGATACCATTCTCTTCCAACAATAAAGAAATTTTGTCCTTTCAAACACCAAAATTCAAGGCACCATCCAATCAATCATGATCTCTCAAACTAGCTAAAGCCATCTCAGGGGATTAAAGAATAATTTTGAAGAGATCGCAATTTCTTTCCTATAGAAAAACTCTTCTACCCTCAATATTGCTCTGATACCATGTGAAAATTAACACTTTTGCAGTCACTGATTATTAATCTCCTATCATAAATTATTATTAAATTGTTGAAAACAAATTCATAGCTAATATCAAAAAAATAACACAACTACAACTTCACCAATAAAATACAAAAAGAAATTCAAAACACAAAGAATGCAATATTTTGGGACAAATCGTCCCTAGAAAAACTCCTAAGGGAAAACCAATTCTGCAAATGGAAAATATGTTAACTTTAGCAAATCAAGAGATACAAAATTACTTGCCTCTCACTTGTAGATTTTAAACAACCTCCTAATATCTCCTATTGATATTCTCTAGTACAACATTGTTATCCCCAATGCTATCACTAAACCCTTGCTAACACAACAAGACTATTTGCTATCACTAGAAACTCATTTGCTAACCCTACAAATGCTTCTACAACTTCTTATTATTCTCTATTCTATTCTATTCTCCAAATGTTTCCCTTGACCCCCTTTTTTACTACTTAACCAAGAGGTTTTTAGTTGCTTCTTGATCAAAACAACTCAACCAAAAAGTTTCTATTGGCTTCTTGATTAAAATAACCTAACTAATAAGTTACTAGTGGTTTCTAGAAGGAGTCAATTAATTAATAAATATTTGTTGTAACTCTAACAATTGTTTTCCAATTAATCACATGAAGATGAACAACTTTCCAAGCTACTTAAAACTAACAAAATATACAATCCATGGCTTCCCAAAAGATCATCCAATTGAGTAAAGCTTATATCTTATTGAATTGTTAGATGATCTAACATGTTCATACAGATATTGAAGTTATCAGATGACCCATCATTTTGGTCCAATTCTACTCAAGGAAGATGAGAAAGAAATGAAAGATCTTCATCCATGTCTATAGGTACACTGCTTGTTGGATTTACCTCCAAGATGATCTTTTCAATGCTGTGTTAGTTTTGGTAGCTTGGGTAGTTGTTCATCCATATGCTATTATTTAGTAAATAATGTTTTTGATAACAAATTGGTTAGAGTAAGGACAATTATATATTAAATAATTCACTTCTTTTAGAAGCAACTAGAAACCAATTTTATTAGGGTTGGTAAGTTGTTTTATATCTCAGTCATCGATTGTAAATTGATCTTGGCCATTGGTTTACCTACGAGAGTAGTATAAAAGAGAGTCTAGGGGGCATTTGGAGAACAAAAAGTTTGGAGAAACAATTGCAATGCTAGCAAATGATTTTGTAAATTTGTAGTGTTAGAAAATAGTCTTGCAGTGTTAGCAATGGTGTAGTATTAGCATGGAAATAGCAATGGGGAATATTAGTGGGAGAAACTAGAAGGTTGTTAGAGTTCTACTAGTGAGAGACAAGGAGTTTTGTATCTCTTAATTTGCTGAAATTTACTAAAATTCCTCATCTATAGAACTAGTTTTCCCTTAGGGGATTTTCTAGGGACGATTTCTCCAAAAATATTGTCTTCATTGTGTTGTGAATTTCTTTCCATATTTTATTGGTGAAGTTGTAGTTGTGTTATTTTTTGATATTAAGCTATGAATTTATTTTCAGCAGCTAAATAATATTTTAAGATAGGAGATTAATAATTAGTGACTGCAATAGTGATTTTTCACATGGTATTAGAGTGGTAGAAGAGTTTTACCCTAGGAAAGAAATTAAGAGTTTATAATAGCTGGTTTGATCTCTTTAGATTTATTATTGCTTTAACCCTTTGAGATGGCTTCAACTGGTTTAAGAGATCAAGATAGACTGGATGGTGCCTCAAATTTTGTTTTCTGGAAGGCCAAACTTTTTTTATTATTGGAAGAGAATGGTATCAAGGATTATGTTACCAGTGTTGTAGTTTCACTTATAGATGTGACACAGCTTGCAACATACAAGAAGGAAAATGCCAAGGTGAGAAGGATAATCCTTGATGGTGTCAAGGATCATATTGTTCCACATATCTTAGAGCTAGATACAATGAAGAAGATGTGGGATGTCATTTTGAATCTATACTAGAATGAAACCACCAATAGGAAGATGATTCTTAGAGAGAAGCTAAAGAACACCCAAATGAACTAGGGAGAAGTAGTCACAAGTTAACTCACCAGGCTCAAACTTTTCAAGGACAGGTTAGCAGCTATTGCAAATAGCCCTAGTGATGATGAGCTAGTGAGAATAGCCCTAAATGGGTTTACTAATTAGTAGAGTGTCTTTGTTTAAGTTTTCAGTGGATGAGATACTTTATTGAGTTGGGATTAACTATGGAGTGATTTCACTCAGGAGGAGTTTAGACTAAGTCTTGTCAGTGGGGCCAACAAGACTCAAAAAAGTAAGGTGGAATAGGAAAACATTGCCCTAGCAAGTAAAGGGAAAGAAAATAAGGGATCTAGAAAAGGATCAAATTCACAAACTAAGGAGAAGAAGAAGGTCCTTTCTAAGGTCAAGTGCTTTGGACATCACAAGTTCGTCCATTGTGTCAGTGATTGCCGAGAGAGGAAGAAGGGTAAGAAGCAGGTGGCGGCTTCAACAAGTGTAGAAGAACTCTCCAGTAGAATTAAAGATGAATTTTCACTCATAGCTTGTATGGTTAGCTCAACCTCACAGTGTGTTTGGTATATAGATAGTGGGGCATCATTTCATATGACAAGAGTTAGAGAGTACTTCTCTAGTTAAAGGAGGAGGACACCAACATCCAAATTTCTATGAGAAACTTGTCCAAACTCAACCCAATTAGGAAAGGGACTATTCAATTTTAGTGGGAGAATGGAAACATAATTCCACTCCATGATGTGTTGTATGTGCTAGGCTTAGGTATGAATTTGATTGTTGTATCTATTCTTTAGGATAGGGGGTATAATGTACTCTTTAGAGGTACAAATGTGTTTATTAAGCGCAAAGATTGGAAATCACCTATAGCTATTGGAGTTAGGAGTGGTCACCTTTATCAGTTGCAGTTTGATACTCCTAAGGTACTCATGAGCAGCAATAATCCTAGAGATGTTGGAGAGCTATGGCATAGGATGATGGGCCATATTAATCATGGAGAACTTAGATTGCTTCATGAGTTGGTGACAGGTGTTCTAGAGGTGAGCACAGAGCATGGTGATGTATGTAAGGGATGTGTGTTGGGAAAGTTTGTGAAAGCATCTTTTCCAAGGAGTGACACCAAATCTGAGGGTGTTCTTGATCTAGTAAATTTAGATGTTTGTGGACTAATGTCGATGAAATCTCTTAGAGGATATGAGTACTATGTTACTTTTACTAACAATTTCTCTAGAAAGACCTGGATATACTTCTTGAAGACTAAGGATGAGGTTTTCAATCAATTCCAAGAGTTCAAGGCTCTTGTGGAGAATTCGATAGGAAAGAAGATAAAGGTTCTTGGGTCAGGCAATGAAAGTGAGTACAAAAGAAATGTCTTCTAGGAGTTTTGTACCAAAGAAGGAATCAAGAGAAAGTGAATTATTCCTTACAATCCACAGCAGAATGGAGCTACTAAGAGGAAGAACCATTCTATATCAGAGGCAGCAAGTGCTATGCTACATGACCAGGACATACCTTATTACTTATAGGTAGAGGCATGTAATACAACAGTCTATATCTAGAATAGAGTTCCACACAAGGTGCTAGAGAAGATGATACCAAAGGAGGCTTTCACAAGGAAGAAGCCATATGTTGACCAGTCACTTTAGGATATTCAAGAGTTTGGCATATTGTCAGATTCCTAGAGATACATGTACAAAGTTAGATCAGACTACAAAGAGGGGGTACTTTGTTGGGTACATTGAGACCTCAAAGACATATGGGATTTTATTTCTAGGGACTAAAAGAATTATTGGCATATATGATGTCAAGTTCATGGAGGACAAGGCATATAGAAGATCAAGAGATTTTCTAGTAGATGATTAGAGTGAGTAGCCAACAAAAGCTCCAAGACCAAGTCAAGGGCAACAAAGCTCAAGTATAGTTACCAGTATGAGTGTAGGCTTAGGTAGTGATGATTCACAGAGTATGGACCAACAGGTGCAACAAGAAATTCATCTAGAGGACTTAGAGGTTGACATTTCATCCTCTATACTTGGCAGTAAGAATCATGAGGTTCTAGATACTCAAAAGGATACTCAAGAGTTTGTGGGAGCTCCTAGGAAGAGTACTAGATAGTGAAGACAACTAGCCAAGTTCAATGAATAAGTGGCATTAGTTAGTCAATTGGTAGATAGTGAGCCCTCTAGCTATCAGGAAGCTATAGAACATCAGGTATGGCAAGATGTCATGGTTGAGGAATATTTCTCAATAATGTAGAATGATGTGTGGGAGGTAGTACCTAGACCAATAGATAGGGTAGTAGTTTGATCACACTAGATCTATAAGATTAAGCATGATGCAGATGGTAGTGTAGACACCTAAAAAAAAATTAGAAAATAAAGTATTTTTATTTTTTGAAAAAGTCCCTGATGACATCATCATTTATAAATAAATTATTTATTTATTTTTATGCCATTAAATCCATTTATCTTAATTAAAAATATTTAATTAAGAAATCCCTCCCAAAAATCTTTAAATCTTATTTAAACATTATTTCCTTATTTATTAATTATTTAATTAATAAATTGACCAAAAATTCCAAAATAAATGATTAATTTATTTTTTGCCCAAAATTTGGCCAATTTATTTAAGATCACTAACATCTTCCAAAATCTTCTAATCCTTCTTTAATTTCGATTAAAGGCTAATCCCATCATTTTCTACCCTTAATCCCAACTCAAAATATTTAACTAAGGTTAAATATCAATCCTCATGTTTATTAAAAATGTTTTAATAAATATTTCCTCAACCCAAACCCTTTAGATAAATAAACTTTATTTATCCTCAAAACCTTATGAAGTTCTAGACTATTCTAGAAGGACTTTATCCTCTTCCTAAGCCTATCTCTAAACCTCATTTTTTAGCCTAATCCACCCCATCCACCCATACTAACCAAGCTTAGCCACTAACTCACCCACCCTCATTAAATGCCATCCACTTGCATATCTCTAACAAGCTTAATCTAATCCTAAATCACCTCTAATCCTCCCCCTAACCTTGTCACATTCCCTAAGCAAGCTTAAGACTTTCCTAAGCCATGAAAAGTCAACAATCTCAACTCCCTCCAAAATATTTCAACCACTAAGCCTTCAATGCTCTTACAAGGCCATAAAGACTCTTACTAGCCCATTCATTGCTCTTACAAGCCATTAAGAAGGGTCTTTATGAAGAAATTATCCCTTGAGTCTCCTTTGTTGACTCATCCTTGCCCTTTCCTCCATCCTCTCACCTTGTAACATGTGTCACTCCCTGATTGGTTGTAAGGAAGCACAATCCATGTGCTCTCCTCTCATGCAATCTAAGCCCTCCACGAGCTTTTCCCCATCCTTGCATCTTAGCCCTCAAACCCTCAAGCCCTTAGCCTATAAATTGAATCCCCTCCCAAACCATTTCATCACAACCTTGAAGCTAAAGTTAAAATGTTAGTTTGAGAAAAAAAGCCCTTAACCATACCCTTATGATGCCAAATTGAGAGCTCACAAAGTTACCAATTTTCTATTTTCCATCTCCATTAAAGCATAGTTTGAGTATCTTGAGCATACATACCTCAATCTTTCATTTAGACTCATCTACAAAGAAAAGAGCTAATTCTTATTGGGAGAGTCTATTCATTTGGCTCACATTCTTAATTAGGGATTCCTCTTTAGTCTCTCATATATGTTATATTGATCTTGTTAGTTAATGCATTGTTCCTTTAATAGATTAGTATTACTTGCTAACATATTAGTATATACATTTTGGCATGCCCAGTGGGACTCCACTATCAGTCATTTATTCATCCATTACTTTTATAAACTAACCCTCTAATGTTTGTTGTTGTTTGAGTGGGTTTTAAGGTGTTTTTCTTATTTTTGCAGGTTGGAGGACGCACTTGGGAGAAAGACATATCCTCTAAAATTTGAAAATAATAATAAAAATCAATTTTTTTGGAAAAACTTGCGCATTTCAGTTCTGTTCATGTAGTGTTGTCTCTGCAGATTGGCATCTATGCCTGGTGAACTGTCGTCTGTGCCTGGTAAACTATCGTCTCATCAACCTCAATCATCATCTCTACAGATTGGCATCTGTGCCTGGTGAACTATCGTCTATGCCTGGTAAACTATTGTCTCTCCAACCTCAATCGTCATCTCTGCAAATTGGCGTCTATGCTTGGTGAACTGTCATCTGTGCCTGTAAACTGTCATCTTCATCGCTGCCAACGTAAACTGTCATCTTCGTCACCGCCAAACTAAACTGTCATCTTCGCAGTTCAACATCTCTACCTGGTTTCCTATTTTTTGCACCGTCAAACTGAACTGTCATCTCCACCTCTTTCTCTATCATCTCCGCATATCAGTGTCTCCCTAGTTTAGTGTCTTTGCAGTTTGGCGTCTCCACCTAATGAACTGTCGTCTCTGCCTGTTATTGTTGCATTTCTGTTTTAACATCTTTTTTCTTGCACTTTTTAGTTTGTTTTTTTTTTTTTTAAAGAGTATAAATCAAATTTTAACTTTTGGTGGTTCTATAGAGTAGAAGTTTTTTTAAGCATTTTTATGCTTAGGAAAAAGAAAAAAAAAAGTTAATTTTTTTTCCCCATAGTTAACCTTCAAATTTTTGAGTTTTTTGGGTTACTAATCAAATTGGCTTTTGTAGCTTTGCAAGTTGGAGCATCTATGAAACTACTAACCATGTTTCTTGCAAGTTCTCCTTACATGGTTTAATGCTCTTGAAAAATGAACTTACATGCTTAAACACATTTTGTTTTGAATGAATGTTGCTCAAACACAATCTTAAATGCAATGGATTAAAATCAATATTTCTTGGAATGCATGCTTAAAACAAACAAAATCAATCTTGAATGCAAAAGATCAATTAACCATTGCAATATCTCACACTTCAATTTTGGGCATAAAAAGAATCCACATTTTAAAAATCTTCTAAGTTATAAAAACTAATAAAGACACTTTGAGTGATTTTGTAGTTGGACTCACCCTCTTTAATCACCCATCAATTTAACCATTGGTTGCAATCTCAGTGCCATCTATGGGGATGGGTCCACCTAAGAGGGTGTTAAGTGATCCATGCAAATCAAACTCCACTCACTTGGGTTTTTAGTGGTTTTTCTAAGTTAGAAAATCTCTTGAATGAGCATTAGTCTCGCTAACACTTCATTTGGGCATAAAAATTGAACAAATTTTAATGTGGAGGGCCTCTGGGCGCGTACTTGACAATCAAGTTTTACACATCTTTGTTTTGGGCTTAAAAAAAAATCACACCAACTCTTGAATGCCTTAAAGGAAATTAATCGATACTTAATGTGGAGGGCCTCAATGTGCATGGATTTACTTTCTTGTTGACCCTAACTCTTCTTCTTGTTCACATTCTTTGATAATTTTGATTTGTTGGTGCATTTCAAAGTTGGAATTAAACATTTTCATCTTAAACATGAGTGCTTGCAAAGTCTAGATCAGCACACATAAGAGTCAGTTGGTAAAAGAACAAATGTGTTTTTTAGCCCAAGATCATCCAAGTCTTCTCTCTCTTTGTCGTCTTTCGAGGCCATCTTGGGTGCATAAGATTAGGATCCAAAATCTTGTTTAAGTTTTAGGAGGCCTGCTTGGGGATTTCATCACCCCTTGGACGACCTCAACTCCAGTGTTCCGACAGATTATAAAAATCGAGAGGTGAATCCAAAGACACCTCTCTTGGAATCAAGATTTTGTCACTCAGGCTAAGCCTCAAGGAACTTTATACCCTTGAGAAGTGAAAGTAGGAGAAGTGGGTTATTGCTCCTCTCAGCTGTGTGACATCTTTTTAGTTTCATCTATGAATTTGGGCCTCACATACCTTGGGTATATCAAGGACTCCCTAGCTAAACCAAATGTCAACCTTGCAGACAACCATCTAGGATGTTAATGTGTTTGAAGTGACTGATCAAAACATTTGTAAAACATACACACTCCTTGGCGCAAGTATCACATTTTGAGAATCAAAAACTTCTATCTGATTGTTCCTATCTATTGCTTGATTTTTTTTTACTTGTTGAATGTTTGCCAAACTTGGTCAATCCTAGCTTAGGGCATACTTACCGTAGTCACTGCCTGTTCGAGAAGTCGAACAAGTTGAAGCAAAACAATCGAGATCTCTTAAAGTCAAGCAAATTCAAGAATTCATGTTAGAACAACCCAAACCCAAACAGAAGTTTTACAAAGTCAAACTCAAGCCATCTCAGGCATACCAAGAACTTTTAGCTAAGAGAAAAGAAATACCACCAAGCCCTCAAATTTCCAAACTCCACAAAGTAGAGGACAAAGCTGTCGACGAAGCCCTTCAAGATGCTTGGTTAGATCGCACCATCCAACTTAACCAACATCCAAGAGTTAACCCTGCTTATGCATTACCAACTAGGCATGATTTCTATGATTAGACCCCATTGTTTCTCCACATCTTCTTGCATAAGCTTCACTTTAGAGTCATCTTTGTAGGAAAGCCAGCCATCTTTATCCCTCCCCTTAAGAATTTTAGCTCATCCATCTCATTTAGAACCAAACCATCTAGCCAGCAATCCAAAAACTTCACATCCAAGACTTAAAAATTGTTTTCACTTTGTCAAAAGTTTGCCATTCCTAACATCTTCCAAATCCACCAATCTCACCAAGGTTATCCCTTTGACAGATCTTTGTCTAGGGTAATCTAGCTTTGTCACTTGTTATCCCTCATCACTTTGAGCTAAAGGTTGGGATCCACAAGTGTTCAATCTCATGTTCTTCCTAAAGGATCATCAGTCTATCCTTAAGTTGACACAATCACCACCAAGCTTGCACATAGGAAAGTAGACTTTTCGTGCTTTGGCAACATATCTTTGAAGTTAGAATCCCCAACCCAATCCTCCTTAGTTTTTGTCATATAGCTTTGCCTCAACCTAGGAAATCATTTGCATAGAAAAGCCTTCCCCTTTTGCATACATCAGCATTGTTGCATCTCATCCCTAGGAAACATTTTGCATTTTCATGCCACCTGTCACTTGCTTAGCCAAGAAGAAGGAAACAATGGAGCCCTATCATTTGGAACAAACACCATCGCTCCCCTTGAGCAGTTACCCATCCTTCAGCCCAGAGAACACCATACCATCACCTACTAACATTGAAGCTTTCATGAACCAACCAACCAGGAAATGTAGTATTGGTGAACGCCATTATAGACAAAAATAAGGAAACAATCATGGCTAACTTTCGAAGGGACAACATTGGAGCCTTCGGCTTTGGAAGACCTCCTCCCCTATTAGAGCCATCTCACCCATTGTTTGGACAACTCCCACCACCCATAGACTCTTATGGTTCAAATTATCCTCAATATGTGCCAAAAGAAGAGCCTCAACCCACCCCATATGATCCAACAGACCCAAACATACCAGTCTCCACTCAAGTTGAAATCTCCCTTCCACAAGCCAATCTAGCCACCACCACTCCACCATTGGTCCATACCACTCCATTCCAAACCCCCTTTGCCCAAAACACCTCATTATTCACTCCCTTCACTATTGTTGCTGCTACTCTCCAACCCAGCCTTCCAAATCCACCCATCTTCCAAATCAGTACCAGTATCTTTGGCCAACCTCAGCAATATACAACTAGGATACCACCCATGGGGTCAAGTAATCAACCTTTCATCACCCCCAGCTTGTTTACCTCAACTTAGAACACAATTTCATCATTTCCACTAGGTCCTTGGAGCTTAGTGCCATCACCCACAAATCCACAAGCTACTACCCTCACTCCATAAAGCTATCAAACCCCACCAGCTACTACCAATGTTCTATCAAGCTCTCAAGTGACCCAAGCTCCTACTACCACTCTACCAAGCTTTCAAATCTAGCCACTAAGCTATCAAACCCCATCAGTTCTATTCCCAAGCTTTCAATTCCCACCACCTCCACCACCAACTAATCCATTACCTCCTCTCACCAACTATTTTTCCATGCCACTTCTAGGAGGAAATCCACCACCACCAACCACCAATTACTTGGCCTCTTTTTCCATGAAGATACCTTCCCAAATGGGGGCACAACCCACATATATTGGTCAAACTCCTCAAATCCAAAGTCAAGTTCCACAAGCTCCTAGATCATTTCCCCAAGCTTCACAACCATCTTATACCTTACCTCCACAAAGCAATCCATTTATCCCATAGCTAGCTTATGTTCCTCAATCCCAACCTCAAATCCAATATTAGCAGCAAGCCTTGCAACACATGCAACAATATGTGCCACCTCCACCTCAGCAACCCATCATCCACCATTCAGTTGCCCAAGCCATGTACAATCCCTACCAGCCCATACCTCAAAGCCATCCATATTCCATTGCCCCATCTAGCACATACCTACCCCAGGGCACTCCTACATTGGGGGTACCCCATCCATCACCCATTAATTCAGAATGGGAAGCCATGAAGATAGCTTTGAAAAACATCCATGAAGGAAATGATCCAAAAACCTTCAAGTTTGAGAATGTGTGTCCTTACCCATTTGATAGAGCCATTACCATGACACCATTCCCCAAGCATTTTGAGACACCCAAATTTGACAAATTCAGAGGAAAAGGAGACCCTTTCACACATATCAA
This sequence comes from Cupressus sempervirens, assembly GCA_028749045.1. Lineage (NCBI taxonomy): Eukaryota > Viridiplantae > Streptophyta > Pinopsida > Cupressales > Cupressaceae > Cupressus > Cupressus sempervirens. Next base: position 565,766,864 of record CM053793.1, on the reverse strand, counting down.
AGAATTTTACATGCACTACCAAGAAGTGGCATACGATGACATCTTCCTCTTGCATCTCTTTCCCAAAAACTTAGCCAGACCAGCTCTTGAATGGTTTTATAGAATCCCATATGGCACAATTAAAAACTTTGCTGAATTTTCTGAGGCATTTATAGCCCAATATGCCCATCTTGTTGAAACAGAGCTCTCAGTAGTTGATCTTGTCAACACTAAGCAAAAAGGTGGAGAAAGCCTTCCTGAATATCTGCAAAGATGGAAAACCCTTACCACCCGCATATCTTGCACCTTGCCATAGTGCCATTTGGTGAAAATTTTTATTGATAATGCCCATCCCAGCTTGGCTCACCACATGACCATGAACTGTTTGCAGACCTACAAAGATATCAAAGAGAAAGGAATGATCCTTGAGCAAGGAATCATTAAAGATGGTGTGGTCAAGATTTACAAGGAGGCCAACCAAAATCAATCACATTCCAATGACAAGTCTAGGTTTTGGAACAAAAACAAACATGTTGCATCAGATGGCGTCACTAACACCAAACATGTGAATATTGTTGGTCCTTCTCAAAACTAGTCCAACCCACCATATCAACCAAACAATCAACAAGCTATCAACTACCAATAGTAGAATCACCAAACCTATCAAAGACACAATCCAAGACCCAACTTTCAAGGGTCTAGCAATCAAGCTAATGCCATCAATATCATTGCAGGACAAAAGCCCAAATTCCAACTTGCACCTAGAAACTATACACCCCTTGGTGAGCCATTGGATGTCATTTTTGAAAAATTAGTCAAAGAAAACCTCATCAATTTTCCTCCTACCTAGAAAATTGACCCAAGCCAATCCAAAGTTGCATGGTACAAAGACAATGAGTACTACAAATTTCATAGGGTAAAATGTCACACCACCTTCAGATGCATGAAATTGAAAGATTATGTGCAAGACCTCATTGATCGAAAAGAAATCACCGTTGGTGCCCAAACCTCTCCCAATGCAGGCTTACAGATCTATCAAAATGCTTTTCCTCCTCACAACAACCAAAATCCTAGAAAAGCACCTATCCAAACCAACAACAACAACACCAAAAACCGCTAGCCAAACCAATAGCATGGGAAGAAAAATGACCACACTTCATCCTATATTGACTATGGTAGCCTCATAGGTTATATATCCAAGAAAGAGCCTTCTATCAATGTTGTCAATATCCAAGGACCAAACAATGAGTGTTCAATCACCACTTAAAGAGCGCAATTTAACATTGCAAGCCCACCCATTTCACCAGCACCATTAGCTCCATCAAAAAGCCAGTACAATATATTGGAACACCTTGGGAACATGCCAGCCCAAATCTCCATTTTAAACCTTCTTTGCACTAGTCCTGTGTACAAGAACATCCTTGACAGTGCTCTCATAGAATCTTGTGTCCCTTCAGATATCAATGCTACTAATTTTCGTAATCTTGTTAGACACCTTTCATCCTCATATGCCCTATCATTCAAACCCACTGACATACCCGTGGTCAAGCCAGATCACACCCTTCCGCTTCGCATAGCCATCATGGTATCCAATTTTGTTGTAAAAAGAGTAATGATAGATAATGGATCAGCCTTGAATATTTGCACCCTAAAATTCATAAAAAAAGTTGGATATATTGAGGCAGATATCATAAGTGAAGTTATCACCATCAAATCTTATGACAACTTGGAAAGAACCACAAAAGGAACTATTTTGCTGCCAATCAAGGTTGGGCCAGTCATCCAAGAAACACTCTGCCATGTTATTAATCTAAACCTACCATTCAACATCCTCCTGGGTTGCCCATGGATTCATGCCATGAAAGCTATTCCATCCACTTACCATCAGTGCGTCAAATTTTTGCATCAGGGCACTGAGGTAACCATCCATGCCGATCCAGAACCCTTTGCTTACTGCAATGTGGTTGAAGCTTCATATGCAAACCATTTCCCTAGAATTGGTATAGGCACAACCATCACCAACTCATCCCACACTTGTAATGACCCAAAAACCATCCTTGTCTCCACCCTATCTACCGTGAAGATCAATAACAAAGGCTGTGGAGAGTATAGTCTATTAGATGCATTTGTTGTCGAGGCACTCCCACTTGATCCACATGCCCATGGACAACCAATATATCACAAAGCTAAGGAGATTCCACCTCCTCGATACAAATAGTTTGGCCCAAAAACCTTTGTATCTTCAAAAATCCCTCTTCATGAGGAGCTCACTCTAGATATCAACAATTGGTTACATAAGGATGCACCTCCAAGAAATCAAGCACGCCTTGATCACTTTAGCCAGAAGTATCCCCAAGAACATAATCTCATCACTGACAAATGGAACTATCAAGGTGGTGGTCTAGGACCAAAAGAAAGAGGCATGCAGTGCCCCATCAACACACACAAGTGGGAATCGAAGTCAGGTCTTGGCTTTGGCATACCCACAACTGGGGGCACCAATACGGATGGTCACACTTTTTTGAACATTCACCGTGACCTTGTCAAAATCAAAGACATTCCTAAGAAAGTTGAAAAAAGAACCTACAATGATATCCCAGACCAAATCTTCCTTGGAGACTCTTTTCTCCAAAAACTATCCATCCATTTCATTGACCTACCACTCGCCCATCCACAACTCATAGATTGGGACCAACCAAGCATCATACACATTGATGAGTTCACATTAGAGGAAGCACTTCTAAGATTCATGGGAGCCAAAACTCCTCACAAGTAAACAAAGCTAGATTCTGCCTATATCTATAAGCTAGATCCCAAGGGGAATTTTGAAGAAAATCCCCAACCTAGTTCTGATACACCCAAAATTGGAACTAAGGCAAATCAAAAACTAGCTAAGGCAGTGAAGAGAACCCCTCAGCAAGAAAATCCAAAGTCACAAGAATAACATGAGGATTTAGCATTGCCTCCTCAAGATAATTGACTAGAGGTGTCTTCTATTCTAATTGAGGATACTAGAGAAGTCAACATCGGTTCTTTAGAGATCCCGAGACTTGTTTACATTGCTGCATCCCTATCACAAGATCAAGCTGACCTCCTCTTTAAGTTCTTAAGAGAGAACATTGGCCAATTTGCATAGTCATATGAGGACATGCCAAGACTTGATACAAAGCTTGTAGTTCATCATCTTGCAGTTGATCCAAAGATCAAGCCCGTAAGACAAAAGCTTAGAAAAATGCACCCCAAGGTGGCATTACTGGTCAAAGCTAAATTAGAAATAATGTTGGCTGCTAAGGTTATCCAACCTATCAATTACTCAGAGTGGATCTCCAACATGGTCCCCTTCACTAAACCTTCCGGTGACATTAGAATCTGCACTAATTTTAGAGATCTTAACAAAGCTTTTCCAAAAGATGATTGTCCCTTACCCAACATAATAGACCTTACAATTGGACATGAAATTATGTCCCTCATGGATGGATTTTTTGGGTATAATCAAATCAATATTGTAGAAGAGGATCAACATAAGATAGCATTCACTACCCCTTGGGGAATCTTTTGCTACAACATGATGCCTTTTGGCCTAAAGAATGCTGGGGCTACCTATCAAAGAGCTATGAAAGCCATTTTTCATGATCTCATCCATAGAATTTTGGAGGATTATGTGGACGATATCTTGGTTAAATCTCACACCTTCATGGATCATCTTGCAGACTTGGAGAAAATCTTTGATAGGTTAGCCAAATATCATCTCATGATAAATCCCAAGAAATGTGTCTTTGGGGTCACATCTGGCAAGCTTCTAGGCTTTATAGTTTCTAAATGAGGTATAGAGATTGACCCCAAGAAGGTCAAGGCTATCTTAGACATGCCTCCTCCCTAGATACTGTGACAGCTTTGCTCTCTTCAAGGAAAGCTTCAATCCATTCGGTGCTTCATCTCCTAGCTTGCAGATAAGTGTACGCCATTTACACATTTACTGAAGAAGGATGAAAACTTCAAGTGGGATCCTTTATGTCAACATGGCTTCAATCAACTCAAGTAGTATCTTGCCAATCCCCCTATCTTGGTTCTACTAGTTCCTGGTTGTCCCCTGATCTTGTACATATCAGCAACGCCTACTACTCTAGGGGAACTTCTAGCATAGCTCGATGACTACGACAGAGAAAGAGCCATCTACTACATCAGTAGAACCCTAGTTGGTTATGAACTCAATTATACTCCTATGTAAAAAGCTTGTTTGGCTATTATTTTCTCAACTCAAAAGCTTCGCCACTACATGCTAAGTCATACCATCCAACTAGTCTCCAAGATCGACCCTCTCAAGTATATGCTCTCCAGAACAACACTTATAGGCCGTTTGGGCAAATGGGTTATGCTCCTTAACGAATTTGACATCCAGTATATGGATAGAAAGGAAATCAAAGGGCAAGCTATAGCAGATTACCTAGTTGATGCACCTCTAATAGATGCATACCCTTTGATCATAGAATTTCTAGATGAGCATATTTGTCTAATTGAAGAACAGCCCCCATGGAAACTTTATTTTGATGGCTCACACACATCTCATGGATCAGGGGCAGGAATATTGTTGGTCACACCTCAAGGGGATTACATTCCAAAAGCCTTCAAGCTACAATTCCCTAGCACCAACAATATAGCTAAATATGAGGCTCTCATAGCAGGATTAAAGATAGCTACAAAATGGAACATCACTGAGTTACAAATATTTGGCGATTCTTAGCTCATCATCAAGCAAGCTATAAATTTATATTAAACCAAAGATGAAAAGCTATTACCCTACAAAGAGCTAGTTGATCAGCTAATCTAGCATTTTACAAAGCTTCAGTTTACACAAGTGCCTCGAATGCAGAACAAAGAAACAAACACTATGGCTACTATCAGCTCGCTCTTAGAAATTCCCCAAGTAGCTACACAGTATGAGTTTTTAGTCGAGCAGCTCCTCACACCTGCCTATGTGAATGATGACTCAAACTGTGTTTATATCTTGGTTGGTCCCCATTCCCCTTGGTACCATGAGATTCACACTTACCTTAATGATGGTATCATATCCCCTCACCTCACACGTACCCAATGCCAAAACCTCATCTAAAAATCATCCCGCTATGTTATCATAGCTAATACCCTATATCATTGGGGTTATCACGATACTCTCTCTCAATGTTTAGACAAAAATGAGGCTGCAATGGTGTTAAAAAGAAGTACACGCTAGACTTTGCAGTGCCCACACGAGTGGTATTGTCCTAGCACAAAAAATATTTAGAGCAGGCTACTATTGGCCTACCATTGAAGAAGACTCCTGTAACTTTGTCAAAAAGTGTCTCCCATGTCAGTAGCATGCAAATCTCATGCACACTCCAGCACAAGATCTACAGCCTATTGCGACACCTTGGCCTTTCGCTTGTTGGGGCTTTGATCTAGTTGGAACTATCACACCTCTCTCATCTAATGGACATAAATGGATAATAACAGCTATAGAATATTTCACTAAATGGGTGGAAGCAGTCCCCCTAGTCTTAGCTCTAGGAGTTCAGGTCTCCAAGTTCATCTTGTACCACATTGTTTGCCACTTCCACATCCCATCCACCATCTTCACTGACCACGGAGGTAACTTTGAAAATCTCAACATGAAAAAATTATACAATTCCCTCCACATCCATCACCACTTTTCTAGCCCATATTTCCCACAAGGTAATGGCTAGACAGAGGCAACTAAAAAAACCCTCCTCAAAATCCTAAAGAAAGTTGTCAATGATTTTGGCTTTGATTGGCACCTATAAATAAATCTAGCCCTATGGGCCTATCAAACTTCCTTTTGTACATCCATAGGCACAACTCCATACTTCTTAGTCTATGGTGCTGAAGCAGTACTACCCATAGAGGTTGAACTTCCCTCCTTGCGCATTTCTTTGCAAGGGAAAATATTAGATGAAGAATACAGAGTAGCTCGACTCACCCAGCTAGATCTCTTAGACAAGAAGTGACAACAAGCCTATGATCATCTCATAATCTATCAAACTCATCTCAAAAGGAACTTCAATAAGAAGGTGCTCCCATGACACTTTCAGCCAGGTGACATGGTCCTCAAAGAAAATATGAAAGTCCAAGCCGATCGAGAAAAGAAAGGCAAGTTTGAACCTACCTGGCTTGGTCCTTATGTTGTCACTGCCTCCTTTGGCTCTGAAGCCTATCAACTATCTACACTGGAAGGAGAACTCTTGAATAATCCTACTAACATCATTCATCTCAAGAAGTTCTACTCTTGAAGATCCTTGATATACCCAGCTATTAAAAAATACAAAAAAATAATAAAGAGAAATAAGCATCCAATGGTAAAAACTTGGCAATTCAAGCGCCTTGGATAGGTACCTTGGTGAAAACCTAGTAATTCAGGTGCCTTGTGTACTAAGACTAATCAATTATCTATCACTATCCTATCCCTCATCCATTCACCATCCAATAACACATCTACTTTTTCCTTTGGTGTTCCAACCAAATATCCAAAATCTGATGAAGCTTGTAAATACCTCCTGTACAGCTTGTAAATCTTGTACCTCAGCTTGTAAATTTTGTACCAAACTTGTAAATCTTGTATCCTCCCTTGTAGCATAGCTTGGATATCTAAATCTTGTCCAAAGCTTGTACCATATTCCAGCTTGTATTATATGCCAAATCTTGTATCCTAGCTTGTACCCTATCACATGCACACAAAGAATCCCATTTTCCTTAAGCTTTTCTCAAACCATCTACCTATCTGCCTATCAACTATTATAGACATCCCACCCTTCACAAACATTTCCATCTCACAAAAATAAAACATGAACAACCTTGTACATTTGTAACATATCTTGGTCTGTTAGCTTGTACATCCTCTTTAGCTTAGTACCATTGTATCTATCTAGCTTTCGTGTCAGTTCCTCCTTGATCAGCATCTTGCACACATCGTACAACCCTTGGTTAGCTATTACAATGCATCCTTTAGCTAGATCTCCTATCACCAAAGTGTTATCCTTCTTAGTTCAGCTTGCCAGATGCATCACTCATCCAAATCCATCAGCTTAGGTGCTCTCCGATAGATCCTTGTAGGATATAGCTTTCCACATGTCTAATCTTGGTCTGTTAGTACCTTATCCTACCCATCTCATTGGAAAATGGTTCTTTTTTGAATTTTCTCTTTCTTTTGATTTGGAATCTTCCCTTTTGGGTCTTGAAGTATCTTTTCCAAGAAATCTCCTTGTTTCCTCCTCAAGGTTGTCACGATCTTCCATATCATGGTATACTGCGCATGGGGCAATCTGAGCGTAAGGTCTTGATCAGGTCTTTTGTTTGTTTTTCTTTTCTGCTTGTGGGTTACCCAGTGTCGATTCCACGCTGCTTCCTTTAGGATTCATGTGTGATGCTGGGGCAATCCTTGCGTGTTTGTTTTGAGTCAGTATGTTAGTCCTCTAGACAGTTGGTGAAAAGGCCTTGATGTTCTTGGTAACCTTGGCAATTAACCAATAGTCCTATAGCAAATCTAGTGCTCAACTACATGGTGGTACTTCTCTTTGAAGTATCCCCCTGCTAAAAAATGCTTCAATGGATTCCCTTTATCTCCATTATCCCCCATCCATATCTAGCATGTGTCTCTCCTACCCTAGCTTATGCATTAGTATCTTTTCGAATCAATCTTCACTTTTAGCTTTAGGGATCCAAATTCTAGTCTTAGGGATCCACCAATCCAATCAATCCACTAAGCCTCATCTTTTGAGATCCACAATCCTAGTCCTAGGGATCTCCGAAACCCATCTTCTTCCCATGTGACTCTTTGAAATCTTGTTGCATCAACTTTATAATCCCCTCATCCTTCTCCCTATCCTGGATTCCTTTTTATGGCACTTTGCTTCTTCATCCTCCACCTTCCCTAAAGTCTTAAGCTTGCTTCCTCTTGTGCATCTGATTCTCTTTTATCATTCTCCCATAGTGAGAGTTTGAGCTAATTTAGCCCCTTCTCTTTACCAATCTGAGTCTCCTTGCTTATCCTAAATTCTTGTATTTTTCAAGAAGTCACCGCGCCTCGCTTTCTCTCCCCATCGCCTTCTTGAGCGGGCATCTCGTAGTCCACTCTCTCCTTTTCTGCTCTAGCCTTGGGCATCTTATTTTCTTATCTTAGATGCCATGCCACTTGTGGCATCACATCAAAGAGGGGCAAAATGTAGACACCTAAAAATCCTTTAGAAAATAAAGTATTTTTATTTTCTGAAAAAATCCCTGATGACATCATCATTTATTAATTAATTAATTATTTAATTTATTTATTTATTTTTATGCCATTAAATCCCTTTATCTTAATTAAAAATATTTAATTAAGGAATCCCTCCCAAAAAAATTTAAATCTTATTTAAAAATTATTTCTTTATTTATTAATTATTTAATTAATAAATTGACCAAAAATCCCAAAATAAATGATTAATTTATTTTTTGCCCAAAACTTGGCCAATTTCCTTAAGATCACTAACCTCTTCCAAAATCTTCTAATCCTTCTTTAATTTCGATTAAAGGCTAATCCCATCATTTTCTACCCTGAATCCCAACTCAAAATATTTAACTAAGGTTAAATATCAATCCTTGTGTTTATTAAAAAATTTTTAATAAATATTTCCTCAACCCAAACCCTTTAGATAAATAAACTTTATTTATCCTCAAAACCTTATGAAGTTCTAGACTCTTCTAGAAGCACTTTATCCTCTTCCTAAGCCTATCTCTAAACCCCATTTTTTAGCCTAATCCACCCCATCCACCCATACTAACCAAGCTTAGCCACTAACTCACTCACCCTCATTAAATGTCATCCACTTGCATATCTCTAACAAGCTTAGTCTAATCCTAAATCACCTTTAATCCCCCCCCTAACCTTGTCACATTCCCTAAGCAAGCTTAAGACTTTCCTAAGCCAAGCAAAGTCAACAATCTCAACTCCCTCCAAAATATCTCAACCACTAAGCCTTCAATGCTCTTACAAGGCCATAAAGACTCTTACAAGCCCATTCATTGCTCTTACAAGCCATTAAGAAGGGTCTTTATGAAGATATTATCCCTTGAGCCTCCTTTGTTGACTCATCCTTGCCCTTTCCTCCATCCTCTCACCCTATAACATGTGTCATGCCCTAATTGGCTATAAGGAAGCACAATTCATGTGCTCTCCTCTCATGCAATCTAAGCCCTCCATGAGCTTTTTCCCATCCTTGCATCTTAGCCCTCAAACCCTCAAGCCCTTAGCCTATAAATTGAATCCCCTCCCAAGCTATTTCATCACAACCTTGAAGCTAAAGTTATAATGTTAGTTTGAGAAACAAAGCCCTTAACCATACCCTTATGATGCCAAATTGAGAGCTCACAAAGCTAACAATTTTCCATTTTCCATCTCCATTGAAGCATAGTTTGAGTATCTTGAGCATACATACCAATCCTTCATTTAGACTCATCTACAAAGCAAAGAGCTAATTCTTATTGGAAGAGTCCATTCATTTGGCTCACATTTCTAATTAGGGATTCCTCTTTAGTCTCTCATATATGTTATATTGATCTTGTTAGTTAATTCTTTGTTCCTTTAATAGATTAGTATTACTTAATAACATATTAGTATATACAGGTAGCATCGAGAAATACAAGGCGAGGTTCATGGAAAAGGGGTTCTCTCAGAAGGAGGGAATAGACTATGAGGAGACATTTACTCCAGTTGTCAGGTATACTTATATACGAGCTTTAATCTCACTTGCAACATAGATGAGATGAGCGTATTGATACATACATGTAGAAAATGGACTTTGTGAAGAGTGAAGTAGATGCTAACCTCTACTACTTGGTGGTTGGGGGTGAGATTATTATTCTTGTTCTTGTTTTTTATATGGATGACTTATATCTTACAAGTTCATGAGGGCTCATAGTGGATTGCAAGAGGAACCTTGTAGAGAAGTTTGAGATGAAGGATTTGGGACTTATGCACTACTTTCTAGGCATGGAAGTGTGGCAAACAGATGGGGAGATTTTCTTTGGTCAAGGAAAATATTGCATTGAAATCTTGAAGAAATTTAGGATGGAGGATTGCAAAGCCATGTCTACACACATGATCACAAATTGGAGGAAGGTAGATACATCTAAGGAGAATGATATAAATCCCACTTTATATAGATAGTTGATTGGTTCGCTTATGTATTTGTTCAACACTACGCTAGATATAGCATTTGCAGTTAACTCTCTTAGTCAGTTCATGGTTGAACCAAAGAGAATGCATTGGACAATGACTAAGCATGTGATGTGTTACTTGGTTGAGTATGGGATCAGATATGTTTGAGGTGAAGGTATTAGGTTGATAGGCTATATTGACATAGATTGGGAAGGAAGTACAATGGAAAAAAGGAACACTTTACAGTGTTGTTTCAGCTTGGGATTAGGAGTTATTTCTTGGTTCAGCAAGAAGAAAAAGTCTATGGCTCTAAGTTCAGCAAAAGTAGAATATATAGCAACTAGCATGGTGGCATGTGAAGTTATATGGCTTCAAAAGTTTTTAGTAGCTTTTTTTGGTTAGAAGGTTGAGACTACTATGATACATTATGATAATTAGAGTTTCATTAAGTTGTTTGAGAATCCAGTGTTTCATGATAGGTCTAAACATATAGACATCAGATATCACTTTATCAAAAATTGTGTACAACAAAGGATTGTTTTGCTACAGTACATACCTATAGAGGAGTAGGTAGTAGACATTCTGACTAAGACATTGGGGAAGACAAAATTCATCTTCTTTAGAGATAAGTTGGGTGTTAGGTAGAACAACTTCCTTGCTAAGAGGGAGTGTTAGTTTTGGTAGCCTAGATAGCTATTGATTGATATGCTATTATTTAGTAAATAATTATTTTACTAATAAATTAGTTAGAGTAAGGACAATTATTTATTAAATAGTTGACATCTTTTAGAAGCAACTAGAAACCAATTTTATTAGGGTTGGTAAGTTATTTTATATCTTAGCTATCGATTGTAAATTGATCTTAGCTATTGTTTTACCAACAAGAGTAGTATAAAATAGGGTCTAGGGGGCATTTGGAGAACAAGAAGTTTGGAAAAACATTTGCAGTACTAGAAAATGAGTTTGTAAATCTGCAATGTTAACAAATTGTCTTGCACTGTTAGCAAGGGAGCAGTGTTAGTGTGTGAATAGTAGTGGGGAATATTGGTGGGTGAAATTAAGAGGTTGTCAAAGTTTTGCCAATTAAAGGCAAGGAATTATGTATCTCTTGATTTGCTGAAGTTTAATATAATTCCTCATTTGTAGAATTGGTTTTCCTTTAGGGGTTTTTTCAGGGATGATTTGTTCAAAAATATTGTGTTCATTATGTTGTGAATTTCTTTATGTATTTTATTGGTGAAGTTGTAGTTGTGTTATTTTTTGATATTAAGCTATGAAATTTTTTTCGGCAATTAAATAATCTTTTAAGATAGGAGATTAATAATCAGTAATTGCAATAGTGATTTTTCACATGCTGCTTGGTGGATTTGTATGTAGGATTTCCTTTTGATCTTTTCCTAATTACATCACTCTGTTGCTTAGATCTACGGCCTGCATTTGGAATGCAGCACCATAGAAATTCCCATCTTCATCTTCAAGATTCAATTTATTGAAATTGCTTACAAGATCTACCCCCAGTTGATCATGATGAGGATCTTTACAATGATGTGATGAAGTGCCATTGAATTCCTATGTAATGTCATCATGGAACTCTTTGTAATAGATTCTAATGTAAATAGAGCATCTGCAGAGCATCCATTTCTTCCTCCTCACAAATGTCATACACTACTGCAACTTCCTTCTCTTCTTCATCTCAATTGATCCTTCTTGATGATTTGCATGTTGGCCATTGAATAGCTCTGCAATGTTCTTGTTCAACTCTTCCCACTGAATTTTGATGTAAATAGAGTAGTCACAAAGAATTGCAAGCTCTTGCCCCATCTTCAAAATGTTGTTCTGCCTCTTTAGAAACATCTGCCCTCTTCTTAAGTTTTAATCTTTTAGATGCTAAAATAGAAAATCTAATTAATGGTAAGATAATAATGTATAAAAACATAAAGATTTTCTAGAATAAATCATATTCAATCTACAAAATTTGTTTCGCTACATTTTATAGTGATATATGAAAATAATTTTTGCATTTATTTTTTAAAATTATTTTTATAGTGATATATAAAAAATACTTTTTTACTTTTGATCTTTATCAAAATATTCTTTTGGGGATAGATTCAAATGTATTAATTTATTCAAGATTTTGAATGATACATTATTCAAATGTAATTATAAGTCTTATATTTAAGTCTTATAAAGAACCTTGAAAAAAAAATGACAAATATCTAATTAATTAGTTACCCTAATCTTTAAAATGATTTTTATGTATTAATTGATAAATTTTGTACATGAAACCTAATAAAAAATGCTTGATGTTAATTTCTATTTATTTATACATAAATTTTATTTATAAAATATATTATGCCTATTTATGAAATTATATATTTATAGAATAAAGACAATCATATATTTAAAAAAATAACTTTAAAAACTATAAAAATGAATAGACAAAAAGGTACTGGTAATAATTAAAAATATACTAATACAAATTCTACTATAATTACATAGTTACTATTTAAAGAAAACAATATTAAATATTATTATAACTAAATAAATAACCGTATGAGCTATCTTTACAATTATTTTTAATGCTGAAGTATTTTACTCTATTTTAGTTTGCATATTGAACACAAGATATATAAATTACAGTACGAAGTTGATTGGATGTTAGCAATGGCATAGATAGGCATGGCATGGCCAATGCAAATAAGTTACACTATAGCTAGTGCCATACATAACATGTGCTCTGATTTTTGTAGTATTTTTTGGTGACTACTCTTTTTTTGGTGATGCCTCAATCAGTGCATCATGTTTTTTGGAAGCGACCACATGGTGTATTTATGGGAGAAGGCACCTTTTTTTGCACATTATCTATTTTTTCTTGATTTTTTGGGTTTGCACTTTTTGTTTTAGAGGATGCATGTTTATTGGAGGATTCTAACCCCACCATCGATTGCAAATTTGTGCAACTTCCATGCACATGACTTCATGTTAAGTTTGTAGTGCATGTACAAGATTTTTTTCCCATTGATCCCAAGGTTTATGATTGGATTTTGGGATCAAGTGTAGGCCTTTAGAACCACATCCATAGGGCCTTTTATAGCCTTGACATCTGTGCTCCCCACCTTAAGAAACGACCCCTTACACACATCATTTTTTTTTAAATGGATGTTTTGTGTGGGTGTATTTTTTGTAGTAGTGGTTTGGAGTTGGATAGAGATTTCCAGTTTGAAGAGTGCTTTTTCATGGATATTGGATAGTTTTATTTTATCCTATGGGGGTTTTGATTGGTGCTATGACTAGTTTTGACTAATGTATGGACATTTTAGTGATTGTGGTTTGTCATGCCATTTTTTTGGTTGTGTGGATTTTATGAGAGAGCAATTACCACATAATTTGTGTACTTCATTTTGTTTGGCGGTTTGAAGTTTTTATGAGAAAATTCATGGTATACATGGTAGTTTTTCAGGCATCACATGGCACCAAGCCTTGGTATGGGTGTCAATGAATTTCGAAAATGGTTTCTAAGCACAAAGGGTGTAATATTTCCTTGCTTAGTAGTATTACATTCTTACATGCAAATTTGGTGTTTAATATTTTAAACACATGACTTTATGGCCACCAGAATTATTTCTCCAGCACTGGCTCTTTTACTAATGATAGTGATTTTCTTACATCTTTGTCTTATTTTTGGTAATTGGATTTTTTCCCAAGGGTCATTTTTTGGCTTTTTTTTCTTGCCTCGATGATCATTTTCCCATCCAATTTATCCTCTTCACTTGCTAACATAAGCATTGCAGTGTACTTATTTTTCTTTCTAGCCCTATTTGGACCTACCTTCATTTTTTTGCTCATATTTTGGGCATACAGACTTCATTTTCTGAAAATGAGAAATTGTGAAAAATTTTGTTATGAGCCCATCACATTGGTGTAGATATTTTTCAGTTTTGATCTATTTTCTATGGGTTTTTCTACTATTAAAGTCAGGGATATAGTTTTGCACTCTAGGAGACATATCTTGAGCATCTAATCTTGAATTTGGGAATTATTTATATAGTTAAAATGGTATTTCCACTACTATAGTACCATGAATTCAATCCAATTGGATGAATGTCAGACTTTTGTTGTCGCAAATTGCAATGGTAAGGGCATCTGTTGCAATTGTGACGGATGAAGTTTATTGTAACTTGGAACAAGAAAGGGAAAGAGTTCATCTTCTTGTAATCCTAATTGCAACAATAAACCATATCAATTGTGATAGTCTAAGCTTTCAATTTGTTATTGGATTGATGGCTAGCCATCGGGGTTGTCTATTGCAAGTGTGCTAGGTATGCGATAGTTGTGTTGTAAGAGTGATGGTTATCCATCAAAATAGTCTGTCATGATTGCAATGGGTATGTGACAAAAATATTGTAAGTATTATTATTGTCCATCAAAACAAGCTATCATAATTGTGATGACTTGTTGAATTATTAAGAAAATAAAATTTTGGCAAACATTGAATAATTATTCCTAGATTCCCCTCAAGGACACCACAAAGAGGCTCAAAGTCATCTATGATTCTCTAGGGAAGCAAGAGAAGGAGATGTTCTTGGATGCAACATGTTTCTTCATTGGATAAAGAAAAATTGTGACCATTATAGCATGGGACATTGATTTTTATGGAACACTTGGTTGGGGAACTCTTTTCAATAGATGTCTTGTTGAAATTGATGAAGATAGTCAGATAAGAATGCATGATCAATTTAGGGACATGGGGAGTGACATTACAAATGGACAACCACCATATCACCTTTGGTCTCCAAAGAAGGTTATCAAGGTGAAGTTAGACAAATTGCCATATTCTTTTAAAAAGCTAACACTCTTGGAGTATTTTAGTTTAGAAGGGTTTCATAACTATTAAAAACTAATCTACTAAAAGAGACAGAGATTTGACATGTCTTAAAAATGTTTCTAAATGGCATCCTTCTGCATTGCCTAATACCAATAAATTCACATAGTTAGTTGTCATGCAATCATAGGTTAATATTGAGCTTCACTTGGTTTAGATAATAGTTTACTATTCTCTACTAATCAAGGCCAACCACGTGAAGGTGGAAGCTCATTCCCCTACCTCCCAAACATCTAAATTCCATGTTAACATCTAAAATCTTTAAGAAATAATCATTCTTTAAAGTATAAAAAAGGTTTGAGACCTGCAACAGTGACATTGTTTTCCCATCTTCTAGTTCATGTCATTTTTTCATCGCATCCAAAATAAGAATCTACCACTCAAAATCAAGAATGCACATGTAGTTGCATTCTATATGCATGGACAATAGGCGTAGCTGAAAAAATGCAACATAATTATATTTATTTAATAGGTCTATTAAGTTTTTAAAATTATAGACCATCATGAACATCATAACTCTAATTGCTATGGCTAGGAGAATATCCTCAGCAAGTCATCACATAGAAAGTCTTGATTTTCTTACATGTTGAGGACATTATCCTCACCTATAATAGTCAAAGTTGCAATGTTTGTGATGGTCTAGAACTTAAAATACTTAATTAAAAAGCTCTAACAAAAAATGCAAACCTGTTGTATTTTTTGGTTGTACCTAATGTCTTATGCATATGAATTGAGATTCCATATTGAACTATGGCTTCCTTCTACATTGCCTAAAACTAAGAGATTGACACAGTTAGTTGTCATGAGATCATATAAGGTTAATGTTGAGCTTCACTTGGTTTCGAGAATATTTTATTATTCTCTACTAATCAAGGCCAACCACGTGAAGGTGGAAGCTCATTAAAGTACTTGGAATGTCATTAGGACCTCCTACTACTCTTAGAAGAAGTCCATCTTCATTTCTCACAAGCAATTCATCACAATTCTTTAGTGATTCTTGTACATCTAACACGAGTGCATCTAGGAATGTCATCATCGCTTCTTGCATAAAATGAATCAAATATTACAAAATGCCCCTTAACAAATAATAGTTCACCTGAAAATTGAGAGAGAAAAAGAGGAATATACTTACTAATATGCATTGTCATCACATCTATGGCCATGCTATGTGTTGAGTGAGTTTTATTGTTTTTCTATTGTACCAAGATCTCTTTGTTTATGTACATACGTAAATACATAGGCACACTAATCTTTGTGTGTGTGTGTATATATATATATGTATGTATGTATGTATGTATGTATGTATGTTTGTATGCATGCATGTATACATAATACATATGTATATATATGTATATATATATAGATACATACATACACACATGCATATACATACATATATACATACATATATATATATATATATATATATATATATATATATATATATATATATATATATATATATATATAGATACATACATACATATATAGATACATACACATACATACATACATACATCATTTGCATGGTTTAGAGGTAATGTCATTGTGGTAGAGGCTTCTACAATGGAATGAGCCTCATAATCATGGCATTTACATAGAAGAAAAACTTACTACCTCAACAACTTACACTAAAATTTTTGCTCAACTTATTCTTCTAGCAGTGAGAATAGCTACTAAAAATTCCTAGGAGCCAAGGGACCCTAAACCTATGTTACATTTTCTAGAGACATGGGAGAAGTTACTACTGGCTTTAGTACTTCATAACATTCTGGATCATATAGTGATGCCCAAATTAATAGCAATAATAGATACTTGGGATCCTTGCAAGGAGAGTGTGCCAATAAATATACAGTTACATCATTGGCTTCCATTGTTGGGCTAGCGTATGGAGCCTTTATATCCAACCATTCATTATAAGTTTAGTAATGTGTTTCATGCTTGACATTCAAGTGATGGATTTGCATATGTAATTTTTATCACCTTGGAAAATTGTATTTGATCCTGCTAGCTACGAATAGCTAATTGTTTGTTTTATTGTACCTAATCTGATGATAGTTCTACACAAATTTTTAATCAACCTAGCTAATTAGCAACTAGACCAATTTAACTAGGTTATGGCTTTTTTCTTTCTAAACATATCTACTATGATATTTTTTAGTAAAAAATATTGTGAACTCTATCCATTTTTTTTGGTCTACATTATTTTTGTGTAGATCTTGAGGTAAGTCACTTAGTATGGGTTGAGTGATTTTTTATTTTTTTTTATTTGGATTTTGGAATATATATGTAGTTGGATCAATTTTTCTATTGTGTCAAGATCTCTCTCTCTATATATATATATATATACATAGGGACACACATATTTTTGTATATGTATGTATACACACACACACACACACACATATATATATACATATGTATATATATTTACATACATGCATACATACATACATACATACATACATACATATACATAAATAATAGTAATGTATGTATTGCATCTACAATTGCTTTCTCATTGCTTATAAGAGTGTTTCAAGGTTGGGAACCACATCAACATTCTTTGCATGGTTTAGAAGTAATGTCATTGTGGTAGAGGCTTTTGCAAGGGAATGAGCTTCATGAGTTAACATATAATGTCTTAAAATAGTTAAGTCCTACCTAACTATGTCCAAGGCATCTACACACTAGAGGCATACTTTGCCTACCAAGCTACCTATATACCAATATCCATGGGGTTAAGACCCTTGAATTACTCACTCTAAAGAATATATAGCTCTGGTTTCTAATTTTTTTGATGTAGTTGTATTCCTATAACCACTGGTGATCTTTACTCACTTAATACAACTCTTCATCATCATATACCCACTCGGTTAATCTGACAGTTTTCTATAATTACAATATTGTAATACCAAGTTGCAACCTTTATCTTGTAGTTTAAAATTAATGTAAGGTTAACCTATATATGTCCTAATTCACTCCCTATATATTTATCTTTAAAAGCTTGTCACAATAATCAATGGATCTAAAATAGACCAATCAAGTTAATGCTAAAACACAAAGTTTAGCCTTCTATTTTCAAAAGCTAGGTAAAGTAGGTTGCATCTTCTAAAATGTCTTAGATAAACCACAAATACAAATTCTTCATTCTATAAGGGGACCTTTTATTCAAATCTAAAATTGGTTATGCATGCATGATTCTTTTGTTAAATGAAAAGCTAGTTTTGAAGCACATATTCCTTTTACAAAATGCAAGGTTGATTACTTGAAAATCCATACATGTATAAGTATGTTAAGTTACTTGGAATGTCATGAAATCAATCTTTAAAGTACCTAGAATGTCCTCATCACCTCCTTCTACTCTGAGGGGAAGTCCATCTTCATTCCTCATGAGCAATTCATCACATGAGTATATCTAGGAATGACCTTATTGCATCTTGCATAAAATGTATCCAATATTTAAAAATTCCCCCTAAGAAATAATAGTTCAAGTGAAATAAACACATGAGAAATATGAGAGAAAGAGGATCTACTTGCAAATAGGAGTTTCCATCGCATCTATGACCATGCTACCTATTGAGTGAGTTTTTTTTTTTTCTATTGTGCCAAGATCTCTTAGTTTATATACATACATACATAGACACACATATATAGTTTATATACACACATACATAGACATACATACATACATAGACATATATATATGTATGTATACACATAAATACATATACATACATACATAGATACATACATCTATATATGCAATTTTATCACCTTCAAAAATTGTATTTGATCCTACTAGCTAGGAACAATTCATTGTTAATTTTATTGTACCTAATCTGATGACAATTCTACAAGAATTTGTAATCAACCTAGATAATAGGAAATAGACCAATTTAACCAGGTTATGGCTTATTTCTTTTTAAAAATATCTTCTATGATATGTTTTCCTAAAATTTCTTGCAGACTTTGTCCATTTGTCCTAGTCTACATTATTTTTGTGTAAGATCTTGAGCTAAGTCACTTAGCACAAGTTGAGTGAGTTTTATTGTTTTATTATTTGGATTCTAAAATATGTATGTAGTTGGATCAATTTTTCTATTGTGCTAATATGTAATAAGCACCTTTAAAAATGTCTCTTTGTATATATAAAGACTACAAGTTGTGAAATTAGTCATGTATTGCATTTTCATTTTCTTTGCCATTGCTTATAAGAGTGTTCCAAGGTTGGGAACCACATCAACATCCTTTGCATGGTTTAGAGGCAATGCCATTGTGGCAATGAGAATAACTTCAGTGAAGAGTTGAGTTTAAGGAGTTACTACCATGAACCTATGCTACAAGTTCTTGGGAGCTAAGGGACCCTAAACTTATGGTATATTTTCTGGAGACAT
Organism: Cupressus sempervirens; assembly: GCA_028749045.1. Taxonomy (NCBI): domain Eukaryota; kingdom Viridiplantae; phylum Streptophyta; class Pinopsida; order Cupressales; family Cupressaceae; genus Cupressus; species Cupressus sempervirens. The sequence goes on along the minus strand of CM053793.1, from coordinate 565,747,423 downwards.
GGGAGAAGTTACTACCAGCTTTAGTACTTCATAACATTATGGATCATATAGTGATGTCCAAATTAATAGCAATAGTAGATACTTGGGATCCTTAGAGGGAGAGTGTGCCAATACATGCCAGGTTACATCCTTGGCTTCCATTATTGGGCCAGTGTATGGATCCTTTATATCCAAACATTCGTTATAAATTGGGGAGTTTGCTCCATGCCTAACATGCAAGTGATGCATACGCATATGCAATTTTATCACCTTGGAAAACTATATTTTGTCCTATTATTTGGGGACAAAAGATTGTTCATTTTATCATACCTAATCTAATGATAGTTCTATAGGAATTTGTAATCAACCTAGCTAATTAGCTGATGGGGACACAACTCACTGAACAGAATAGACACAACAGAAAAGGGAAATTGTATTAACTGAGAAAATAAGCTAGTACAAATAGTACAGAGAAAATAAACTTCAAAACATGCCCTAAGGGCTTACAATAGCATAAATCTGGAGATAATTTCTCCTTACAGTACCTCCCCTCAAACTCCACTCTGAACTACCTTTTACAATGCCAGAAATCTCCTTAAATAGACCCCAAAGGGTTAAGGACTAGGAGTACATTCTAGAAAGTTATAGTAGGCATTCACCGACCAAATAGAAGGTTTTGGAAGCTGTGGTAGAAGTTGGCGCAAATCTAGAAGAATCTAGAAACGGTAATCAAACTTACGGGAGGCATAACTTTTGAACCGTAGCTCCGATTGACGAACTGTTTACATTTTTGAAAAGCTCTCGAAGCGCTCTATAGCCCTATGGACCAGCTTTGCTCATCCCCCATTTTTTGGCCCTTTTCAAGGTCATTTAATGCCCCTAACCTGACTTTGAAGCATTCTTAGGAGGTCTCCAAAACCTAAAAAACTGTAATAACTTTCAAACCGTGGGGCCTTTTGACCTGATTCTTTTTCTGGAATGCTCTAAATCACAATTACATTCATCTAGCCAATTCAGACCTTCTAGGTCACCAAAATTATGGCCAAATTGCATGCTCCTATTTTTTCAAGATTTTTTAGCACACTGATAGTTGAACTGTGAGAGTTGGAACCTTTATTTGACCCAAATGGGTATCCAAAAATGTAAAGACATGAAATAGAAACTAAGTCTAAGTACATTTTTTTGGGTGACATAGGATTGCCCTTATACCTTTGGATGCTCCTGCACCATTAGCAACAAGACTAGTTTAAATGGGTTATGGCTTGATCATGTATTATTCCCATTTATGATATGGTTGCAATGTTAGAGGAAACATTTTTTCCAAAGTGATAGAAAGTTTTGTTTTACTGGATTTGTTCATGTCTTAATTTTAATGAAGTAACAAAGTGGTTTTTAGGGTGAAAATGACTATTTTTCCCTAAGGGTGGCATCAAGTTTGTATCATTGGCTAGGGAGAATGTAAGCTATCTTAGGGTGACAGAGAAGTGCCAATTTGAGACACTTTAGTAGCAACAAGCAACAACATATGCTCAACAAGCCTCAACTTCCATGGGGTAGTGAAATTCACTTGAATAATTCCATGGGTGCGCCTTAGTTGAGTTTGACAAAAGTGATTGAAATATATGCACAAGAACATGACATCAGATAGTAAAGTGGGATGCACACATGATGGTTTTTTGGTTTATGGATTTAGAACTCTTATTATCTATCTCGATTCTATAAAATAAAAAGTTCTTGCATAATCTAGAGATAGATGGTTTATTGCATCACTGGAGTAGCTCGTTGAGATGCATTGTAATTGAACATGAGGAAATCATTGATAAACCAAACATATAATGAAGAGAAAACTTGAAAACTTGAATGCTGAAATGCTGAAATGAAATTTATCAAGGATCAAACACCTATGCTAGAGTTACAACACAATGTGAACTTGATTTTATATTTAAACAATAAAAAGAAAACATGACATAAATCATTCCCCATTTCTTTTGATTGTGGAGATTTGTGCATGAATGGGGGTGGAGAGCTTTGAATGAGGGTGGAGAGCTCTGAATGTTGGTGGAGATTTCATTGTCATGCCCTTGTGATCACTGCATTTCATCACCATTCCCTTATGATCTATAAATTTTGTTGTCATTCCCTTGGTGGGGATTAGTGGAGATCTAAGATTTCATTGTCATGCCCTTGTAATCACTTCATTTCATTATTGTGCCCTTTTTATCTTTGCATTTCATTGTCATTCCCTTATGATCTCCATTCCCTTGCCCTATGATTTTGTTGTCGATTCGTGCCCTTGTGATCTCTATACCCTTTGCACTACAACATTTGGGGTCAAATTATGACATCAATTTGTGATGATGGTGTAATTTGTGGTAATTTTCATGTTTTTTTTTTTCAATTTGTGATGGTGGTGTAATTTGTGGTGTAATTCAGTCTCAAACATAGTAGTTTTTTCTCTACAATTTTCTTCAAGGGGAGAAGAGGTACCTATGTAAATGTTCTTTTATTTTCCTTCTAAACATGTATCTCTTTATATTTCCTCTAGTAGGTGATTTGAGAAGGATCTCTTTATGTATATGTTTGTGTATATATACATACATACACACACATATATATGTATGTATTTATATATAGAGAAGCTTCTCTTTATGTATATGTATGCATATATATAAATAAATGCACACAAATTTGTGTTGTCTATGTATATATGTATTTATATATACATAGATCTATCTATTTATATGCATACATAGACACACACATATGTGTGTGTATGTATATATACATATGTATATATATACATGTGTATATATGTATATACATACATACATACATAGAGATCACAAGGGCATGACAAAAAAATGTAGAGATACATATATACATACATATACACATACATACATACATACATTTGCATATGCAATTTTATCACCTTGGAAAACTCTATTTGATCTTTACTCAATCACTAAGAGATAATATAATTTGTAAGTACAGATTTTTGCATACTTAGTTGGGTATGAATAGTTATTATTGAATTCATGTGAGTAGAGTGAGTCTACTCATGAAAATAATGGCTCCATGTATTGGGTCTTTAGAGGAGAGAGACTTACAAAAGATTAGATGTTGTTTCTAGCTCAAATATTTCCAATTTTATGTTCACAACTCAAATGGTCTCCCATGGCCTGAGCTAAAACCCTCATTATTGCATTCAAATTTAAGAAATAAAATACTATTATGTCCCCAATAGAGAATTGAAATATAAAAAAATCGGATTCCACTTAGCACTATTTCAATAAATTCAAGAAATTCTACTACCATGCAAATTAACTTGCATTGATTCTAAAGCTTAGGCCCTAAAAATAGTCAAAAGGTAAATTGTTGTCAAATAATGTGCTAAACACAAGCAAGAGTACATATTTAGAATGAACATAGATATTGGCAACAATAAAGAAATATATAATCCTCTTATACATAATCAAAATTATGTTAGACATGAACTCAAGAAATTTGGCAATCAAGTAATCCAAATCTAACCTTTCAATTATCACACTCTATCTATCATTATCATTTTATCAAAATGCATAATAGTTCTAGAGATTTATCCAAATAATAAATTACACTAGCTCATACCATGAGAGATATTCAAATTTGTGGACTATTTGGAATTAATACTACTTTACCAATAAGATGACACTATAATGGAGCCATAGAGATATACTTTGGCTTGTGTGTCATTCTTGAAGACCAAATGATATCTCCACTATCAAAATTATAATATCCCTACTCAATCACAATCCCTACTTGCTTAGAAGATAAAAGCCTAAGATGAGATTTGAATAAAATTATTGTGATGTTGTTTTGTAGACAACTTATATGGATTCATATCTAATGATCATAGGCCAAAGTTATTCATGTTTATTGTACACTTTTTATGAAAAAAAATCCTAGTTATAGAGGTTACTTCTACCAATGGAGAAAGTATTCACCCTTGAGTGAGAAATTGTACACCATCTATAAAACCCTTTTACTTTTTTGGGATATGGAGCGCATTCTATGTTAGTAAAATTTAGGTTTGTAGTAATTTGGATTTTTTTTTAAAGATATGAACAATGTTTCATTAGAATTTTGTGCATTTATTTCTAGATATTACCCTCTATCATTTCCAAATATGGTGATATTGATTTTTATTTGTATTGAGTCAGAGCATGCTGATGTTGGATGGGATTGAACTGAATATGCATTGGAAGAAGGTGACCACCTCTGGATTTACCATGTGATTATTATACCATCACTTGATATACCTAAAGAATTCTTTTTGTGAGATCTTTATGATCTTCTCATGCCTTGTAAAGTCCTTCCACATTATGGGAGAAATATAAGTGTTTCTATTGAATCTGAACTCAATGTTATGGCCAATGTCAATGGGGTCCATCACCTCCCCATTTGTGGGTGTCTTGGTAAATTTCATTGATGTTGTCCATGTTTAAATGATGTCAAGACTTAGTTGGATGAACACCCCTATTGTCAATGTGTGTTTCATCAACATTCCATTGAATGGCTCCACCCATCTACACTAAAACGCCAAACCTAAAAACTTGATCATTACAGACATTGCATATATATAAATGTATGTGTATCTTTGAAGGGTTGATAGCCATATGAAGTTGACCTTTTTATGTTGGACATGGGATGATTCATTTGCGATGCCAATATATCCTCCTCCTTATTTAATTTCTATATCATCTAATTGCTAGATACAAATCACTGGACTTGGGCTTCTAAAATGGTATGGGCTACTTGGAATTGTCAAACTTGAACAATTGAGCTATACATTTAGATTGATGAACCAACACTTTGAATTATTAGTTTCATATTTAGAACCTTTGGCCTTTGAAATGTGAACTTTGATTTTGATTTGTGGTGCATGGACTATTATGAAACCAAATACACCTAAATGTTCTTGGTGACATTTGAAAGTATCTCCACAAATTGATATGAACCATTCAATCTAAATCACAGAGTCTCTGAATCTCAATGCTCTGATCCAAGCCAAGAGGCTTCTAAACATTAAAACCACTAAAATACCTAGGACACTGAATGTATCAAGCATATAAAGATCCTTGAACTAATGGAACCATTTCGAAATAGGTTTAATGAGGTTCAAAACCTAGGAGAGACTAAGATATAAACCTCATACAAGGGTTGTATGCTATGGCGGGGTAGGAGGAAGATGGTTGTGTGAATAGTTGATCGGGAAAGTTGCAAAAAATTAGGGTACTAGTTGAAATTAGTTTCATTAATTTGATAAGGGAATCAATTTTGAAAATAGGATGATCAAAATTGGCATGTTCATCCTTATGATAGATGTCTCTATCCTAGAATATAAAATTACCTCAAATGAAAAGAAACAAATTATTAAATGTATAGAAAATCAGAAGAACATTCACCTATAATTATTTTTAAGGATAAAAATATAATTTGGTGGAAAAAGCCATGAGCTATGTGGCTCCACATGGTGGTTATTTCACTATCTAGCAATGGAAACTCTTCACATTAAATACGAAGATCTTGAAATTAAAAAGTACAACTATCAAATATCTAACTTTTTGTTTTAGTGATAAAAAGTATATAGTATAATTTTAAGACAATTTATACTATTAAATGTATATGATAAAATAAAATAAAAAAGAGTACTAGATGTAGCTATATAATTCTAGTATTATTTATTATGTTAAACAAATTTTTTGATAAAACATGTATGGAGTAAAATAAATGGATCATCTACTCAATCCTATTATGACTTAAAACAAGTATGGAATAAAATAAATGGATGATCTACTCAATCCTATTATGACTTAATGTGAATGCATCTGATCATTACTTAGAGAATATTATGCATAAGATCTTTACTCAATCACCAAAAGATAATATAATCTGTAAGTACATATTTTTGCACACTTAGTTTGGTATGAATAGTTTCGATTAAATGCAATGATAATTTCTTGTGTGAATTCAAGATGTGAATGATTCATTTAATTTAGTACAAGTACTATGCAAGTGTGTATGTATGCATGTAAAGAAGTTCACATACTGAACTAATATGCATACATACTATGTTGCATAAAAATGTAACCATGGAATAAACAATAAAAAACTAAAGTCTATTCCTACATATTCATGCAAACCTCAAATATGAAAAACAACATGTAAATCATGATGACATGAAATCAAAAGAGCTTAAACAATCCAAAATAGCACTAATGCAAACCTTACAAAATCACCAAGTGGTTGATGATTTCATTATTGTGGGATGTGGTTGCTCGCAAATCCTATAGCATAACAATGGGTTAGATAGTGCTTCTTGCAAAGATGAGGAGAGAGCTCTCCTTTTATAGGAAATGAGATGAAATGGATGGTTGAGATTCAATGCAAGATGAAGGGCTAGGATCTCTCAGGATCAATGAGGTGTCCATGAGGTGGAGGCCAAGTGGACTCCATGTGGATTAGGGTTTTTAACCATTCAAAGGGGGAAAGATGCTCACACATGTGTGATAAACCTTTGATCTGATATGTGTAAGAGGTGTGAGAAGCATGGCCTCTCACACATGTGTGGGACACCTTGATTCTCATGTGAAGGGGGACAAGTATGAAAGAGGTGTGAGAAGTGTGAAGGGTGTGGGAAGTGTGAGTGTTCCTCACACGTGTGAGAACACACTTAGGATTAAAAGGAGATTAGCAAGGTGATTAGGAAAAAATAATTAGGATTAGGAAGTGGGTAGGTTTAGAAGGATGGGTTAGGTTAGAAAAGTGAGGTTGGGTGAGGGTTAAAGTTAGGAGCGATGTGCTCAAATAGGTTTAAATTTAATATTTAATTCCAAGTGGGATTAAAAGGGGTTAATTAAGTAAATGAAGTACTTTTACTTAATTCAAGTGAATGGGTTAGGATGTAAGTGGGATGAGGGGAAAGGCTAGGATTTAAATAAACCTTAGTTTATTTAAATCAAGGAAAGGTGAATGTAATTAAATAAATGTGGATTTATTTAATTAAAGGTAGGGTAATTAAATAAATAATAAATACCTATTTAATTGGTTAGGATAAGGATATTTGGACAATTTTAGGTGTCTATACATACATGCACATATGCATACAATCATCATAATCAGTAATCCTTGAATTTGACCAAAGCTATTATATATGAATAAGAGATACATGTTTAGAAGGAAAAAAAAGAACATTTACATAGACACCTCTTCTCCCCTTGAAGAAAATCACAGACCAAGGGCATGAAGATCACAAGGGCATGACACGACAATGAAATGCAATGATCACAAGAGAACAACAACAAAATCCTAGATCTCTACTGATCTCCACCAACGTTCAGACCTCTCCACCCTCTTTTGCATGCATCTCTCCACAATCAATCAAAACAAGTGGGGAATGATTAATGTCATATTTTCTTTTCTTTTTTTCTTTAAAATCCATAATCCACAATCTAAAAGATCTCCCTATATATATATACATACATAGATACATAGATATGTGTGTGTGTGTATGTATGTATATATACACATATATACATATATACATATATACATATATATATACATATATACATATATACATATATATATATATATATATATATGTATGTATGTATATATGTATGTATGTATGTATGTATGTATTTATGTATATGCATGCATGCATACATACATACATACATACATCTATACATACATACATATATACGTACCTACATGAAAACAAAAAGGACTTTCTAAGAGTTCACAATTGTTCAACAAAATCAATATTTTAAAAGAAAATGCACCTGAAGAGTTGTAAGTTCATAAGCAAGAACATAGTGTTGAAATAGTACAGAAAATGCTTGACATGAGAGGTTCACAAGTGAGGGTGATGACCAATCTTGAAAACTCAAATGTTGAAATGTTCAAGATATTGATGATCAAACACCTATGCCAGAGTTACAACATAATGTGATGTTAATTTTAGATAAGGTAGAGGTAGATATTTGGAAGTTTGATGATCAAAATTTAAGGCACAAGAGCTAAGGAAAAGGAGTGGATTTAGAAAGAGAAGGAGAAGGAGGGACTTTAGAAAGAGACTACATAATAGAAACAATAGCCAGATAACATAGAGGATATTATTGAAGCTACTAGATAGAATCTAGGAAAGTGTTGTAGTAGGTACCATGAAATTGGAATCACTTGTGTCTTTGAGAATTTATAGTCCAAATATCAAATACTTATAAGAGTGTTTCAAGTATTGGCATAGTCTCCCTATGATAATCCCAAGTATCAAATTCTTATAAGAGTGTTTGAAGGTTGGGAACTACTTCAACATCCTTTGCATGGTTTAGAGGTAATGTCATTGTGGAAGAGGCTTCTACAAGGGAATAAGCCTCATGATTATGGCATTTACATAGAAGAACTTTCTTCTTCAACCCCTTACTCTCAACTCTTCATTGAAGTTATTCTTCAATTCCTTGCATATGCAATTTTATCACCTTGGAAAACTATATTTTATCCTACTAGCTGGGAACAATTGATTGTTCATTTTATTGTACCTAATCTGATGACAATTCTACAAGAATTTGTAATCAACCCAACTAATTAACAACTAAACCCATTTAATTGGTTTATGACTAGTTTCTTTCTAAAAATATCTACTATGATATGTTTTTGTAAAATTTCTTATGAATTGTTCCCATTTTTCCTAGCCTACATTTATTTTGTGGAGGATCTTGAGGTAAGTTACTTAGCACGGGCTGAGTGAGTTTTATTGTTTTATTATTTTCATTCTATAATATATATGTAGTTGGATCAATTTTTCTATTGTGGTAAGATGTAATAAGATCCTTAGAAAACATCTCTAAATATACATGTTTAGAAGGAAATATAAATAGATACCTATTTAGAAGGAAAAGAAATGAATATTTACATAGCCTTTGAAGAAAATCATAGAGCAAGGGCATGACATAGAAATGAAATCATAGAGTAAGGGAACAAAGATCACAAGGACACGACATGGAAACAAAAGTTTAGAGCAAGGGCACATAAACAAAATCATAGAGAAAGGGCACAACAAAAAAATTTAGAGATCACAAGGGCATGGAAACGAAATTAGAGAGCAAGGGCATGACAAAAAAATGTAGACATCGTAGCAACAAAATTAAAAAGAAAGAGTACAGCAATGGAATGTAGAGATCACAAAAATGAAATGCATTGATCATAAGGGCACGACAATGTTCAAAGTTCTCCACCCTCATTTGGAGCTCTCCACTTCTTTCATGTGCAACTCTCCACAATCAAAACAAATGGGGAATGATTTATGTCATATTTTATTTTTTTATTTATACTCATGCAGTGTCACAATTACTACACCAACATCGGTATTGTAATGATTTCAGGGACAATTGCAAAAAAATATATGAAAATCACCACAACTTACACTGTAGTCACAAATTTTCATCACAATTTGAGCCCAAATGTTGCAGTGTTCAAAGATTTTTCTAGTGTGCTAGTTATTTTTTTTATATTCTTGTCTAGGTACATTTCATTCAATGTTTTGATTTTTTGCATTCTAGTGGATATCTTGGTTGTTTCAAGTTTAGGGATCAATTTTGTTGCTTCAAATGATTCTTCATGGTTTGTACTATCTATTGTATTATCCCTATGTCTCTTCTAGTCTATTTAGACATCGTTTGTATGCCATCTTGCAAATGCACTAATATAAAGTGTCATATTCCATCTATATTTTCCTTTTAGTAGTTTTTACTTGTTTTGCCTTCTAATTTGAGCAATTTTATCTAAGGACATTTAGACAAATTACAAGTTGCATGAATGGCTTGAATATGGCTTATCTTTTCCTATTGATATTTTATTGTTGATGCATATTCAGATTGGTGGCTTGGATTTGGGTTGTATATCCCCTAAGTCACATTATTTTCTATTTTTCTTTATATAGAAGGGATGAGAAGTTGTTACTAGGTACAGTCATGGCGGAGAATTGTGGTTGACTGTTTAATGTTGACAAGTTGGACACTTTGAGAGTTAAATGTTTAGTTCATGGATGTGATCATGGTGCAATAGCTTTTGGCATGGCATGGTTAGATATAGAGGTACATCCTTGATGTTCATTGGTTTGGATTCCTAATTTGGTTATTGTAGTATATATTCTTGGTTGAGGATCATGGTTATTTGGTTTCTTTTGAGGAGCTCATGATGTGCACTTTGAGTTCTTTGATGGGTTGATGCATTGGTTTATTCTCATCATTAGAGGAATATTTTTCATCATGATGTCATGGATAGCTTGGATACACCATTTAGTGGGAGCTTGTGACAGTGATGGGGTGATAGTATGGAGATTAGTTCCTAGTTTGGTTTGTATCTTCTTGGTTTTGAGGTCTTGGTTTCACTTGGTACTAAAACTTTGGTTGTGCAAGTGTAGACTTGGGGGATCTTCATGTAGGAGATGGATTTTATGATGTCGTGGGTGGCTCGGTACTATAGTTGAGTGGGTGTTATTGGCATTGATATATTTATTGAGTGTTTGCAGATGTTGGGGGTTTGTCTTAGGTCCTATTGCTGTAAAAGTGTCTTTGACATTTTCATGGTGCACTTGTTATCTTCATGGTGTGTGGAAATGGTTCTTCATGGTATGGGGAGATGGTTTTCTTCATGGTGTATGGAGATAGTTTCATCTTGAAGACTCATGGGGTTCTTGGAAAGGTGTGATTTATGCTTTCATTTGACATGTTATCCTTAGTGTTAGGATAGTTTCATTATTATGTCATGGTACACTCTTGATAGATGTTTAGAGTTTTGACATGTTATAGTGTGTTCATATGGAGCATGTTATCTGTTTGGTTGAGATAGTTAGATCATGTTGTCATGTTTATGTTCCTAAGGCCATGTTTGGAACTTTGACATTGATCTTGGTTTAGTTTCTTTATATTGAGTACACTAATTATTTTTTGAATATTTCATGATATTTCTATTGTGCATTTGGAGTTGGCATGGATTGATTGGTTACAAGTTCTCATGGATACTTAGAGATGGTAGTGATGCTAATTTCTCTTAAATTGTAGAAGTATTTGTAGGGACAGTTGTTTGGTTTTAGTGGGAAGTTAGAGGGGAAATCATTTGATATGGACTTGAGAGGAGATTGTTCTTAGATGAGTCTAAGTTGAAGACTTGGATATCTTGATGAGCATTCTCATTCCCCACTCTTGGTCTACTCAAAAAATTACTACTTGAGAGCTATAACCAATTATTTCTCTTAAGTGTATTATGTTTATGCTCTTCTTTCATGGATATGAATCCTAAGCTATGATACATAAGTTAGTTCTAGAGGGTTCATTTGAGAGATGGTTTAGCATTCATTATATTTCCATGTGCATTTTTTATTATGTTGGTTGAGTTTGGGAGATGGTTCTATATTGGGCATATTCTTTGGATTAGGAATGGTTATTCTTTGGTTTAGGAATAGTTTATGAGTTTGATCTTTTTGTGAGAGGCCTATGTCCAATATGATTAGTTATATGGTATGCTTTGGGTATTTTTTGCAGCTTCTTGGTTGGGGTTTTAGGGAGGAGATCATGCTTGAATAGTTTACTTCTAGAGGTGTATATAGAAGGACATGATACAAGTTATTATTTGCATTGTTTCTCTCTGGTCTTGGTTATCTTCTTGGATGTTCAATTTTTATTTACATTGGATTTAAGATTGGTTGGATATTGTGATCACTAGTTTGTGTTCATTTATATCATGTGAGAGATGACATGGTCATTTATTTATCTATTTTCTTTGTTCATTGTTAGACGAATGCACCAAGTTGTGGTGTCAAAAATATGACACAAAAATTTTTAGTTACAAAATTTCAATAGCAAGACATAGCCTGTGCGCACTTTTTGAAACTAATATTTATGGGCTGCAACCCATAGCCCATATAATTTTTTTTGTTTCTTCTTTCTTATTTCCTTCTCTACCCCCAATAACATCCAACCATTTTTTAAAAGGCCCAATATTTTTTCTCTCTCCTTCTCAAAATCCTTCCTTGTCTTTGGAGATCAAGATTGAGATCATCAAGTATGTTTTCTAGTTTTGTTTTTGCATTGTTTTGTATGTTTTTTTAGTTTTACTTCAAATTTATGTATTTATTTAAAATGAAATTGGTTTCTTATAAGGAAATGTAAATAGTCAACCACCAATTACCAGCCTAATCAAAAAAATCAAAATGGAAACTCTCCACAAGATCAAATTGAAAACCCTCTTGAGGAAGGGCAAGAACTTTCGCAACCTCCACTAATTGAAAGACCTCCTCCTAGCACCCAAGAAAATATAATGAATGAAATAGAAAGAGGGAAAAATGAATTAGAAGCAATCATTGGTAGGTTAAAAGTTTGCGGGAAAACTAATCCCATAAGAGCACAAATGGCATCCTCCCTTAAGTCTATTATGAGGCATGTAGCTTCTATTAGTGGTCAGTTGGATATTTGGCATTGTAAGATAGAAGAACATAAAAAATATTATGCAAAACAAAATCCTATAAAGATCTAAGAAAAAAGGACATAACAAAAGGTAACATATGTACAATGTTTAAAAATCTAAGAGAATAAGACATTGTTAAACATACAACTAAAAGATTCCTCATCCAATGGTACATGCATGATAATATTAGAAATAACTTTTGGGATAGATGGTGGATGGTTTTTAATACCCCTCCCTGCAATAATCACGAGGTTCCAATGTATTTATTAAAGAAATTTTATTGTGAACGTGTCCTTAGGAAGATGCCCATTTATTTTGACATGTTAGATTCTCAAGATAGAGGTGGAGGGGCCATCATTTGTGAGGCCAAGGGCACATCATTACCCTAATGTAGTTAGGGTACCTATTGCCAAGCCATAGGGTGAGCATGTAATTATTCCTTTAGTTGTGAAGGAACATGTATAGACTACTACTCTAGAGACTATAAATGCTTTGACATAGACCTTCATTACTTGCACCAGTCCATTAGTTGAGAAGGATCCTTCTTTGCACCATGGTCACATGTGTATGTCATGTGGATCCTTATGTATATTTGGCAGTAATGTTGGAGACACTATGGATGATGGGTTAGTCATTGATGAGTTCCTCAATGACACATTTGGCATTGATAGATAGGTAAATTACAATTCTAATTAACTAATTTGATCACATTTCATATGTATACTAAATGAATAATTAATTAGCATGTCTTGAAAATGTTCAAAATTCAAGGTAAGAGTGTTGATGGCCCTAGTACATATTTCCTGGCCCCACTTTACATCTCATCAATGAGTTGAGATGTATGTATCAATTTAATAATTTAAATTAATACATATATTTATTAAGTAATGATATGAACAATTAACAAAAAATTTACTCCATGTGCATTAGTTCTCTATTGGACCATTGACATTTACAAGGGACTCTAAGCCTAGGCATGATACAAGCTTCATAGAGGTACATTTTTTTATGTTAATTTATTTGATTTTATTATATTATATTCTATAAAAACATATAAATTATATTATATGATTTGCAGTTGTTGATGTATAAGACTCCTCATCTTCACTATGGCTAGTTTAGAGCTATTGACCAAGGTATGAAAGAGTTTTCATAGTTTTAGTTGTTATTTATAATAGTTAGTAATGAAATTTCAAATGGTATTTATAAGTATGATCAAGTGATTATATTGATTGCATTGTTGTAGGGCCTTGTTACTCCTGATCATCCGCAAGCCTTTAAGGTTGATGTACAAAGTGATTATTTGTGGCAGTAAGAAAATAATTAATTTTGTGTGTACATATATTTGATTTCAATATATAATAATTATTGATTCATACATACTTTGTTTGTATCAACTCCAGTTAGAGAGAAGCACCCTAAATAAGAAGACGAGTGAGCATGTGAGGAAGACCCCATCATCCCTATCATCTCCCTCCATGCAATGACTAAATACCTCAAGGGATTTTTTTCCTTCCCCTCATGGGAAGGAGAAGATATAGGGATGGACACATGTATAGGCATTAGTGTACATATATATTGGATTTTATGTAGTGGACATATTTGACATACATTTCATGAACATATGTCATTTTATATTTTATGAACTTTGATGCATCAGTTTGTTCATGTATGGCATTCTTGGTTACCATAATATATATCTTTTTTTTGTTTACATTTAAAGTATTTCATGTATTTCATTTTAAGATAATTTGCATCCAAAATAAGGGTAGGATTCATTAAAATAAGCTGTGATAGTATATTTTGACATGTGAATATGGATATGATATCAATTTGTATTTAGATTATACAAGTTATGAGTGCTTTTAATTATGAGTAACTTATTTGGAGTTTCTATTGGGATGAGACTACTGAAACTTGAATTCTTATTACTGTTATACAATTAACATTGAAGTTTGACTCTTGAGTTGGTTGCATTATGTAAATGTCCAAGCATGAATCTTAGTGTCATCATAAACATGTCAAGAGTTTATATATGCTTTATCTTTAGAATATGAGAAGACTTGAAATAAATTTTTTAATTTATTCATGGCATTTGATATCAATATTTCTTTCTTATCCATCTGTTCGAGAGCTTCATTCATGGAAACACACTATATATGCTCTTCTTATGATTCCTATTGTTGACATTATAGTCAAGCTTATTTATTAGTTACATACACACTTAATCAAATGGTTAGTAGCTACCAAGTTTATAGTATAGTTAATAATGTTAACCAAGTAATTCGAGCTCTACCAAATTCTATAGCTACTACTGAGTTCCAGGAACAATATTTAGTTCACACCAAGCAATATCTACCAGGTTGGTGATTATCAGTGTAAATTGAGCTTCATAGTGTTTACCAAGTTTCTTGGTGCAAACTAAGTTTTCTAGTGTTTAATGAGTTCATAGTTTTAGTAATGTGAATCTAGTGTTAACTGAGTTATACAGTGCCAACCAAGTGATTTAGTTTATACTGAGCTCGCAGTGATAGTGTCAACCAAGCTATGTAGTGTCAACCAAGTAATTTAGTTTATATTCTGAGTTTTGCAATGTTCATCGAGTCACTAGTGTAGACCAAGTTTAGAGTACTTAGAAGTGATTAGTATGAACTAAGCTTCTACATCTACTGAGTGCATGATGAACCTGAGCATTGATAATGGTTGCCGAGTGTTAGAACCTCACTAAGTTTGTCTTCAAAACCTGAGTACCATCAATTGGGCCAAATTTGTGGTGAAACTTGTATTTTAGCCAATTTTGATGAATTGTAAATTAGATTGGTATATATGTAGTTCATTCTATCACATCCAAATATAAGATGGATATAGAAGATATGTACAAGAGAAGAAGTGTGAAGTGAAAAGGCTACAAGTAGTATAAGGAGCAACAAATATTTATCTATCACAACAAGGTGATCATTACACTTGAAAGGAATCTCATTCAAAAAATAAAGGTTGCAAATCAAAGATCAACCATTGGTTCATCCTATTAGGTGGAACAATAAAATCCTTTCACAATGTAGACTTAATAGTCTTTTTTAAATCTCTTTATCGAGTGCATAATTCACTATATGTTTGTAAATCCTTTTGTAAGGTGGACCTAGTAGTTCTTATTGCTCCTAAAAGGGAAGATCGTCAAAAGTTATCATTATAAGTCTTAACAGGCCAACTTTATTATATAGTACTAAAACTTGTGGGTATCATCCGCACCCCAACTTTACTTTCTATTTAAAAGGTTTTTGGGTTACCATATTGTGTGTCAAAGTGTTATGAATATTTTAATGCTTTTAGTTTTTCATGCATGCAATTAGATCGAAATACATATGAAGGATTAATTGTTGAATTAAGATTAAGTTTTCTTAGTTACTGATTCACCCCTCCCCTCTTAGTAACTTAGCCTATCTTATATTTCCAACAATTGGTATCAGAGCTTTATATTTCTCAAAGAAGAAGTTTAATAGCTTGAGCAAAGATTAGAGGCAATGGAACTATTCAAAATTGATAAGGCTATTGACAATGAAAAGATAGATTTGAAATTAGATATTGTGAAACTTAAGAAAGAAAAGGAGCAACTCTCTCAATCCCTAAAAAGAATAAAAGATCTTGCAGTATAGATGAATGACAAACTCTACATTGAAGAAAGAATTGAAGATATCCATTCAAAAAGTAACTTTGATGAAGTTAATGAGGAAATCAAAGAACTATTAGAAAAGAATGGTAACCTTCAAGAAGAAGGAAGAAAGCTAAAAAGAGAAAAGTAAATTCAGTCCGTAAGATTGTGTGAAGTCATGGAAGAGAAAAACAAGAGAAAAGAAGAGTTAAAAGGAAAGGACAATGAAATTCAACATCTATCCCTTCAATGGATAGACTTCATTGATCAAATTACTAATGCAAATGAAGAAATCATGAATCTAAGATTAGAGAATGAAATATTATGAATGATCTAAACATTGAAAAGAAAACAAATGAGAGGATGATGAAATCTGAAGCAGACATGAATAAATTGAATGAGCAAAGCAAATACAGATAGAAAGGTAAAGTAGGAATTGGATATATTGAAGAAGGTGAAACATCCAAGAAAGGAGCTCAAAAGAATCAAAGACCTACTTGTAATCATTGTCGTAAGCTAGGTCATACATCAAACAAATTTTGGAGTAATGGTAAAGCTAAATTCAATGGAAAATGCTACATTTGCAATAAGCATGGTCATAGAGCTAATGAATACAAAGAGAATCTTAAATTTGAAGGAAAATGTCACAAATGCAAAAGGAATGGGCACAAATCCTATAATGCAAAACCAAGATATTGAATCTAGTAGAACATATTGTAAATGCTATATTTGGTTGGGACTACAACACCTAATGTAGATGTCACTACAATGGAGAATTTGGACACATTGGAATAAATTGTGAAACATCACATGAGAACAAGAGACACCACTAGAAGATATTTTATTTGTACAAAACTTGGATATCTTGCCAAGAACTGTATGAACACTAGAAGAATTGAAGATGAAAATAAAACCAAGGCTGAC
Source organism: Cupressus sempervirens (assembly GCA_028749045.1). Classification (NCBI taxonomy): domain Eukaryota; kingdom Viridiplantae; phylum Streptophyta; class Pinopsida; order Cupressales; family Cupressaceae; genus Cupressus; species Cupressus sempervirens. The sequence goes on along the minus strand of CM053793.1, from coordinate 565,730,361 downwards.
AACATTAGAAAATAGATGAGACATCAATGGATTTTGAAATCTTCTGAGCATGCAAGTCTAAGTAATGAAGCAAATGTCACTCAAGAATTGGGTGACTCAAACATTTCTACTTAATCTCTCACAAGGATAACTAAAACTAAGATTTTGAAGAAGACATCTTACATCAATTTTAGTTAGCCAGAATGAAAGATCCATATCAGCATTCAAGATACAAAGGGATCATCGAGTGTCTAAGGAAATTTTGGACCTTACCAAGCTAGGTCAGGCTACAAGACTTTGCCAAGCAAAGTCAGGAGTAACTAAGTCATTGTGTGGACACTAAGTCATGAATCGATCTAGTGAGAAATTAATTCAAATCGAGTGGAAGATAGTGTATCATCAAGAAAGAAAATGTACCAATCATTTATGGAAATTAGAAAATGAAATTTGTTAAAAAGGATGAAATCAAATTCATTTGTCACTATGAATTCTCAAGAGCTTATGTGAAGAGAAATTTATGTCCATCTAAGTGATCTATGTAAATTGTTGTTGAGGTTTTCCATATTTTTTGCAAACCCTACTGAGCAATGGCATCCTCTAGTAGAAAAACCAAGAAAGGGTTTGAGATGTTAGTTCAAGGAGTTTAGTGGAAACCACCTGATTTCAAGTTGAGTCTAACATTTGCAAAAACTCTTGATCCCAACAGAGCTCAATCATGGATTCCATCTAAGATACTATTGAATAATGATATTCGCTCACATTTTCATTATTTGATTCCAAATATAGGAACCCTAGAAATGGATGAAACTTTGGAAAAGTTGTGTGTGAATGGTGCATTGAAACCTGAGCATCAACACTTGGAAGCCAAGGGTTTAACCCACATTCCACATATGCCTCAAGATTCTCAGATAAAATGGATAAGGTTTATCCTTAGCCATGTACATAATGGGAAGCTATGGTTAGAGTAGCCTATCTTGATAATGAAGAAAATAATTCATCAAATCATAGGACTCTTGATGTTGACTAAGGAAAAGACCACCAAAACCCTAAGTCGAGTAGAACTGGAAAAAAAAATTCTTTCTAAATGGAATGGAAGAGGTATGAAGTTCAATTGTGTAGCTAACATGGAGTTAAAATTTGGAATTCACATAATTGCACATAAAATATATAGCTCTAGTCAAATCAATAGCATATCATGTGAGGCATTTGATCTTGCTTTCAAAGTGGTGAAGAAGAACATGTCCTTTGACCTTGGTGAGTTGATGTTGAACCAATTCAAAAAAAACATGGAAAGTGTCAAAACTTAAAACAACAACCCATTTAAGTTTGGTTCACTTTTAACCTATTTATTCTTATTTGTACAAAAGTTTCTCCCTTCAAAAGGCATAGTTGTATGGAGAAAAGATGTACCTATATTGTATCAAATCAATGAGTATATAGCAGAGATGGATGAAAATTATGTCAGCATAATAGATAATTATTTTGATTCATTCAAAGATAAGATGAATAAGAAATTTAGAATTCCCATGAAACTTGTAGAAGACTACAATGACGATGCTTTTTTTATGGTATATTGTGAGAAAGTTTACATATAAGCACTCAGACCTAGAGTAGTATGGGTCAAGCCTCTAGCCTATGAGGTTAATATTAATGACACTAGGGATATCATTGAGATATTGTTAAATGAATCTATGGATCCCAAGGTCACATATTTTGGTACATATGATGAAGCCAAAACTAGAATTGAACTAAAGATAAAGCTTCCTTGAGTTGTCAAAAAAGGAAAGAAAAGGATAGCAAAACTGACACAAACTAGTTCTACTCTCCTATTGGAAAAAGGTAAAGGAGGTGATGTGATTGAAGATAATGCAAAAGATGAGGCAAATGAAGAAAAATTAGAAGAAGAAGAGCTAGTCAAGAAGAAAGGTAATGTTACTATAACCAAACCTACAAATTCATCTACTACAATATTCACAAGAACATCTAGAAAAAAATTTAAATTGGGTGAGAAAGCAGGGGATATTGTTTTAAAATGGCCTCCACCTACATTTCAAGATAAACTAAAATAAATTGATGTTCGAGCTGGCATGGAAAATTTTTAATCATTAAGGTATGAGACTAGAAATGTAGAGGAAAGGAAGCAAGTTGAAGACATGATTATTTCTAAGCTAGGTAAATGGAAATACTCACCTGACCAACTTGCACATCAGCTTCTCAATGAACTGATGGATAGAATTAAGCCAAGATGGGAACCTGCCAAGAAAACTGCAATGGATATATATGAGCAAACTCTGAGGTAACTCATGTCAAGTCTCAATGACAAAGAAGTAAAAGATTTCATCAAGCAAAATGAAGTAAAACTCACTTTTAAATTTAACACCTGCTTGATATTGGTTAATGAAACTGAACATGTGGTGAATAATGCCACTAATACATGGAGGAATATCTACAATCTTCATTAGAAAAGTGATTTTTTTGTTCATATCAATGATAAAGATGATGATGGTGAAGATGACAAGTAAGAAAAGGATAATGATGATGAAGAAGAAACAAATTATGATAATATAGATGATGAGGAACAAGAATAGGAAGCCACCAAGGAGAATCTCCTTGAGATTTAGAGCATTGAGGAAACATACCCTAAAAAGATTACAACAATAGTTATGGCCTCACTTCCTCACTCTTTGAGAAAAGCTTAAAGCCATCAAGCTCAAAGAAATCTACTTCTCAGCTAGTTGTAACAAACACTGCAAATCTAAGCATTCAACCAATCTCTACACATGTTCAGCTCAATACTTCATTGACTAAATTAATCAACACTATTAGTGTAAATAATTAATTATTATTACACTTTACTTAAGTTTACTTATATTAATGCATTAATTTATTATTTATTAGATTATACACCTAGGAGTATGCATATTCATATGAGTTGTCTTGTTCACAACATAGGAGTTAGCAACTCTAATTTAGCACATGGTATCTACAACACTAGAGTTTTCATAATCAACTGAGTTGTCATGTAGAAAACATAATTGTTCACACTCTAATTAAGAACATGGTCTCTACAACATAATTTTACATGACACACTCATGTTAAGCTTATCCTCTCATCATCACACTAACTTCTATGCTCAATGGAGAATAATCCACTCTTAGTGGACATGTGCTTAGTTGTGAGACTTATCATTGTGTTGACTCCTAGTCATTCTATAGGCCTTCATATTCATGCACTCCTAGTGTGTGTGTACATCAATTCAATTTCATATTATTATTTTGATCATACTTTATTGGTCCATATTGTACATGTGCTTGAGCTTCTTGATCTTGGGTGATTTTACCCTAAGGAAAATTCTTACATGGTATCAAAGTTGAGGGAGCTTCTCTTCACATAGCCATTGGAGGCCATTTTTGCTTCACCTCTCAAAGGACCACAATTTAGATCCAAAGTATCATAGTCATCGAGAGTGTCTAGAGCTAAAGAAAACCTCACCATTGTGTCTAGAGTGTCAATTTAGTGAATTTTGACTATAAATTTGCCTATCCTAGGCCATAGTCAAATCTGAGGCAATTTTTTTCCAAATGCCCAATTTGCAGGATTGATATGATCTCTTCAAATTTGTGCAATTAATTTTTAGATCTTCATTTTTATTAGCTTCTCCACACTTTTTTTATTCGGATCTGCATTTTTACTTTTTGGATTTGCATTTTATTTCCAAAATTCTATGAAAAAAATGGCCTTTTAGGCCAGTAGGAGAGATTTTTTGTAGGACAAGATTGGAGCTTGCTGGTGCAAATTATATGTTGGTATCATATTTAGAAGGTTAAAAAAGCCCAAAATTGACTTTTATTTCACCAAAATTAGACAGCTAAGGTGAAATTTAGAGTCAATTTATTTTTGGAGGTGTGACGATGATGATTCAAGAAAAATATTTATAGAGGTGATTTTCAAACAGCGATATCTCCCTCATATAGACTCCTTTTTCCAAGAAATTTTTATTGTTTTAGGGTAGAATTTTGTGATCTACACATTGATGCATGATGTTTGAGATCTTTATTCTTGATTTTTTCTACGAATCACAAATCCCAATTTTTGCAACTTCAAAGGCTTAGTTTAGGCTCATCTTGACACATGTTCAGGTTCTATTTTTTTTAAAGTGCTTACTTTTTTGTTTACTTTCCAAATTTTCAATAAGATTATAGTCTTGTGTGGAAAAAAAATCACTTTCAAAAATATATCCTTTTTTGCATTGTATTTCTTTGATAAAACTTCAGAATTGTTGAATATCTAAGCTACATTGCTAAGTACCATATTTGAACTCCAAAAGGAGGTTGTAAATAGCTAAATCAGAAGCCCACTTTTGTCCATTTTTTCAAGTGGCCTATTGTAAACACACTACATATATAGTGTCAAAAGCATCATTTTTGGGGGGGTTCTTTGATTGAGTGAATGGTGGGGGGGTGTATTGTGTTCTTTTAATTTTTTGCATCATGGGTTCATCTAAAAATCCACTTCTAAATTCACACAATTATAATGCATGGAAAGATATTGTATGGAGTAGAGTAATGGAAAAAGGTTTAAATCTATATGTTGATGGTACAATTGTAAAACTCACTGATGTTGATGCACAAGTTGATTGGCAAGTTAAAGATAATCAAGCTTTAGGAATTATTAGGAGTTGTCTTCATAGAGATCTCTTCTTCCACATTTCTAGCTTTAAGGATGCCGAGGGTGCTTGCGAGAAACTTGAAGGGTTGTATGGTAAGGCAAAGGATGAAAAGGGATTCCAAATTGAGGATGATCTACTTCTATTGGATCCTAAGAATTTTGACACAATTCAAGACTATGTCAACAAAGCCAATGAATTGATAGTACTACTTAAGGATTGTGGTAATCCCACAAAAGATGATAGATTGATTCATCACATGTGAAGAGGCTACCTTTAGAGTATGCATCTTTTGTTTTGAGTTACAATACTCATAGATTGACCATGGGAAGTGCCTTCACTAAGCCTACATTTGATGCATTTGCAAAAATGTTGATGTTGGAACAATCCAAGTTGATAGATATGGAAATTCTCAAGTTATCCAAGTCTATAGCATTGGTGGCTAGTAATGAGAACCAAAAAAATCAAGGTGGAAATTTTTTTACCAATAGTAAGAAAAAGTAGTGGAAACCAAAATCACAATCAGAGACACAACAATCTTCCTCCTTACAATAAGGAAGTTCTTCTTCCAACAAGAAGGGAAACAACAACAAGAAGGATAAACTATTTTGTGCATATTGCAAGAAACCAAATCATGATGAGCATCATTGCAAGGCTAAGAGAATAGATGAGTTGGAAAACTTACTTAGGATGAACAAAATCAATGTGCCAAATGCTTCCAAGGATTCAAATCCATCCACTTCACAAGGAAAAGGACAAGCATTTATGGCAAGTTCAAGTTCTTCAGGGGAATGGATTCTTGACTCAAGTGCCTCATATCATATGGGTTTTTCAAAAAGACACTTTTCTTCATTGAAGAAATCTAAGGTACCTCACATCATTGTAGGGAATGATACACAAGTGGAAGTTGAAGGGTCTACTTTCTTAATCACAAGAATGAAGTGTTTGATAAGATTCTAGCCTTCAAGAGTTGTGTTGAGAAGCAATCAAGGAAATCCATCAAGTTTCTTCGTATGGACAATAAAAGTAGATATGTTAACTCAAGACTTAGAGACTTTTTTGAACTTGATGATATTGATCTTCAAAATCTAGTAGCATTTAGTCCCCAAAAGACAAGTGTTGCAGCAATGAGGATTAGAACTATTAAGTCAATAGAAAATTGTATGATTCAAGCTAAGTCTCTTGATCCATCACTTGAAGTCAAAGCTATAAGAAATGCCAATCACATCCTTAATAGGTCTTCTCATAATGTCTTAGATGGAATGACTGGTTTTGAGGCATGGTGTGGAAGAAAACTAGTTCTAAAACATTTTAGAGTTTTTGGTTGTCCAGCATGGGCACACATATCTTCAAGGGAATACAAGGCACCACCACCAAGACCTTGTACTTTCATTGGATATGAAGAAAGTGGTAAGGCATATAGATTTATGGATCCTAAGACTCATGAGTTATTAATAGAGAGCAATGTTCACTTTGAGGAAAGTTCACCTAGCTTATCCTCTAATCCTCTCCATACTTCATACATTGTGGGAACTAATAGTGACAATAGTAATAGTGATTCAACAGGTTCAGATATGGGGGATCATTTTGATAAATGTAGGATGAGGTCAATGTTGTGGTGTCCGCAACACATGCCCCATTCCTCCTTAGGAATGGGGAACCCCTACCTTTTTTCAAACTCCCGTACTCACAATTCGAGAGTTGGGGGAAAATTTTTAGTGTTAAAACATTAGAATCGTCAGAAAATTAGAAAAAGCAAAAAATTGAAAAAAATAAAAAAACACCAAAAAAATTGAAAATTTGAAAAAATGCAAAAAAAAATAAAACAATTGAAAAATACAAAAAAATCAAAAATTCAGAAAATATAAAAAAAATTTAAATAAAAGTTTTTTTTAAAAAGAAAAAGAAAAGAAGAAATAAATATATATATATATATATATATATATATATATATATATATATATATATATATATATATATATATATATAATAATGCGCATGCGTGGGTGTGCATGGGCTGGATGCACCGTACCGAGGTGCACCGCACACCCAACCTAACATGGGGTTATAAAAACCCCAAACACACATCCCTCATTATTTTTTGCATTGCATTCCCCTGACTTTAGTGTTGCGAAGGTATGTCCGAGGTATTTTTTCTTCCCATGTGCTGCACACTCAACACATGGACACCATGCCTTGTGCAGCCATGCATGGACATACCATTCTCTATGCCATACTCTTGCATTGTGCACCTGGCCTTGGGCCCCATGTGCACTACTGGCACCATGCACACTCAGCTAGTGTGGCGAGCCTATCCTTGTGCCATGCATGCTCAGAGGGAGCTACATGCTTGGCCTTGTGCCATATGCACTCAGCTGGCACTGCGCACCTAACCTTGCACCATGCATGCCCTATCAGCGCGACGCACCTTGACTTGTAGTCACTTGCACACCCAGCCTCAATACTACTCCAAACCCTAAGCTAGTGTCGCACACCCCACCTTGTATCACATGTCTTGACTTGGTGTTGGATGTGCTTTGCACTCTCTGCCACATGGGTTTTCCATAACCCTATCATACATTTCTTTTTATTATTTTAAAAAAAAATTAAAAAATAAAAAATAATTAAAAATAATATTAAATAAAAATGATAAAATTAAAAAAGAATAAATTCAAAAAATATAAAATAGGAAAAAAAAGGAAAAAAAAGAAGAAAATAATAAAAATAAATGAAAATAAATAAAGTGCCTAAATGGGGGCAATTTTTTTCCTTTTCTTTATTTTTATTTTAATTCATAGTTTTTATGTTTTTGGACTAATAGCACTTTTTTTTCCTCATAATGTGCAGATATTAAAATGGCGTCCACATCTAGAGTAGCACCCAAACTGGTAGTCTTCAAGTTCCAAGGCACAAATGCAGAAGGCCTTAGCCTTGAAGATTATGAGTTAAAGGATGTTATGTTGGGAAGACCTACATAGGATTCAACCTGACAAATGATGACTATGGGAGTGAAAGAGGTCCTCAAGTACATGGAACAAGAGGAGATTGAACTCCATACACTTTGAAGGCAAGTTGAGATCCTAAAGGGGTATCTAGCTGAAGTTGTTGGTCCTCTTGATCTTGAACACCCGAAACATACTTTAAACACTGTACTTAGAGAAGGGGGAGGTGTGCAACTTGATCCATTTTTGAGAGCTTGTCAATAGTGGTGAGAAATTTTTTAGGAGAAAGGTGTTACCATTATCATAGGGAATTTGAAGTTATTGCATGCTATGTAGGAAAACGTGAATAAGATCGTAGCAATTTTGAAGTAGGAATTTAGTATCATGGATGAGGTACATGCTTGGAGTAAGAATTTGAAAACTCTACAAGCCATAAAGGGTCAAAGATATTGGGTTTTGATTGACGTATATACTAGAGAAGAATTGGACATGATTGATGACTGGATAGAGAAAATAGTAGATAGCAATAAAGTAATGGAGACATTACATGAGGAAATCCATCAGCTCAAGGGCCAAGCCCAAGAGTGAATTTTGGAAGTAGAAAGACACTACAATGATGCATGCTTGGATATTTTTGAAGATGAAGAATGAGAGAAATTATTACCTATAGAGATAGTAGTGAAGAATTTCAAGAAGATTTTTGTGGAGGTTACTGATAATGAGGACATTTGACAAGCCTTCAGAATAGAAGAAGCCCTGTTAGAGTTGGACACCAAACTTGGAGATTTTTCTTAGACTTGAATTGAAGTGGAAAACTATAGACAGAAGGTGAAAGATAAATATTAGGCTTTAGATCTTCTAGATGTGGCTAAGATTACTGAGATGATAGAGAAATTCAAGGGTAAACATCTAACATAGCTTTGGGATGAAGAATAACAAAACCTAGATGCCAAAATTTCAATTTTGACACTTAGTAAAATTTTGAGTTTTGACCCAGTTGAGGTGTGTAGGTCCACAGCTCCACAAATCTACAACTCTATAGCTCTGAATTTCAAAGGGGCACTGATAGTTCTCAAAATAGCACTTTCAATGCATTGAGAGCACATTTTGATGATAGTTTAACTTTGACACACACCTAGTGAAGGACCAACTTCTATTTTTGGCACCTCCAGATGCTCCTACTTTGACTGAAGGCTTCATCCTACTTTCTCACTCATGCTTTTTCTATTTTTGACATGTAAAGGGCACATGCATCTAATTAAGGAATAAAATATGGATGGAGTCCTTCTAAACACCAAATTAATTGTTAGTCTATATATATTTAGTTATTTTTAATATTTTAAAAACACTTTATTGCATGAAGATATCTCTCGCTCTCAATACAAATTGAGGAGATAATTTCTTATAAATACCCCACTGTAAAATGTAACAAAGGCTACTATTATTATACAATAAAATTATGCTTTTGGTGCTCACATTTGGAGTGTAGGGATTCTTTCTTGAATGTGTCATTGTTTTGTGAATTTTGTTCATGGAATTGTGATTGAGCCAAAGGTTTATTGCATTGTTTCTAGTTGTGTGATCTTTTAGTTTTGGTGTTTGCTATAGATTTATGAATTCCACTGATGTAACAAGCTTGAAAAGAGATCATCAAATTGTGCCTACATTTCCTTTTGTCTCACATGAGCACACTTTTTGTGGCCTTCCAATTTGATGAAAGGTGAAATATCATATGATTGTTAAAGTTTGTCGCCGACGATTGCATCAGTGGATTTTATGAAGCACTACTCCTATTTTCATTGGTTTCCTGTCGATTTCTTTGAAAGTTTAACTTGCAACATGTTTTTTGTAGCTTATGTCCATTTAGGATTTCAATTTCAAGTTATTTCAATTTCATGTTATTTTCTTTTAGTTTCATTATTTGCTTTGTTAACCCCTTGTTAGAATAGGAATTCATTTAAGTTGTATTGTTAGAATTGCATTCATTACAAAAAAAACTAGAAAATACAAAAACATTTTTCTTTTGTGTTATTTTGAGACAGAAAATAGATTTACTTCATTCCAAGATCATAATAGAACTAGCAAAGGCCTCCTCGTGAACAATCGCATTTATCTTCAACTAAGCGGATTTTGGTATGTTGCAAGAAAAATAACGAACCTTGGAGTTGATCTCAAAAGGATTAGATTTTCAAGAGAGGAATTACGCAATGGATTCTTGCTATTGACCTCATGCAAAAAAATTGCCCAAAAAAAGTGGCACTAGAAGGAGGGCCTCTTTTGACTCCCAGAAAGGAAGAAAATTTGTCCGAGTTTTAGAATTTTGCACTTCTACAATAATCTGTGCTTCACAAAAGTTCAAAAAATTTCATAAGTTTTTGACAAATTTAGGTCTATAGCTTTGTAGGTGCACAGGTCTGCAGGTCCACAGCTATGTAGGTCTACAAGTCCACATCTTTGCAGGTTTGCAGGTGCACAAAACTCTATGGTGCACAAAATTTAGAGAGGTGAGAAAGTGTACTTTTGTAGAGGTGCACTTTTTCTAAAATTGATGTAAGCTGGAGGATATTGATCCAAAATCCCCATTTTAGCAAGCATTAAAGTCTACGCCAAGTGCACACAAGTTTCTCAAGCTCACCCACTTTTGCAAGCCATTTAGTGACAAGGGGACATCCTAAGTTCAACCACTTTCATTCGAGATTTCATCATCTTCTTCAACTCCACCTCCACTCCAACCATCTAGTGGACCACCACATATTCCAATAGCTACTCCTCAACAACCACTGTTAGGTCTACCAAACCCTCCAATGGCCTTTTTCACAAATGTCATAGACTCACCAACAAACTTAAGAGGTACACTCCATGACCTCCCTAAGAATCTCAAGAAGTTTTTCCCAAGATTCATCTATGGTGAGACTCAAACTATCGAAGATCATATTCAATAAAATTTGTAATTGCAAGAAAGTTGCTAATGAGGACACGGTTCTTCATTTATTTTCCTACTCTTTGGGAGAAATTTCCTTTAATTGGCATGTCAGTTTGCCACCTAGATGCATTGGAGATTAGGACACATTCAAAAAATTGTTCTTGGAACAATTCAAAATATTCATCAATCTAGTTGTGATACATCAACAATTCATATCAATCAAAAGGGACCCAGCTGAGACAATTTCCTACTTCAACCATCACTTTCACATGGCTTACTACAAGTTGGAAACGACATACACCATACTAGTTGAAGCCGCTATTCAAATTTATCTGAATTCTATGGATCCTCTTACTGCAATATTTCTAAGAAGACTTCCTACAACAAATATTGACACATTGGACAAAGTCTTCATAGAGACAATCATGTTCACAAAGCAAGCCAATTGTAATGGAGGAGGAATGATGCTTCCAGTACAAGTAGTCCCTTCAATACCAACATACCCTATGGGAGCACCCACCTTGCCTAGCCTATTCATACCTATGAATCCATTTCCATTACAGTAGGCACCCACTCCACAAACTCAAGTGATAACATATCTAGGGTATGAGCCTCCAAAAATAACTTTCTTTGAATAGAAGGCCACAGTTCCTATGGAAATAGACAATAACCTCATTTCAGAAGTTGGTCAAATGAAGAAGACTATGTCACAAATGAAAAATGAATTGACACATCTTATATTGTCACAAGACAAAAATAACAACTTCCAAAGAAACAATGTTGGCCCCTACAAAAACAATTTTGGTTAGAATTACAACATGAATTTCAACAAGAACAATAACAACAACAATGCAAGAAACAACAATGGAGGAAACAACTTCAATCCTCCTAATCGTAACAATGGCTTCCAAAGATAGAACTAAAAATGGAACACTTGACCAAACAATGGAATAATTCATGTTGATAACAACAACAACAACATTCAATATGCTGATATCAATCAGTATGATGATAGCCAAAATGCACTCAACAATGATGGTTCGTACTATAATGGCAATCAGCAGATGAATCAAAATTCATAGGTAAATGAAAATCCTCCTCCTATACAGGTCAATGCTATGCTATTGGAATCCTATGATCCTACATAGATTACACAAGTGGAACAACTAGCAAGTGATGAATTCTCATTCCCATTTAGTCAAGAACCTGATATTTAGCATGATGAGATGTTTGCCTTTCACAATGATAACTAGAATATATACAATCTCATAAATAGAAAGGACCCCTTGATGGATGGGATTCCTCCAAGTTTACAACCAACCCCACCTAATCCAAGGGCAAGTAATAATGTACCACTAGTAAGACCAGTGTAGGGAGGACAACAAAATAAAAATCAAATAAATGTACCAAAAATACCAAAGAGTCCTGCTTGGTCCACTAAAAAGTACAATGCAATAGAAGATTTGAAAAGAACTAAAACCAATATGTCCATGTTTGACATATTACAGAAATGTCCACAACAAAGAGAAGCACTCATGAAGAAATTATATAATAAAAAGGTTTCCCATAATACGAATGCTATTCCTCAAAAGACAGTGCCACAACAAGTAAATGCTATAGAAGAGATGCCCACTATGTTCAAAGACAAAGTTGAGGTACCCCCATTTTTTCTTAACATTAGGATATATGGGAAGAATATTCACAATTTCCTTATTTATTTAGGAGCTTCATGTAAAATAATGTCATTATCAATAGCTCAAAGGCTAGGAGTTAGTCCTTAACCCTCTAATCGAGTGGTGATATAGTTGGATAAAATAGAGGTAAAAGTAATTGGTGTATTGAAAGATGTGTCGATACAGTTGACAGTTGATCCTAGGATTTGGGATGTTATTGATATACATGTGGTTGATATCCCATAAACATATGGGTTACTTCTAAGTAGAGAATGGATGAAATCTCTAAGAGGATGGTTTGCTACAAACTTCACTCAATTGTGGTTACCATGGAAAGGATTGAACAATCAAATCTAGATAGATGTTGAGCCCAAATTGAAAACAATGATCATAGATTACAATTCTGCAAATGAGATAGCATTCTTACAATTAGATTTGGGTCCATACAAATTGATGGTGTCAGATATGGTTCTAGCCAATTCATCTCAAGATCACAATGAAGAACCTAAGGTGCCAGTACCAAAATGAGAAACTGTGACATAGTTCATAGATAGTATGGTGACTAATTTAATTTTTTTAGGAAGGGAAGCTGATTCTAGCATCCTCCTCCTTCCAGGATTCTATTGGTTACACAAAGGTAGTCACTCTAAGTTTGAATGATCTTCTTGGAAAGAAGTAGTAGAAAAGGTACTAACACACATAATGGAAAACAAGGATAAGAACACCTCAACAAATGAACTTACAGAAATCCAAAATTCAGTGGACTCATCTGACCTTATTGAAAAGATCAAAGAAGAAATTGAAGATTTTTCGTACAGCAATACCTTTTCAGATGATGGAGGTCTATCTTCTCCTCCTCTAGGGTTGATCAAAGTCAAAAGAAGCAGAAGATATGTGAAAGGTAAATGATGGACTTCAGTAGTCATCCATCCTAAACCTAAAGTTGAAGAAATCAAAGAATTGATAGGGGAAATTCAAGATAAATAAGAAAAACATGCACTTCCTCTATCTATAGATTATGAAGGGGACTCATCAAGTCCTACAAAAAGGAAAGTTATAATGGGTTCCTAAGAAATAGTCATTCAAGGCTCAAGTGAAAGAGAAGTTAAGGACAAATAAGCATAAAGTTAGAAAACCCAAAAGGTAGGTCTTTCTATGCCACATATCAGTTATAGTTTAGATGTACTAACAATGTTGTAGAACATGAGGCATTAATTTGAGGACTTCTCTTTACACTGGAGAAAGGACTCACAACTCTTAAAATCAAGGGGGATTCCCAATTGGTCATACGACAAGTAAAATCCATATACTCTTGCAATGACAAAAGATTACTTGCTTATAGAAAAAGGGAATGGGATATACTAAATGACTTTGAAGCCTTAAACATCAAATCCATCCCAAGAAGAAAGAACATGGTAGAAGATGCTCTTGCCATTTCAGCAAGTGCTTTAAAACCAATTGAGAGAACCAAGTTAGAAATATTTTCAATAGAATTGGTCACTATTCCATCCATTCTTGATAATATCACCAACTTTTAGGTCTTTCAATATGATCAACATATACTTGAGTTTATCATGTACAGTTTCCATTTTGAGGACAGGAGATTGATGATACACTAGATTATAGAACTGAAGATGACGGGCTTGAAGATGAAAATGGAATTCTTAATTTGAAAACTAACACTATTCCAAAAGAAATGGTTGAGCCAGAATGTATATTTGATCATGATGAATCAACACTCAATAGAAGGGAAACTCAAGAAAAAGGGAGTCTAAGAGTGTGACTCGTACAATTTGGGTACTGATGAAGAACCAAGAATGGTACAAATAGGTAAAGTGTGCAACTCATAGGAAAGGGAAGATATGTCCAAATTACTCACTGAGTATAAAGATGTCATTGCTTGGAGCTATGAAGTATTAAAGACTTATGATCCTAAGATTATCACACATGACATCTCGTTGAAGCTCGATGTCAAGCCATTCTGACAAAAAAAAAGACTGGTAAATCCTCTCATTGAACACTAATCATGAAAGAAGTAAAGAAGTTATTGGATGCTAAGATCATATTTCCTATCTTCCATTCAACATGGGTGGCCAATTTGGTTCCTGTGTAGAAGAAGACTGGAGAGATTCATCTTTGTGTCAACTTTTGTAACTTAAATCTAGCATCTCAGAAAGACAACTATCCTTTACCCTCACTTGATGAGGTTCTAAAAATTGTAAATGGTTCAAAAATGATGTCTTTCCCAGATGGATACTCAAGATATAATTAGGTGATGGTTGACAAAGAATATAGGCTAAAGACAACTTTCACAATGAAGTGGGGGACTTTTGTCTATAGAAAGATGCCCTTTGGACTAATTAATGTAGGAGCTACATTTTAACAAGTGATGGATGAAGCTTTTAAAGGATTGATTAATAGATGTATAGTCATCTACATGGATGACTTGACTATCTTTTCAAAAGATTGAAGTACCCACATTGCTGATCTGAGACAGGTATTCAATAGATGTAAATACGGCATATCTCTCAATCCCAAGAAATGCTCATTTGGCATTACTAAAGAAAAGCTCCTAGAACATGTTATTTCTGAAGCTAGAATCTTCATTGATCTAGATAGAGTTAAATCCATTCTAAAGTTAGCACCTCCACATAGTCAGAAGGAATTGAAGTCTTTCTTTGAAAAGATAAACTTTGTGTGAAAATTCATAAGTGGATTTGTAGAGATAGTTCATCCCCTTAATGATTTACTCAAAAAGGGGGATAAGATAGAATGGGTTCCAAAGATAAAGAAATCATTTGAAGATATTAAGGTTGCTATTTTTATGGCCCCAATTTTGGTGAGTCCAGACCAGGAGTTTCCTTTCAAGATTTATTCTTTTGCTTTCGAACATTCTTGTGTAGGCATCCTAACACAAAAAAGGGAAAAGGAAGATGAGAGACCAATTTCTTTTATGAGTTGTCCTTTGAAGAATGCAGAGTTGAAATATTCAAACCTTGATAAATAGTCCTTTACATTGATCAAGGTAGTAAAAAAGTTTCATCACTGCATACTAAGAAGTAAGGTGTACGCAATTGTACCTAGTCTAGTAGTAAAGACACTTTTGATGCAGAATGAACTTGGTGAAAGAAGAGGAAAATGGGTGGCCATACTTCAAGAATTTGATCTTGAAATTAAATCTATGAGATTAGTCAGAGGTCAAGGGTTGTTAAAAATGATAGCTAATAACCAAGATGGAAATGAAAAGGAATTCAAGTTTGACGATGAAATAAATAAGGGTGATTAGAATAAGATGGTTGTATCACAAGTTGACATTAATCAGGGAGTACTAATGGATGTTTGGTATCAAGACATTGTTTATTATCTCTTACAAGACCAATGCCCAAAGTGGATGAATAGTTCACAACGTAGGGGACTTAAGATGAAATGTGAGTCTTACATGCCACTTGATAACAAGTTGTATAAAAGGAATTACAAAGGGATTTATCTAAAGTGTTTAGGCCATGAGGAAGCAAAGGAAGTTTTGGAACATTTCCATGACAAGTGTGATGCATGACATGGTTCAGCAGAAGCAATGGCCCACATGATTCTAAGATTGGGTTATTTTTGGCCCTCGATATTCAAAGACACTTTCGAGCATGTACGCTCTTGTCATATTTTTCAAACCAGTGCTAATAGAGAAAGGAATCTGGAAATGCCCTTATAGCCTATGTACGAGATATGCCCCTTTGCAAAGTGGGGGCTGGATTTCATTGGTTTAGTCAACTCACCACCATCAACTGAACATACATTTATTCTCACAACTATAGATTAATGCGCATGATGGACCAAGGCATAAACATTTAGAAATTGCACTACTAAGGTGGTGACAAACTTCTTGGAAGAAAATATTGTTACCAGGTTCAAGATGTCATTCACTCTTGTGTGTGATAATGGGTCTACTTTTGCATCTACATTTTTGACCTAGTGGGCATTCAAAAATCAAGTCATTATAAAGTTCTCTTCAAATTACTACCCACAAGGAAATGGGGTAGTGGAATCTACAAACAAGAACTTGATCACAGTAATAAGACAATTATTGAAGGAGAATCCTAGGGACTGGCATATGCATCTCAAATAAGCCTTATGGATGGATCGAGTTAGAGTCAAAAATGCCTTGGGCACTTCTCCATATTTGCTTGTCTACGGACAAGAATTAGCATTTCCACTCAACCTTAGAATTCTTGTTTTAAAATTTATAAGTGGGTATGCTGAAGATGCCAACAAAGTACAAATTAGATTGATGAATCTTTTAGAGATGGATGAAAAATGAACAGCTACATTGGAGCACATGGCTAAGCATCAAGCTATTGTGAAAAGATGGTTTGACAAGAGAGCCAGGATCAATCATTTAGGATTTTTGACCTTGTTCTACTCTAGGACAAGGAAAAAGAAAAGCTAGGTAGTCATACCAAGTTTCAACACTTGTGGATGGGCCCTTATTAGATTGTGAAAATTCTTGGAGAAAACACTTTTAGACTCAGTTCCTTACAGGGAGAATTTCTTCCCTTGCTCGTAAATGGGTAGTTTTTGAAGCATTATTTTAAAGCCTAAAAGATGCAAAAAAAAAAAAAATGTGTGTGTGTGTGTGTGTGTGTGTGTGTTTAGATTTTATTTCTGCATTTAGCTTAGATTTTCATTCTTGCAAGTGTGTTTTCTTTCAAAGTTGTGTCAATCTTGGGGGGTAAGGTGTACTTGAGATTTTTCTCAAAGATTTTTACTAACAACTCTTTGGTTTCAATTTCAGGAAGAGGTATTTCTTTGTCAAAATATTTGAATGATTGTGTGCCTTATACCAACCGAGCAATAGATATTTCTTGTGGAAATAGGGGATTTTTAGTCTAAAAATTAGAGGCCTAGACCAACAAGTTCTCAACACTTTGCAAATTTAAAGATTTGATTGTTTTAGATTTTGTTGAATTGAAGTAAAAGATGACAAGAGATGATCCAAACTTTGACTGGTTCAAACAAGAGGGGTCTCCTCAAAAGGTTACTAAGATCATTATTTTGGTGTGAGAGTTTCTTAAGAGTTCTAAAAGAGGAACACAAGGGATGTTCACAAGAGATCGAATCTAAGAAATGACACTGATGTTCTGACTACATAGTCTAAGCGTAGTCAAGATACATAATTTTTTTTTTTTTAAATGCGAGAGAGAGAGAGAGAGAGAGAGAGAGAGAGAGAGAGAGAGAGAGAGAGAGAGAGAGAGAGAGAGAGAGAGAGAGAGAGAGAGAGAGAGAGAGAGAGAGAGAGAATATGTTGTTAAGTCTGAAGGATTCTAAAGATCTGAGATGGCAAAAGATGTGTCCTCAAAATAGAGTATCTTGTATTCAAAGTATATTTTCATCAAAAGTAACATCTTGAATGGCATGGAGCAATTATTCAAATAGCCAGGAAATTAAAAGAACATGGCATCCTGTCAAGAGCCCTCAAACTGATTCTCTCATTTGGTCAAGCAACTGATTAATAAAAAGCCTTCGTGGAGATTATGAATGAATGAGCTAGGAGGAGTGAAAGATTTTTTTGATTTATCAGAAAACTTTGATTGACTACATCTTGACATGTTAAAGGGAATCAATACACAATGCACACACTAAATTTTAAGGTTTCAAATTTTGAGATTTTGACTATAAAGTCATCCAAAAGATGCTTGAGATGTTCAAATTTTGGTTGGTGTCTGACACACATTGGATGAATGTTTGCTAATGAAGAAATTCCTTGGTCATTCCTTCCTTTTTTGGGGGCTATTTGTTGTGGTGTTCACAACACACACCCCATTCCTCCGTAGGAATGGGGACCCCCTACCTTTTTTCAAACTCCTGGACTCATAGTTCGAGAGTCAAGGGAAAATTGTTAGTATTAAAACATTAGAATCATCAAAAAATTAGAAAAAGCAAAAAATTGGGAAAATCAAAAAACACCAAAAAAATTGAAAATTTGAAAAAAAAAAATAAAACTATTGAAAAATACAAAAAAATCAAAAATTGGGAAAATATTAAAAATAAAATAAATAAATAAATTTTAAATTTATTTTTTTTAAAAAGAAAAGAAAAGAAAAAAATTATATATATATATATATATATATAGTAACGCACATGCGTGGGTGCACGCGGGGTTATAAAAACTCCAAACACACATCCTTCCTTCATTATTTTTTGCATTGCATTCCCCCAACTTTAGTGCTATGAACTAAAGGTATGTCTAGGGTATTTTTTCTTATAACATGTTGCGAGCTCAATGCATAGGCATTGTACAAGCTCCACACACCACTCACTCAACACATGGACACTGCACCCTACACGATCGCACATGGACATGGCATTCTCTATGCCATACTCTTGCACCACATGCCTGGCCTTGGGTCTTGCATGCACTACTAGCGCCATGCACACTCAGCTAGCACTATGCACATAGCCTTGTGCCGCACGCTTGGCCTTGTGCTATGCGTGCTCAGCCAGTGTTGGGTGTTGCCTGACCTTGCTCCATGCATGCCTTGTCAACGTCATGCACATTGACTTGCCACTGTGCATGCTCCCAGCTTCAGTGTTGCTCCAAACCCTAAGCCAATGATGCGTTCCCAGCCTTGCGTCGTATGCTTTGACTTGGTGCCACATGCACTTTGCACTCTTTGCCACACAAGTTTTCCATAACCCTATAATACATTTTTTTTTTTAAATTGGTTTTTTAAAAAATTTAAAAATAAAAAATGCTAACAAAAAAAAATAATAAATAAAAATGATAAAATTAAAATATATATATATAAAAGGGAAAAAAAAAGGAAAGAAAAAAGAAGAAAATAATAAAAATAAATGAATATAAATAAAGTGTCTAAATGGAGGTGTTTTTTTCCTTTTCTTTATTTTTATTTTTATTCATATTTTTTACATTTTTGGACTAATAATGCTTATTTTTTCTCATAATGTGTAGATATTCAAATGGTGTCCACATTTGGAGTAACACTCAAACCAGTAGTCTTCAAGTTCCAAGGTGTAACTTCAAAGTCCAGATTCCATAACAATTACGCTGAGATCAAAGATACCAACCTAAGGCACATAGATCTAGGTAAATTCCTAAGAATTTACAACAAGCCAACAAAGATGTCAACTTTGGTGTCTACATTGATCTATTCTGGCTTAGTGAATGCAACATCTTACCCCATGTCAATACAATCGGCTGAGCTAATCATGGCCCTGTCACAACATTTCATTCCTGATGAAAGAATAGTCAAGAGTGTCACCGAGGAGATGGTCTTAGATCTATGAACTAACAACATTGAGAGGGTCTTCCATCTTCCAAGAGTGGATTAGTTCATCCAACTCTCCTATGAAGAAACTAAAAGATTGTATAGGGAGCACCAACAAGAGGCCATTGACATCATACAATCCTTGTACCTCATTGAGAAGCCTCCTTGAGGAAAGATAACTAGTAAAGTGGATATGACTCAAGGATACATGAAGGATGATATCAGATACTCTATCATTCTCCTAAGAAGAGTTATGGGCTTATCTGTAGTGGGACACTTTAATACTTTCACAATCAGCTTGATTGAGACCATTAGACAAGCAAGGATACCATTAGATTGGGCCAACACACTAAGTGAAAACTTTTGTGACCAACTGAGGATGGTGAAGGACAAGAAGAAGTTTTACATGACTTCTTGTATGGTGTACCTACTTGTAGCAAGGGCAAAAAACTATCCTAGTTTGTACAGGAAGGGCAGTATGTAGGACCCCAATGCTTGGCCATACATAGTCTGTCCTAAGTTGGTGAAGAAGAAGCTCTTAGGGTAGAGCGAAGAATATAGAATTATGAATGATGCATTCATCTTTATGATCATTTGATTCATTGAGGGTGATTATGGAAAGAGGTTATCTAACGAAGCCAAAGCACAAGTCACAGCTCTTAGAGCCTACTTTATCTAGTTCAAGACATTCACGTATCTATGGGTAGCTGGTGTATCCATCAATCCTAAGAAGCTTCTGAGATACCCAAGTGACAAGTTGGTACTATTGGAGATCTCTAAGAAGATTGAGTCATCCTATGAGAAGATAAAAAGGCAATGAAGACCCTACTAGGCATGGCCATTGATCATAGGACCATATTAGGTGAAGAAGAAATAAGAAATTCCATCTTTTGAATAAGACTGGGAGAACTATTTTCTTGAAGAATACAACTCTCCCCAGCCATATTTTGACAATGTCAGGAAAGTGGAGAGTCTAGTAGGAAAAGACTTCCATCATGAGGATTTTTTTGAAGACCACTAGATGAATGCTACAAATGATTATGATGTTCACATTAGGGACTATTGTAGGATGACTTTGTATCTAGCAGAAAAGGCTCTCTAGTTGAACATCTCAAATGAAATAAGGCAACATGATTCTAAGGAATTACTAGATCCCCTATTCAACGTAGATAAAATTGGTGAAAGACCTATTATAAATGTAGAGATTGATAGGGAAGAAAGGGATAACATTAAACATCAAGCGAGACATGTTATTAGAATGACAAAGGATTGGATCAAGAAACCTTTTCCACTTGATCCAATTATTGATATTTTAATCTTTCATGCACATGCTTGTTTAGAAAGGTGTAAAGGAAGGAAAGTCACAATTCCTACCTTTTCACTACAATCTCCTATCAAGCCAAAGATAGTCTACCAGCTTAATCACTTGGTTGGATATTATAACCCTCCTAAAAGGAAGGGAAAGAACAAAAGAAAGAGGACCTCTCCTTAGAGGATTTAGATAGAATGGGTGCCTCCCCAGTAGTAGGAGCTAAGTGCACAAGGGTTTCAAGATACTAGAGCTACCCAAGTCTAGGATGAACCATAGTTGTCTCCCGTTCTGCTTAGCCAACCAAAAAAGGGAGAAATTCCAAAAACTTCCATTTCTCTAGCACAAGAAGAGCCAATTTTTCCTTCTACCTCCAAGAAATAGAAGAAGAGGATTAAGATTTGGATGAAGAAAAGGCAAAGGATAAGTAGAAGATTAGTGTCTAATCCTTCTATTCCTAAAAGCATTCCAAAGGGAGATGAAGAAGAAGAAGAAACATGATTAGAAGAGGAAGAGGAAGAATAAGTGCCCCTATAGGGAAGAACTTGGCTAGCAAGAGCCACAGAGTTACAAAGGAGAAAGAGTGCCATAGGTACCCCACCATCCACTCAAGAAGAACCTTTAGAGCTTTCTTCTTCAAAAGATGAAGTACAATATTGGGTAGATGAGTAGAGTGAAGGGAGAAATGATGTTTTCTCAATGTTAGATTCTAATTTCATGCTCATAGGTACAAAATTGATCAGGGACACCCTTATAGGTGAACCTCAATAGGAAAAGTGGACGCAGATGCTGCCAGATACACAAGGTCTTGATCTTACTCCTTCATCTCCACCATGAGTTATAGTGGAAGAATAGGGCTCACTGACCCCTCCACCATAGAGTTCAAAGGAAGAGCATATTCAAAGGGAACTAGTATCAGAGGAGAGATCAGAACAAATGGTGACTAGTGAAGTGTCAGAAGGACAAATGGTGGAATATTCTTGAACACTTTCCCAAGACATTGAGGTTCAAGCAATAGGGTCTATGGAGACTGAGGCTATAGAAGGGGAACCCTCACAATAGGAGACAACTCCAAGAAAGAGTGATAAAGGGAAGGAGGTTGTAGAACATACTCCTTTGTCATCAAGATCCCAATCCTGAGTAGGATGCATCCATAGATGGATTCAAAAGGAGATAATAAGGAGTACTAAGCCTCAATTTTGTGCTTCAGAGGAGGAAATTTGTGACATTACGAAGATCTTCAACAAACCTAAGTCTCCATCACATGAGGTAGCACCATTGGTGTTTTTCACCACCATATGGAACCAATATTTATTTATACAAGTGGCTCTCCCTCCTGAAGGCACAGATGTAGAAGGCCTTAGTCTCAAAGATTATGAGTTAAAAGATATTATGTTTGAAAGACCTACATGGGATTTAGCCCAACAAATGATGACTATGGGAGTCAAAGAGGTCCTCAAGTACATGAAACAAGAGGATATTGAACTCCATGCACTTTGAAGGCAAGTTGAGATCCTAAAGGGGTATCTAGCAAAAGTCATTGGTCCTCTTGATCTTGAACACCCAGAGCATACTTTAAACACTATACTTAGAGAAGGGGTAGGTGTGCAACTTGATCCATTTTTGAGAGCTTGTCAAGAGTGGTGAAAATTTTTTTAGGAGAAAGGTGTTACCATTATCATAGGGAATTTGAAGTTATTGCATGCTACATAGAAAAGTATGAATAAGATCATAGCAATTTTGAAGTAGCACTTTAGTATCATGGATGAGGTATGTGCCTAGAGTAAGGATTTTTACACTCTACAAGCCATAAAGGGCCAAAGATATCAGGATTTTATTGATGTATATACTAGAGAAGAATTGGACATGATTGATGATTGGATAGAGAAAATAGTAGATAGCAATAAAGTAATGGAGACATTACATAAGGAAATCCATCGGCTCAAGGACCAAGCCTAAGAGAAAAATTTTAAAGAAGAAAGACACTACAGTGATGCATGCTTGGATATTTTTGAAGATGAAGAAGGAGAGAAATTATTACCTGTAGAGATAGTAGTGGAGAATTTCAATAATATTTTTTTGGTGGTCACTGATGATGAGGACATCTGACAAGCCTTCATAACAGAAGAAGCCCTGTTACAGTTAGACACCAAACTTTGAGATTTTTAAGAGACTCGAATTGAAGTGGACAACTACAAATAGAAGGTGAAAGATAAATATGAGGATTTAGATCTTCTATATGTAGCTAAGATTACTAAGATGATAGAGAAATTCAAGGGTAAACATCTAAACATAGCTTTGGGATGAAAAAGAACAAAACCTAGATGCTAGAATTTTAATTTTGACACTTAGTGAAATTTTGAGTTTTGACCCAATCGAGGTGCCCAAGTCTATAGCTCCATAGGTTTGCAGCTCTGCAATTCAAAGGTGCACTAATAGTTAACTACCGGTACTAAAAATAGCACTTCCCATGCATCAAGAGCACATTTTGATGATAATTTAATTTTGACACATGCCTAGTGAAGGACTGGCTTCTATTTTTGGCACCTCCAGATGCTCCTACTTTGACTAAAGGCTTCATCCTACTTTCTCTCTCATGCTTTTTCTATTTTTGACATGTAAAGGTCTCATGCATCCAATTAATAAATAAAATATAGATGGACTCCCTCTAAGCACTAGATTAATTGTTAGTCTGTATATATTTAGTTTGTTTTAATGTTTTAAAAGTACTTTATTGCATGAAGATATCTCTCACTCTCAATACAAATTAAGGAGATGATTTCTTATAAATACCCCAGTATAAAATGTAATGAAGGCTATCGTTATTATTAAATAAAATTATACTTTTGGAGCTCACATTCAGAGTGTAGTGATTCTTTCCTGAATGTGCCATCGTTTTGTGAATTTTATTCATGGAATTATGATTGAGCCAAAGGTTTATTGCATTCTTTATGGTTGTGTGATCTTTTAGTTCTAGTGTTTGCTACAAATTTATGAATTCTGTTGACATAACAAGCTTGAGAAGAGATCATCAAATTGTGCCTACATAGCCTTTTGTCTTGCACGAGTGGACTTTCCATGGCCTTGCAATTTGATGAAATGTAAAATATCATACAATTGTTAAAAAATTTCACCGACAACTGCATCAGTGGATTCTAGGAAGCGTTGCTCTTGTTTTCATTAGTTTCCTACTGATTTCTTTAAAAGTTTAACTCATAGCATGTTATTTTTTGTAGCTTATGTCCATTTAGAATTTCAATTTCATGTTATTTTCTTTTAGTTTCATTATTTTCTTTTCTAACCCCTTGTTAGAATTGGAATTCATTTTAGTTGGACTATTAGAATTGCACTCATTAGAAAAAACCAAAAAATACAAAAATATTATTCTTTTTAATGACATGAAGAAATAGAAGTCTTATTAGCCCTTTTTGTGAACATTTTTCTATAACATACTGAACTTTATCATCTTTTAGTATAAATGTTTTTAAACTTTTGATGTATAAAGTATGGACATAGGGCATAAAAATGACAATCAAAATTATATCTAAAAAGGGGATAATTTTGTGGTAAAAATATTTCTTCATGAATGTTTGATATGGGTAGATCTTCCTAATGCTAAAGAGATTGCAAAAATTGTTAGTTGAATAATTAAATGCCTTTTCTTTATAAACTAATAAATGAAAATAAATATTTGTAGGAAGTCTTGTGTGTGTTAAACATTGATCGTAGGGATACAAGCTAAGCAAGAGTTAAACAAAGTATGAAGGAATAGCAATAAGGCATTAATGATATTAAGGAGAAGCGTTATGACATTGTTGTAGCTAGAAGACTTGGTAGCAAAGTCAAAAGGGACCTATCTTAATGAATAACAAAGTGGGACATGATAAAGCAGTTGAGCAAGGAAGTAAGCATCAAAGCAATCAGTTAAACATGCAACGCACGATACCTATATTCCTAGAAGCTGTTTGAAATCAGATAAATGAGCAGATACATTTGCTATGATCTCTATATTTATGGGGAATTTAAGGGAGAATTAATGTCTTTCTAATTGCATGTTTGCAGTCTTAAAGTTGTAACTGACTTTCCTTCATGAGAAAGTCAGAGTTTTAGGAGTTTGTTGTTCTTCCTTCCTTTTAAATAAGACCTTATCTATATCTATGAGGTTAAAGAGTGAATAGGCAGATAGAGTTGATAGACACCTTATTGTTTTTCCTAAGTTATTGTAATACTACTTATTTGATGAATACATGCCTTCACTAAGTTTCTACACTTTTATCTAAGCTTATCTTTCCTTCATTCTTCCATGGGGGCCCATGCAGAAGGTGGAGTTTACTTTAGTAAGTAGGAGTTAGACTCAATTTTCTAAGTTAAGATAGAACTATTGTTCCTGCAGCCACTAGAAACAGAACTGGTCACTATTCCTATAGCAGTAGGTGCATAGATGTATGGCTAAATAATTAGAATTTCCTTCCAAGTATTTGATAGTTATCTTTCCTTTGGATAAACTAGATTTTCTTAATGGTTATTGCATTCAAGGTACTAATGACTTTTAGTGAAAACTAGAGCATATACTTTGTAGACATCATCTCAAGTTCACACTCCCGGATTAACATTTAATGAAAATCAGCATAGTACTTTGGTAGTAAAGGATGTCGAATCCTATAACTTAAAAGGTGTTATATTGATTAGACATATTTTTGACACCATTGCCGGGGATGGTGTCAGTCTAGTATTCACTATTGAGTCATTTAGTTTCATTTTTAGCATTCTTGCATGCATAAAAGAAGAGATCACCTTGGAAGATTTCTTCCCAACTTCAATCAGGAAGATCCTTTTTATCTTGGCCCTAAAGAAAGAGAAGAGAGAGAATAAATAGAAGAAGAACTATTTGAGAACATATTTGTAGAAGTACTGGAACAAGTATAATCACCAACCACATCTGAAGAATCCTTCCATTTGAATAATTTTTTTGTTGGGCCAGAATATCAAGATAATCCATTAGCTCTAGTCATTTATCAACCACCACTAGGACATCTACAAATGGCAACAGCTCAGCCTACCTTTCCCTTTCCAATTCCTCCTCAGTAGGGTAATCAAAATCTAAAAAATATACCCTCAACTACCTTGCCTAAATTCTATGGTCTTATTACTGAAGATCTAGAAACTTTTCTCTTTGAGTTTGACATCCTTTGTCAAATTTATGACTACACAATTGATGCCCATAAGCTAAAATTGTTTCCATCAACCCTCAAAGAAGCTTCTTTGTGATGGTTCATGAGTCTAGGTGCCAATGCTGTGACAAATTGGCCAACTATGAGTACCATGTTCCTTAATAAATATAAGGAATATTGCAGAGGCCATGATTTGAAAGGAGATGATATTTTTAGAATGTCACAAAAGGAGGATGAGACTTTGGAGGACTATGTTGCTCGATTCATGTTTAACCTATAGTGCAACACACAACATCAGCTGAACAAGGAGTCTCAAAAGCATCTCTTTCTGAAAGAAGTACATGATAGGAGTATGGAAGCTTTAGACTTGATGGCTAGAGGTGATATTACACAGAAGACGTGGACTAAAATCTAGAATATTTGCTTGAACTATTCAAAAGCAACAACAGAAAAAGGATGAGGTTTGAGGGATATACTCCAAAAAACTCCCGAGGTGGGAGTATCTAAGACAGAACTGTCAAACCTCTTGTTGGATTTCAAGAAAGACATCATTAATGATGTTGCTACACAATTGGATACCATGCAAGAATGAAGGAAAAAGGAGGACGCTAATAGTATGTTGGCAGAATATTGCCCCCATTGTAGAGAAAAGAAATGCAACTGCCGATGTAAGCCTATTTCTAGCTTGGAATCATAGCATGTGCCTACTGAGTTCAAGGCAATTGATGAAAATGGGGAAGTCCTCTATGTTTCTCAACAAAGGTCATGGGCTCCAACATCAGGTATTCCTCAAGACCCACTCCATAATTATGGTGGTAATAGTCAATGGCAACAACAGCATGGTAATTATAATTATTGGCAACAACCTCACTAAGGTTGGCAATAGCCTAACCAAGGGTGGCAGCAGCCTAACCAAGGTTGGTAGCAGCCTAATCAAGGATGGTCGTAGACTAACCAACGATGATAGTAGCCTAATCAAGGTTGGCACCAACCTCAACAAGGTTGGCAACAACCTCAACAAGGTTGGCACCAGCACTAGCATCAACTGACCTTGACTCAACCTCCTCAATAGCAAGCCTTAATGCCCCCTGGAGCCAATATAGCCCCTCCAAAACAACCACAGTTACCTGTACAACTTGCACCTAATCCTAATACTGCAAAACCTTTAGCCTAGCAACAAAGTTATTCCATTACCCTAAATGATATCCATCTGAGATTTGGAACAACACTTACCTCACCTTAGCAGCCCATTATAATGGAAATAGATGATAAAAATGTTGAGTCAGTTCAAGAACTTGCCACCACTATTTCTCCTACAGCCAAGACACCACCATTTTCTAGTAGGTTAACAGAGCAAACCCTGCCAAGCAAAAGTCAAGCTGCACTAGACTTACTTGAGAAACTCAAGCAAATGACAGTAAAAATTCCCTTGCTTGATGCAATACAGGAAGTACCTATATATTCAAAAGCTATCAGAGAAGCCTATGTTAAAAAGCCAAGAAGGAAAAAAAAAGAACCAAAGATTATCCATGTCCTTGGACAGCTTTATGATCTTATGCTTGATAACTGCAAAATGCTTAAGTATGCAGACCTTGGAAGCCCAGTAGTGACCCTCACCATTCAAGGAGTACAAGTGCAGAACATCTTAATAGACCTAGGAGCATCCATCAATGTAATGACCAAGGAAGTAGTGTCCAAATTAAGCATCATTGGTCTCAGGAAAACACCAACAATCTTGCAACTAGTAGATAGTTCTATCATCATTCATAATGGTATGCTCAAAGATGTCACTGTCACAATACATTCATGGGAGTATCCAGTTGATTTTGTCGTAATCTCTCCAAAAAATAGTACTGGGGAATACCCTATCATTTTAGGATGACCATGGTTAGCCACAGTAGATGCTTATATTGCATGTTGATCAGGAAAAATGACTATTTCAGATGGAATGAACACTAAAAATTTAACCTTGTATTCACCTGCTCAGTCTTTGTTGTAGGATGATCAAGTTGTCTTGCCAAATATGGATGACTCTGATATGGACATAGATTCTATTCAATAATTGATGATGATATCATGGGACTCATTTGTAAACATTAAAGAAGAAGATGATTTCATTTCTTCTATCATACTGAATGAGTATGGAACACAACCTGAAACATCTTCTAAGCAAAAGTGTGTTTTAGAAAGCATTTTTCCTTTATCTATTGAACTACATTATTCCAATTCTACATAGCCTATGCATTCACTCCTACCACATGAGATAGATTCACAACCAATTGTGCAAATTTCAATGGCAAAAAAAGTAGTCAAAACAACAATCATTCTAGGAAGATAATTAAATATAAGCAAGTTCTTATCTCAGGCACAACATCATGATACCTTGCAACTATTACAAAACCACCAAGATTCTTTTGCTTGGGCTTATACAGATATGAAAGGTTTGGATCCTGCACTCTGTACCCATAGAATTTATATTAGTCTAGATTACAAACCTGTGAGACAACCTCAGCGTAGGATAAACCCAGCATTAGGGGATATTGTCAAAAATGAATTGCAAAAGCTACTCAATGCTAGCTTCATATATCCTATTTGAGATAGCCAATGGGTGTCACCATTGGTTATTGTTCCCAAAAAAGGGGGGGAAATGGTGAGTCTGCATTGATTACAGAGAACTTAACTCTACTACCAAGAAGGATCATTTTCTATTGCCTTTTTTCGATCAAGTTCTTGATAATCTTGCAAGAAAAAAATATTTTTCATTCTTGGATAGATTTAGTGGCTACAATCAAATCTAGATAGCACCAGAGGATCAGGACAAGACCACATTCATGTATCCATGGGGAACATTTTCTTATGATGTCCTACCATTTGGTTTCTGCAATGCACCTGCAACTTTCCAATTTTCTGACATATCTGCATATTGTGTGGAAGTATATATGGATGATTTCACCACATATGGACAAACATTTGAAGAAGCCAAGGAAAACTTGGACAAGGTTTTACAAAGATGCAAAGACTACAATTTGTCTTTAAATAGTGAAAAGTGCTTTATGATGATGCAAGAAGGAGTGGTGTTGGGACACTTTATTTCCCCTAAAGGAATTGAAGTAGATCCAACAAAAATAGAAGTCATACATACATTGGCAGTACTAGCTAAATTGAAAGAAGTCAGGAGTTTTCTAGGACATGCAGGATATTATCAGCATTTTATCAAAGATTTTAGTCAAATTGCAGCACCTTTATATAAATTGCTTTGAAAAGTTGCAGAATTTGTATGGGATTCAGAGTGTACAAAAGCTTTCCTACAACTTAAGGAAGCCTTCTTAGCAGCACTAGTGCTCTAAGGACCGAATTGGGGGTTACCTTTTTGCATACACAAAAATGCTTTAGATCATGCCATTGGAGTGGTACTTGCCCAAAAGATAGATTCAGTAGAACATGCAATTTACTATATCAGCAAAAATCTTCAAGGAGCCAAGTATAACTACACTATGATAGAGAAAGAACTTCTTGCTATAATTTATACTCTAAATAAATTCAGACATTACATTATAGGATACCAAATATTTGTACATACAGATCACTCTACTATCAAATATCTAATGAACAAGCTAGTAATCTCTGGACGATTAGCTCAAATATTTTTACTAATGTAAGAATTTGGCATCACCATTATTGACAAGCCAGGAAAAGCAAATGTTGTAGCTGATTTCTTGTCTCGACTCCAAACACCCGATGATCCTGCAACCATAGAAGATAGCTTTCCTCATGAATATATCTTCCTTTTGTCAACACAAAACCCTTGGTATGCTGATATTGCCAACTATCTAACCACTGGCAAAACTCCTCCACATTTTTCTGCAAAAGAAAAATGATTTCTAGTAGAAAAGAGTTTTGATTTCTCATGGATCTCAAGATTCATGTTTTATACTAGACTAGACTAGGTAACATGAAGATGTCTTAGAGAGAATGAAACATATGATGTTCTTTGTACTTGTCATGACGAGCCATGTGGTGGTCACTTTTCTAACAAATGGACTACATTAAAGATTCTTAATACAGGTTATTATTGGCCTACACTTCACAAAGATGCGGATCAGTATACAAAAAAATGTGATAAATATCAAAGAATGGGTCGACCGACAAAAATAGGTGAAATGCCCCTGCAGCCACAGATAGTAGTAGAACCATTTGATAAATGGGGAGTTGATTTTGTTGGCCCTATTGAAACACCATCAGAAGGGAAAAGTTACATATTCGTTTGCATTGATTATGTTACTAAGTGGGCCGAAGCAAAACCCATGAAGCATCCTCAAGACAATAATGTTGCCAAATTTCTATATGAATGTATGTTTACCAGATTTGGTGTTCCAAGATAATTACAATCAAATCAAGGGCCTTAGTTTACACCTAATCTCATAGCAGCACTCATGGAGGAGTATAAAATTTGGCATGGCAAATCATCTCTATATCATCCACAAGCCAATGGATAGGTAGAAGTGACAAATAGAGAGCTTGAACAAATTCTCACTAAAATAGTGTCTTTGCATCAAAAAGATTGAGTAGCTAGACTTTTTGAAGCCTTATGGGCATACAGAATAACATGGAAATCCAATACTAGGTTTACACCTTTTCAACTCCTATATGGAAAGACAGTTGTTATGCCCATTGAATTTGAACATAAAACTCTGCGGATAGCTTTGGAACTTGATATCACCTTTCCTACAACAAAAAATGATTGCATTATGCATCTCAATGAGCTAGATGAATGGAAAAAATCAGCTCTTCATAACACAGAATTAATTCAAACTTAAAGAAAGCAATGGCATGACAAATTCATTAAAGACAGAGAATTTTCTGTTGGTGATTGGGTGTTCCTGTATGATTCACGATATCAGCATCACCAAGGAAAATTTTAGACTCGATGGCTTGGTCCCTATGAAATCATTACAATTTTTAACAATGGAGTAGTTCAACTGTCAACAATTGATCTGGTCAAATTCAAACTCCTAGTTAATGGGCATCACTTGAAGTTATATCATAAACCAGAAACCAGGGAAGAATTTCTTCAACAGTTCACCATAGT
The DNA here is from genome assembly GCA_028749045.1 of Cupressus sempervirens. Taxonomy (NCBI): domain Eukaryota; kingdom Viridiplantae; phylum Streptophyta; class Pinopsida; order Cupressales; family Cupressaceae; genus Cupressus; species Cupressus sempervirens. Next base: position 565,699,328 of record CM053793.1, on the reverse strand, counting down.
AGAAACATCTCTTCCTAAAAACACTTCATCTGAGTCTCACACTCAGACACCTACAGCCCCTTGAATTTATTTTCAAGGCCTTCATAATAAAAATTTCACACTCATGCGAAAATTCCTTCCTTTTCCACCTCATCCCATCCCATCTTCTTGTCTTTCCATCATCTTGGTATCTCACTTTCTCTCATATGGTAACATTCAGACCATCCTTCCTATTGCACCTTCGGTTAGTCACATTTGACCCCTTTGCATTTATTTAATTTATAATTTATTTAGAAAAGCATGTTATTTCAATTTTCAGAATTTGCAATCTTTACGGACTAGTGGGACCTAGTCTCTGCTAGGTTGGGGGAAGGGAAAATCAAAATCATGAATGCAAAATCAAAGAAATCTTAAGTTGGCATGTAGGATGTACGGGGAAGGGTCATTTCAGTAATGAGTTGGAACCCCTTTGTACTTCCAAAATGTGTGAAATAATGTAAAAAAAAGGCTAACTATTAAATCATGATTTCGCATAACCCCTCACTAATATGGCATATGTTTTTCAGCACGATCTTTATCCTCATTATGGTCTGGTGATTAAAATGCCATCATGAAGTACTGAAGGATGTGATTTTGGAAAGAATTGAATACTTTCAATTTCCCTTTGTTAAAACCCTTGTAGCTATCACTGCCCATACTTTCAAAATCACTTGCAGTGAATTTCCCTGTACTAGCATTTTTTTTCGAAAACATGGGTGAAGAACCTCAATGGCATGAACCAGTAGATCACAGAGTCTTACTGGTAGACCCAACAACATGTATTTTGTTTCAACAACGAGGTTGGTTGGCTTATTGTCTCAGTTTGAAGTAGTTTGATTAGGAAATCGCACTCCAATTTCATAATACATTGAGGGATGGATATGAAACTATTAAGGGCATTCAAATAGAATTCACCAAAGAAGTGGCAGAAGTTTTTGGTTTTCCCACAAATGGAGAATGTTGGACAGAGGACATGGATGCATGACAAGCAAAAGAGAAATTCTCAGTACCGAGAGATCCTTGGCTGGAGGAAAATAAAAAATAAGGTACATTACGATTATCTCTCCCTCTGCAATTCATCCACCCTATTGAATTTATCATAAGATATTTTACCCATGAAGGAAGATATTCCTATTTGCATGTTATTCATTTCAAAATTTTGACTGGTTTGCGGCATGGAGATTTTCCTGTAAATCTTTCAAGTTTCCTTTATAATATTATAAAAAGGCAAGCTACCTATGTACAACAAGGAAAAACCCAGTCGGCATCCCACCATTGCTTGATTAGGGCTATAATTGAAAAGGAATTGACTAGGCAACACTTGGGAAAATGGGAGGATTTTGTAAAACTAAGGACAGAGGGACCTAAAAGGGTTGGACCTAAAGAGCAAGGAGTAGGGACAAGAGAGAAAACTATTGTAGGAGTCAAGAAAGTAGTATATAGAATGGCATAAGAAGCTTCAGCTTTTGCTTCTATACCTAAAACTGTAAAAAGGAAAATTCTAGCTATAGAAACCTCAACTTCTAGGAAGAGAAAATAACGCACAAGTGTCACAGAGGAAGGTTCACAAGAAGTATCTCTAGTATCACAAGAACATGCACTTAATCCAAATAAGGGGAAATCCATCAATAAGGGAAAGAAACCAATTTCTACTCCACGATGAGTCACCAGAATGTCTGGAGCAAATTTGAGAACTGAACTTCCTGTACCACCTGCTAAGCCTCCTATACCACCTATTGATGTTGAAACTCTAGCACCTACACCTACACGGTCATCAGAGCACATAGCACCTACTCTTGAACATGAAAATGATCTTGAGGAAATTCCCACAAAATAAAATAGTCCTATTAATGTTGATAGTGACACAAAGTCCTCAGAGGAAGTAGTGTCTGAAGTTGGACAGCCAGTGGAGGAAACTGATAATCTACCACTAGAGGAATATCCATTTGTTGCACAAGAAATAGTTTAGGAAATTGTTGAAATATTTCAAGTTAAAAAAAATATTGCATCCTATCCTGTAGCCATTGCCCCTTCAGAAAAAGTTGATAACATTGTTGCTTGTCAAAATAATAGCTTTGTTGAATGTCGACATTCTCAGGATGACAGAACTGATAACTACCATCATCTTGAGCACCGCCTTGAAGATTATAGACCTCTTGTCTATCATCATACACCACTGGACATTTCTACACCATTAACATCTAGCTTTATTTTGTACCAACATTTTCATGGGAAAAAAGTAAAATGGGATATAGAAAGGAAGTAATTGCTCAGAACTATCAAGGAGCAAGCACATCAAATTGAAGAGAAGGATAGTGAAATTATGGTCCTATAGCAACGTGTCACGAAGATTACAGAGCTCATTCTAGAGCTTGTAAATTGTAGGTCCCCATCTCTAGTCTACACATTGTTCCTAAAGGAGCAAATGATTAATTTTTAGTTGTCTTGAATTACTCAAGGGTTGAACCCTTCCTTACACACTCCCCAAGAAATTTATGCAACATTTAATTCAGTTCCGATGACTCTGCAAAATCTCCTCTATGAATTATATTTTCATAATCTTGCTATTCCAGATGATAAAGATTGGAATTCATTGTTATATGTGGGATATGTATAGTTTAGGGCCGTTATGTCATGGCTATAGAATGAGATTAGTCGAGAGAACCAGGTTGTTCCTTAAAGAGAAAAGGAAATGTTTGAACCATTGTACATTTGGCCAAACATACAAAACACTTACAGAGCATTCTTCAATTGGCTTTCTGTTAACAATAATCGTAGTGCTACTGCAAAAATTCACCCTATCCATGAACAGGCATTTCTGGATTGGGAGCAGCATTTCTCTGCAAATGCTACTGATGCTAAATAAGCCTCCCTTCAAAGATGGATCCAATTGCTAGAAGATCTGAAAATAAGGGAGTTGCACTCTCCCCAAAATCTAGAGTTGGCCATCAACAGGATGCCCGGGTATATGATGTTAGGTAGAAGTCAAAAAATTTATTGGGTACCTCTTCATTTCCAACCACCAATACTCTTACATCCTATGCTTGGAAAGTATGATTCATTTGTTGAATATAACATGATTGTGAAAGAACAGAAATGGGAAAGGTTGAAACGAAATCATGGATGTTTTAATTACAGAGCCCATGAATAAGGAGAGAAAATTGCCAATGATCTTAGGCTGCGGATGAGGATCAGAAACCTATAGAGGCTGAAGGGACCAGCCTCAGGACAGTTGGGCGGAAAAATGATGACATGAAGAAATAGAAGTCTTATTAGCCCTTTTTGTGAACATTTGTCTATAACATATTGAACTTTTTCATCTTTTAGTATAAATGTTTTTAAACTTTTGATGTATAAAGTATGGACATAGGGCATAAAAATGACAATCAGAATTATATCTAAAAAGGGGATAATTTTGTGGTAAAAATCTTTCTTTATGAATGTTTGATATGGGTAGATCTTCCTACAGCTAAAGAGATTGCAAAAAATGTTAGTTGAATAATTAAATGCCTTTTCTTTATAAACTAATAAATGAAAATAAATATTTACAGGAAGTCTTGTGTGTGTTAAATGTTGATCACAGGGATACAGACTAAGAGAGTGTTAAACAAGTTGTGAAGGAATAGCGCTAAGGCATTAATGATATTAAGGAGAAGCGTTATGACACCATTGCAGCTAGAAGACTTGGCAGCAAAGTCAGAAGGGACCTGTCTTAATGAATAACAAAGCGAGACCTGATAAAGTGGCTGAGCAAGGAAGTAAGCATCAAAGCAATTAGTTAAACATGTAACACACCATACCTTGATTCCTAGAAGCTATTTGAAATCAGATAAACTAGCAGATCTAGCATTTTCTATGATCTCTATATTTGTGGGGAATTTAAGGGAGAATTAATGTCTTTCCAATTGCATGTTTGCAATCTTAAAGTTGTAACTGACTTTCCTTCATGAGAAAGTTGTAGTTTTAGGAGTTTGTTGTTCTTCCATCCTTTTAAATAAGACCTCATCTATATCTATGAGGTTAAGTAGTGAATAGACAGACAGAGTTGATAGACATCTTATTATTTTTCCCAAGTTATTGTAATACTGCATATTTGATGAATACATGCCTTCACTGAGTTTCTACACTTTTATCTAAGCTTATCTTTCCTTCATTCTTTCATGGGGGCCCATGTAGAAGGTGGAGTTTACTTTAGTAAGTAGGAGTTAGACTCAATTTTCTAAGTTAAGATAGAACTACTGTTCCTGCAACCACTGGAAACAAAACCAGTCACTATTCCTATAGCAGTAGGTGCATAGATGTATGGCTAAATAATTAGAATTTCCTTCCAAGTATTTGATAGTTGTCTTTCCTTTGGATAAACTAGATTTCCTTAATGGTTATTGCATTCAAGGTAGTAATGACTTTTAGTGAAAACTAGAGCATATACTTTGCAAACATCATCTCAAGTTCATGCTCCTGGATTGACATTTAATGAAAATCAGCATAGTACTTTGGTAGTAAAGGATGTCCAATACTATAACTAAAAAGGTGTTATATTGATTAGACACTTTTGTGTTATTTTGAGACAGAAAATAGAGTTACTTCATTCTAAGATCATAATAGAACCAACAAAGGCCTCCTCATGAACAATCACATTTATATTCAATTGAGTGGATTTTGGTACATTGCAAGGCAAATACTAAACCTTGGAATTGATCCCAAAACGATTATTTTTTCAAGAGAGGAATTTTACAATGGATTCCTACCATTGGCCTCATGCAAAATGACCACCCAATAGTCACAACATCAGCAAAGTCCACATGCATATATTGATATAGTGATAGGTCCATGTATTTCAATATAGTTGGGTACACCTTGTCTTCTGGTTCCAACATCAGGGGAAGACTACATGATAGATATTTTAAATTTGTTTATGGAGTCCTACATAGTGAATTCAGGAGACATTATTGATGATATACATATTCTCATTGATGAAGAAGATCCTTCTTTAGTTGTTACGAGGGCACACTCTAACCCTCTTGTACATTCTCTACATGATCAGTCTTACCAGGTTGATATGATTATGGATCCTTATATAGTACAATTGTAAGAGGTCTCTTTATCATTTGAGGAGATAGTTGATTCTTTGAGATATGTTCTACATCCATCCTTGCTAGATCTAAACTTGTTCTTTTCAAAAGTGTTTGAAGGGGCAACTGTCAGTATTAACACAGGGATAGTTGAGCAATTTTTAGAGACACCATTCATCTTGAGGATTCTTTCTACACATTGGGGAAGCATCTCATATGTACCTATAACATTGTTTCTTCCTAAGGGGAGGAATATTATTCAATAGTCATGGATCAGCTTCTACATTCATCTTGGAGTAGCCATCACTAATGGGCATTCTATATTTGGGGGGTGACTACCTTGTCTCCTTTCTTCTTCCATTTCTTCTCCCTTATGGGGGGGACCTTTTCCTCTTATGGGATTGTGTTCTTCTCATACTTCTCTATTTTATATACATGATGTATGTTGTAATGGGGGGTCTTACTCCATGCATCCATGCATCTTTTTTTTTCATCTCTCTTTTTAGGGGATGGTTTTTTCCATGATGTTTTCCCTCTATCTCCATTTTCAGAGAGATTTCATTGCATTTTTACATGGGTATCTAACATGGCCCAGTAGCTGGGACCCATCATGCATTTTCATCATAGCTTTCATAAGCTTAACTTTATTCCCCTAAGTTGCACTTACGGGGGGGTGTTAGTGTAAATAATTAATTATTATTACACTTTACTTAAGTTTACTTAGGCTATTGCATTATTTTATTATTTATTAGATTAGACACCTAGGATTATGCGTACTCATATGAGTTGTCTTGTTGACAATATGAGAGTTAGCAACTCTAATTTAGCACATGGTGTCTACAACACTAGAGTTTTCATAATCAATTGAGTTGTCATATAGACAACACAATTGTTTTCACTCTAATTAATCACATGGTCTCTACAACATAATTTTATGTAACACACCCATGTTGAGCTTACCCTCTCATCATCACACTAACTTCTGTGTTTAATGAAGGATAATGCACTCTTAGTGGACATGTGCTTAGTTGTGAGACTAATCATTGTGCTAACTCCTAGTCATTCTAGAGGCCTTTATATTTAAGCAATCCTAGTCTATATGTACATCAATTCAATTTCATATTGTTATTCTAATCATACTTTATTGGTCCATATTGTGCTTGTGCTTGAGTTTCTTTATCTTGGGTGATTTTTCCCTAAGGTAAATTGTTACAAACACTTCATCTACCAAGCAATCAATGCTTTCTCCTTAATTGGATGTGGCTACTTAGCAACAAGTTATTTCTTTAATTAGTACAATATCTACCTTTTTTTCTAGTCCTTCCATTTCCACCATGGTTACTATTCCAAGTATGCAAATAATCACTACAAAGATAGTTGAGAACAAGCCTTAGCTAAGTACAAAAGTTCTAGCAAAGGAAAAGATAAGGAAGAAGAAATTGATGTTGATGAGGATATAGTTATTCTGAAATTGGGGTATCTCTACTCCAAGTCCTGATCAAATGCATATAGTAGGTGAGATTTTGCAGAAGAAATCTAAGCAACAAAGGCTTAGAGAGGAGAGAAATAGAGAAAATCAAGTGCTAGAAGATGCAAAGAGCATTCTTGCAGATGCACTCAGCACAGAGCTTGATACTTCTCAACCTATTTTGGCTCAATTAGTAGAAGTGGTTCAAAAATTTAATGAAGATTTGAATGGGCAAGAAAAATTGTTGCAAAGAGTAGGGAAGATATTTGAAAATAAAGTATTGGGGCTAGTTGCACAAAAGATTATAATATACCAAGTAGATTTTTCTACTATTCTAAGCTCATTAGAAACCTCTACCAAAAATTTTACTTCTTTGATAAACTATGTGATACATCTACCTTTATGCAAGAAATCAAAGGTAAACTCTCCAAGATAGATGAAGATCTGAAGGCAAGTGGATACTAGCTATCACTTGATCTGAGCTATAGTTTTTGTCATTACACAAAGATCAGATTTCTAATTGATATACAAGCAGAATTGCTAAGGGAAGAAGCTAGGATAAGGGCCACACTTGTAAACCCACAAGGCATGGTTCTTCCAAATGTGGATGCATTGCAGAAACATATTGTACATGCCAAAAATCTCATCCATGATAACAACTTCTCCATCTTTGATCACATGATGGAATTATCAGTAGAAGTTTAGATTGCATTACATGCAAGCAAGGTGTTGCAAGAAAATTGGGACAAGACAATGTCACTAATTTTAAAGGTACATTCTGACTTCTTGTCACATTTTCGCATTTCCATATAATATACACCTTTGGCATTTATGTCAAAAAGGGGGAGAAGTTGTAATATAAGATGTGATATATAAAGGGGGATAATATGTAAAAAGGGAGAATATGTGATGATACAATAAAAGGGGAGAAGATGAGAAGATGTGTATAATGTGTAAAGTATATTGAATATATATGTATGGGGGAACATCATAATATTATATATATGCATGTACAAATATTTAGATAAACATCTCTTACAAAAGCAATTTTGAAAAATCTCAAAAAAAAGTGTGTTACCAAGTTGAAGACACGAGATGGAGACTAAAGATTATTTTGAACTTTTTTAGAATTCAATTTTCATTGATAAATGTCTTTGTAACTAATACCAAAGGGGGAGATTGTTGAAATTATAGTCAAGTTTGTTTATTAGTGACATATACACTTAATCAGATGGTTAGTAGCTACTGAGCTTATAGTACAGTTAACAATATAAACCAAGTAATTTAGGCTCTACCAAGTTCTACAGTTGCTACCAAGTTCTAGGAACAATATTCAATTGCATCGAGTAGTATCTACTAGGTTGGTGATTATTAGTTTAAACCAAGCTTCATAGTGTTTACCATAGTGCAAACTGAGTTTTCTAGTGTTTACCGAGTTTGCAATTTCAGTAATGTAAATCTAGTGTTGATTGAGCTATACAATTTCAATCAAGTGATTCAGCTTATACCAAGCTTGCAATGATAGTGTTGACTAAGCTATGTAGTGTCAACTAAGTGATTCAGTTTATATGTTAAGTTTCACAGTGTTCACTGAGTCACCAGCATAGACCAAGTTCAAACTACTTGGAAGTGATTAGTATGAATTGAACTTCTATGTCTACCAAGTGCATGATGATGCTAAGTGTTGACAATGGGTACTGAGTATCAAAACCTCATTGAGTTTGTCTTCAAAACCTAAGTACCAATAGTTGGGCTCACTTTTTAGTGAAACTTGTATTTTAGCCAACTTTGATGAATTATAAATTAGATTGGTATATATGTAATGTATTGTATTACATCCAAATATAAGATGAATATGAAAGATATGTATAAGATGAATATCATATCTTATATTTCCTACACCTATAGCTATATTTTTTGCATTTTTTCTTAGAAATATTTTGTTTGTCATTATCTTGGTGCAGGGAACCTAACAACCCTTGTTTTGGCTTTATTTATGTTGTTGTTTTTCTAAGGCTTATTCTGAGTCTAGCCAAGTTAGGGTGGTGTGTTGGTTTGACTAAGCCTTGTTTAAGTATGTGCAAGATAATAAATACTAGGTGGTCAAAGTGGCTAAAAGTCCATACAAGTCATTAGTAAGTGGGATATGACCCAACTAAGTGCTAAATAGTGATTTTGCATCTTTTTTAAGTGTTTGGAACTCATAAAATGTAATGTTGGTTGATTAGGACCTGAAATGCCAAACGTTGCTAAGTTGTGAAGAAGTTTCTCAAATGGGTCTAGTGGACAAAAAGAGGCATATTAGTTACAAGGGGCCATATTATGTCTAAACTCCTTTATTGAACCCATTTTTCTCCATTCTAAAAGGTTTCAAGGGTCTAGAAGTAAGAAATGCAAAAAAATTGCAATGTGGTTAGCAACTTTTAAAAGTTACTCCACAACATTTTGCGCAAATTTTTAGTTATGGCATGGAAGGAATGAAAGATGCTTGATTTAATAGAATGCACACCTTGGGAGGTCCTATAAGACCTAGAAGAAGACAAATCTATTGGTTGGAGGTTGGAAGAGTTCATTATTGAATTTGAATACAAACCTTTTGTTACATTTCCTTTAACTATTTTTTGATTTTACAAAGAAAATTTAAGATAATGGATTGAACATTGAAGTTTTACCTTTGATTAAGTTAGTTAATGTTTGTACAATACCTTTTACTTCATTAAAATTTCCTTCAAGTGTTCAACTTCTTGTATCTTTTTCATTCTTCCAAGTATTGACACATAATATTTAGTGGCTATTCGGGTCAATTCTATTCGGCATGCCTCAGAATGTTGGAGCAGTCAATGGGACAAGATGACCTTAGGACTAGGGTTTACTTGGATACTTAGAGTTAACAAAGAAGATAGGTTGGTCCCATGATGAATGCTTATAGAGATTCATTAGTTGTCAACTTTATACTAGCCAACACTACAATTTTTAACATAACCCAAGATGGGGCCACAAAATCAAAATGGAATCCAATCTCCAAAAAGAGAGAGAGGTTATTGTAGGTGTCAACAACACAATCTTTTAACACATAAAATTTCATCCATACCTCACACAAGCTCCAAGATATTCTTTGTAAAAGATCACTTCCCTATGGTATTTAGTGACTCTTAGGGTCAATTTTTTAGGCATGCTCGAGAATATTTGAGTAGTCAATAGGATGGGAAAAGCTTAGGAATAGGGTTTACTAGGCCACTTGGAGCTTATGGAGCTAATATTTTTCATTCCACGATGAACAATTAGAGAGATTCACCAGTTGGTGACTTTGTACTTGCCAACACTACAAGTTTTAGCATCACCAAAGATGGGGTTGCAAAATTAAAATAGAATTCAATCTTTAAAGAGAGAGAGAGAGAGAGAGAGAGAGAGAGAGAGAGAGAGAGATTATTTTAGGCCTCGACAACATGACCTTGTAGCACCCAAAATTGCATCCATACCTTACACAAGCTCCAAGATATACCCCATCAAAGATTGTTTCCATAAGGCATTTAGTACCTCTCGAGATCAATTCCATTAGGTGCATCAGAGAACACTCAATTAGTTAATAGGATAAGATGAGCTTGGGAAAAGGGTTTACCTAGCTACTCTAAGCTAATGAAGTAGATAGTTTGATCCCACAATGAATGGTTATAGAGATTCATCAATTAGTGACTTTTTACTAGCTAACACTACAAATTTCAGCATCACTCGAGATGGGGTCACAAAATCAAAATAGAATCCAATCTCCAAAAAGAGAGAGAGAGGTTATTATAGGTGTCAACAACACAATCCTGTAGCACCCATAATTGCATCCATACCTTGCACAAGCTCCAAGATATGCCCTATCAAAGATCATTTCCCTATGGTATCTAGTGACTCTTAGGGTCAATTTTGTTTGGCCTGCACAAAAATATTTGAGCAGTCAATGGGATGGAATGAGCTTGGGACTAGGGTTTACCTAGCCACCTAGAGCTAATAGAGTAGATAATTCAATCCCACAATGAATGGTTAGAGAGATTCACCAGTTGGCAACTTTGTACTAACCAACACTACAAGTTTTAGCATCGCCTGAGATGGGGCCAAAAATTCAAAATAGAATCCAATCTCCAAAAAAAGAGAGAGGTTATTATAGGTATGAACAACACAATCTTGTAGCACCAAGAATTGAATCCATACCTTGCATGAGCTCTGAAATATGTCTCGTCAAAGATTGCTGCCCTATGGCATTTAGTGACTCTCAGGGTCATTTTTGTTTAGTGTGCCTAAGAATGTTCAAGAGGTCAATGAGATGAGATGAGCTTGGGACTAGGGATTACCTAAAAACTCAAAGTTAATAGAGAAGATAGTTTGATCCCACAACAAATGGTAAGAGAGATTCACTAGTTGGTGACTTTGTACTGGCCAACACTAAAAGTTTCGGCATCACCCGAGATGGGGCTACAAAATCAAAATAGAATTCAATCTCCCAAAAGAGAGATAGTTTATTTTAGGTGTTAACAAAAAAATCCTATAACACCTACAATTGCATCTGTACCTTCCAAGAGCTCTGAGATATGCCCTGCCAAATATTGTTTCCCTATGGCATTTAGTGATTCTTAGGGTCAATTCCATTCGATGTGCCCAATAAAATTCAAGCAAACAACAGGACAAGATGAGCTTGGGACTAGGGTTTACTTGGTCACTAGGAGCTAACAAAGAAGATAATTTAATCCCATGACAAATGGTTAGAGAGATTCACTAGTTGGTGACTTTGTAGTGGCCAACACTACAAGTTTTAGCATCACCTGAGATGGGGCCACAAAATCAAAATGGAATCCAATATCCAAAAATAGAGAGAGAGAGAGAGAGAGAGAGAGAGATTATTTTAGTTGTGGACAACATGATCCTATAGTACCTATAATTTCATCCATACCTCACATGAGTTACGAGATATGTCTTGTCAAAGATCATTGCCCTATGGCATTTAGTAACTCTTAGGTTCAATTTTGTTCAATGTGCCCAAGAAATTTTGAGTGGTTAGTGGTTTGTGATGATCCTAGAACTATGGTTTACCTAGCCACTCGAAGCTAACAAAGCATATCGTTTCATCCCATGATGAATGGTTAGAGAGGTATCATCAATATATGTATGCATAGCCCACTTTGTGCAAGATATGAGCACAAGTTGCTGATTAGGTAAAATTGGGTCTTTTTGAGTTTTTGGTCAAGATAGACTAGTTGTTTTTGAGTAATTTGGAACCTTTGCTAAGTCCTAGAAGTAAAATCTAGTGAACTTTGCAAAAGTTGTACTTTTTGTGCAAAATTGCAAAATTGAAAAGTTGTGAAAGTTGCTAAAAAATGCAACTTAGTTGGAAATGATTTATAACTATTCAAATAATAGGTTTAACCATTGTAATAGGCATAGAATGGATAAATACCTCATTTTTTAGGTCTCAAGGGGAATTAAGACAAATAGGAATCCATTTTTCCAAAAGTGTTTTTTGCAAGCAACTTTTCATCAATTTTTGCAAGTTTTGTGCACTTAGGGAGAAATTGGTCATTACATGGATGTAAGAATTAGATTACCATGGAATGAAACTATATTACTATGTAAATAATCCTTCTAACAATTTTTCAACATGAGTTTGAATGGTTGGAGGACTCTAATGGAGTTTAGGTGGTTGTAGGTGCATGAAATGTATGCCTAAGGAGTAGCAACAAGAGATCTATCCATTGGAGAGGTGTATTTTATGTAGATTATGTCTACATATGCCTTGGTGATGGTTAATCAACCTTTAGTTGATTGAACTTGGCTTGGGAAGTCATACATTGAGAAAGCCCTAGGTTTGAGGGTTTGTAAGAGACTAATTTGGGGATTTCTTACTAGTAGGGGTTGGAGCATCAAATTAACCTTATATTTCTTTGATTGGGTTGTTAGGATTTAACCATAGACATAAATAAAAATTACATGCAAATATGTATAGTCAAGTATGTAAGGATTTCTTATATGTAAGTATGTGCAGTAGTATCCTGATCAGTCACCACAACTAACAATCTCTCACTTGGGGACTAATCAAACTCCACACTGGACAACAATCTCTCACTTGGAGACTGATCTATAGCAATAATACTACCACATAAAGCTCCCACTAGATCAAACCACCTTGGACTCTAGTGTTCTTTTATACCTATTTAGTCTAGAAGGTCAACCAAAGGTGAAGAGGAATTCAACTTTTCCCTTGTCACTACCTTTGTAAACATAGTTATTGTAATCACCTAAAAATGGTCATCTAGACTATTAGCCCCCTTTTCAAAATTTTGGCTAAATTAATTTAATCACTTACCTAAGCCAAATTGCTAATAATCAATTTATTTGATTATAACCTATAGTTTGACTATGCTATCCTAAGTTCATTATTTGATTAAAAGAACATGTCCCCTTTTAATTAAATAAAAGACCCCATTCTTATAACCCACTTAAAGTGCACACATAAAGTCCTTTTTCTATTTTCCAATTAAAAGAAAAGGCTTTGTGACTTTTGTCTTATATGACAAGTCAACTTATATTCTATTGGTTGATTTGTGTGTGCACATGGATCACTCCTCTTTTCAAATTCCACCGTTGATCATCCACCATCTTCATTTTGATCTCCATCGTCCGTACATCTTTAAAAGGGAGAGAGCTTTCCCCCTCAAAGGATCTATCTTTTGAACATTGTTATGCTGCAGGTTTTCTAACAGGTTTTCTTTGGAGCTTTGTGGAGAACTTCTCTTCCTTGTCTACATTCTCTCATCCATGGCATTTTAGCTTAGATTCATGTTGCATGTTAGTTTAGCTTCTATTTTGCAATAATCTCTCACATAGCTTAATATTTGGATTGTAACACTCTCATTCATATTCTAGCATAGCTGCATTTGACATTCTCATTCTAGTTTAATCTTTAGTTGCATTGCATTCTTGAGGAACTCCTTGGGACATTTGCATTCTTGCATCTTGTCTTTGGAACCTCCCATTGCATGGTTTACTAGAAAGAAGAGTATCTCTAAGGCTCATCTGAGAGCTTTCTTATTCTTGAAATATACTCTCTTGCACTCCGTGGATAGGGAGCTCTAAGCTGGCATCCAAGGATTCCAAACTCATGGAATCGTTTGGATAGAAGGGTTTAGAGTGGGACACTTTCGAGTGTACATTTTTGGCGCCCACCATGGGGCTTGAATCAAGTTCTAGCTCCATTTGCTTTCATTTTTTTATCTTTGGTTTTTTACAGCAGCATATTGGATCTAATCAAATGCTTTTGTAGAATTATCACTTTGGTTTTAAGGCCAACCCATAAGTAAATTGGTTTGAAGGCCAAAAACTTAGTTGGTTTAAAGATTTGATCATATCTTTTAAACCACTTAGAGTTTGGTTTTGAAATTGTTTTTGCAGGTTGGTTATATACTCAAAATGTCTCAGTCCGATTTTCAGAGCATTTTGACATGATTTTCGGAAGTTATGATTTTTTTTTTTTTTTTCATAAAAAGCCATTTTTGATCGCAAATCAGCGCATTTTTTGGAAAAACTTACATTTTTAGAAATATTTTCGAATTCTAATGGGGGTTCTTTCTTTGTTTTTTGAATTTTGAGATCGTATTAAGGATCAAAAACTCGATTTGATAAATTTGGCCTGTTTTGACAAAATCAATTTCTAGGGAGCAAATGAAGAAATTTTTTAAAATTTCTTACATTTTTGGAAAGCTCTCTGATTTTTGATAGGGGTCTCTTCTTTTCATTTTCATTTTTGGATACGAAATCATAGCAAAAAAGTCCAATCTTGTTGACTAGGTCAAAACCAAAGAATAAAAATGAAAGCATTTGTGATTAACTTGCACTTTCTTTGCATGTACTTGGTTGGAAGATAAATTAGATTTTTGAAGCAACTCACCACTTTTTATTGCAGATTTTTTATGTTATTTCACACTAACTTTTGTTGCTAACAAGTTGTGATTTCAGGTTGCCATCCTTGTGAAAAAAATTGAAACATTGCATAAAAAGAACGCATGTCAAAGCTTCAAATGCACAAGGGCTACTAATGATTGTTTGCAGGGCTTCCCAAAGCATAAAAACCCAAAATTTCTTGCTTTTTTGTTTTCATGTGAAGCATTGAATAATTGTTCATTTTTCATAGGCACATAAAACTTGTGATTGGAGTCTTTTGGTAATAGGAGAGTACGCTCTTCACCCTTGTGGTGAATCAGAAATCTTGACTTGCCATTTGGTTTCAAAAGCAAGGGGTAACTGAATCTTCTTGGCGTGTTTGGGAGAAAATGATTGGAATAGGAGAGTATGCTCTTCACCCTTGTGGTGAACCAGAAATCTTGACTTCCAAAATTTGATCCACTTTGTGTAGTTAGAATCTTTTAGAGGGCCTGCTCTCGGACAACCTGAGAGGAACGACCCAAGTGGGAACAAGCCGATTACCTGGCTCTTCCAACCCACTATAAACTCAAGGCTATCAAGGACACAAAACCTTGGTAGACGTAGTGTTTATCTTCATCTAGTGTGATCGCTTATGGGATTTCGACCATAGGGAGATCACTAGGCAAGAATGCTTAAGGTACTCTTGTGATCGCGATATCGGTTACTCATCGCAAGGTGAGGTGTCCCCTAATTGGGAGCAAGAGGAACACTATGAACGGAAGCCCGATCTAAAAACTCTAAGTTAGTAACTACCTTTTTTTTAGCCGCTCAACTTCTTGGTGCAAGGATTGATCCTAGTGGACTACCCGGATCACCCCAAGATTTTACACTCACCATATGTGTTCCCTTAGTTGTGCTTATGGAACTTCTATGACAAAGCCAATATCTCTTGTGGGAAACCACTTGGTGTGAGGCAAAGGAGCATCAAGCGTGGGCCAAGCTGTTGAGTAATGAACCATGACTTCTAGGTAGATATTGCTTGATGTGTTCTCGAATGTGGTATACTTGTGAAAATCTTTTGAACATACACATGACGATAATTCTAGGGAATTCTTTTGAGATGTCACATATGCTTGTATCATGCAAGGTTGCTTTGTCCCTTGCTTGATTGTTTGAAGACTACTCCATGTGTCACTATCTTGCTTGGAAAGAAATTGCTTTTGAACATCAAACTTGCTATGCTATCAACTATTGTCAAACTTTATCAACCAAGTCAAAACATCAAATGCAAACATTTTCTTGTGTTGCTTGCTAAGAGGAGTCTCATTATTTGACTTTTCTTTTATATGTCTCTAGTGCTTGAACATGCTTAAAGTGAATCTTTGGTCTTAGTGCTCATGGTCTTCCTATCTTCATGGTCTATGTTTGCTTGCTAGTTATCCTTTTGCTAAAATGGTTACCTTGATTTCTTGACTACACTCTTGGGTTGGAGAGTTGTTCACTTGTCACCCTACTTGCTCTATCTATTTGGCTATTTGGGCATCTTGCCTAGCTATTGACTTGAGTCATTCATGTCGTAAGTTTCTTGGACCTATTGTTTGACAAGTCACTTTAATCTCTCTCTACTATCTTGGCAAGTGAACACTCTACCTCCTATAGTTTCAACATCAAGTTATCTTCTAGACTATTTTATGCTTGGCTTTGCATCTAAAACTATGGGATCTAAACCTTGTGCTACCAAACCTCAATTGAATCTAGATGATCATGATATCCTCCATGTCACTAAAGAGTTTCAAGATCTATATGCACAATACAAAGAACTAGAAGAGACAAATGATCTTTCTTACCTTCATCTCTCTAAGCGCATGATAGAAATGAAGTCTAAACTTGAGAAAAGGTTGGAGGAGAAGATTGTATCATTACGTGAATCTTCCTTAAGGTCTTTACATGCATGTGAGTCACCTTCTTTGAGGTCATCCTCTTCTTCTAGGTCTACATACTCTACTTCAAGACATCAAATGTCTTCATCTTCTAGATCTAAAGACCTCTTTAGAGAACAAGCAAGTGATACCTCCTTTGAGACTATGCCAAAATTTCATGATGGACCTATCTTTGACCAAGATAATAATGAAGACATAGATGCATTCTATTCACTTGAGAAACAACCAAAGGACTCTAGACATACTTTTGAGAGAAACATTACTCCCTTGGGGAATTCTTATGATGACATTTTGAGAAAACTTCTTGGCAATAAGATCATCATGTTACCTAAGTCTAGCTCATATGGAAACCCATTCTTGGATATCTATTGTGCTTATCATCAACATAATGAGCATAGTACTTCAGATTGCATTGAGCTAAAACATAAAATCCAAGATCTTATTGATAATGGAATTATTGATACCTCTAATGATTCATTCGATGAGGATACTTTTCTTGAGCAAGATTACATTAATGAACCTATGTCTAGTAGCGGCTCTATTACATCTTCCACTTCTTCCAACACTCGTACATCTCCCAACACTTCAAAGCTTTCCAACATGCCTCCATCAAATAAAGAACCTAATGCTTTCCACATTGACTACATGCATCCTCAAAGGCTACCTCTAAAAGAAACTCAAGCTAACCTTCACTTGGCTGCAAACCTTTTCCATGCTACTAATCCTAAACATCCTCAACCTTCATGCAGTACTATGCCTAATCTAAACACTACTCCATTCACTCTTCATTCTCCCTTGTCCTTAGAAGTGGCTCCATGTCAAGAGCACTCTCAAAAGGAAAAAGCTATAAATGTCAAGAAAGATCAAGATCAAGCACCCTTTAATCTCTTTCAAGATTTTTCCCCTCCATATCATATATCTTGCCCACCTCCTAAGTATGATGAAGATAACACTTCCATTTCCCTTGAGCTTAGTGAAAATTATGAGAAAAGTTCTCTTCATATGCTATCCAAGGCTACTTGTCAAGATCAAAGCATCCCCTCGTGTTCTACTTCTCCATATCCACTTCAAAATTGTGCTCAAGCTTCAAGTGCTCCTATTAAAAATGTTGTTCCTATCAAAGCTACTCATGAGTCTATTGATGGCTTTGACTATGTTGCTCAATTTAAAGATGTTGATATTTCTTTTCACTATCCATTTGCATCTTCTAAATCTATCCTTGGTCCTTATCCATCTAAGCTAAAGCATTCAAACCTTCCATCCATATTGGGGCCTTATGTTCCTACATCTCCTACATTCACTCCTAGCTCATTCCCTAGCTCTCCTATATTACCTCAAGATCAACAAAGACACTCATCCTTGATGACTTTTCACCCATCTATACATCTAAGCCAGTCATATCATCCTTATTCATCCACAAATCCCAAGTCCTTTGGAAGTGAGAATAAACATAAGAATCCACTGAAAAAGAAAGATCACTATGTCCCATCTAATCGACATGTGAATGCTAAGAAGGAGAATGCACAAAAGAGACCACAAAGGTCCACTATTAAAAAAGCTAAATCAAAGAAAATATGGGTTCCTAAACCCATTATTGAAGAAATGTGTTTTGAAGTATCCAAAGGAAAATCTAAAGCTATATGGATTCCCAAGTCTCTTTTAAAAGACTTGAATATTGAAAATACTTCAAAGTTGACATTCAAGCTTCCAAAGGCTTCTATTCCATCTTCTTCCAAAAATCTTCCTAAAAATATTCCAAAGCCTTCCACTCCACTTTTTTCCAAATCTTTTCTACCACCTCATACATCTAAATCTCAAGCTATTTCATCCATGATTCCTCCATTGTTCCAATACACTTCAAGGTGTGTGTCAATGTTGATCTTGTCCAATATTTTAGCTACCCACATGAAATCCTCTAAAGCTTACACCTCCTTTCTATACATGAACTCTTATCCTCCATATATTCTTCCTACTACCATTTCCCTTTCATCACCCTATCAACATCTTTGAGCATACCTTTCTATGGTCTTGTCTTATCATGACTTATCTTTCTTATAGGAGCACTATCTACATTCAAAAAACTTGAGCTTTTTCTAAAAATTCAAAAAAAAAAAATCTAAAAAAACATGAAAAAAAAAATTTGAAAATGTGCCTTGGTGAAAACCACTTCTTGTGGCACCTTGGTAGCAAAAGTAAAGAGAAATAAATCCATCCTATGGTGAAAACTACTTCTTGTGGCACCTTGGATAAGTACCATGATGAAAACCTAGTAAATAGGCATCATGCGTAATTCTTCCATCATCCATCTATCCCCTCTTCTCTCTTTGATCTTGACAATGTTGAGCTATCTTTGCATATTGGCTATCTTATCCACGAGATTTTCTATTGTTCTCTCCTATTCACTCATAGCCTCTATCTTAAGCTTTATTCTTATTGCTCTATCCCATTACTATCCTATCTAGTTGACCCTTGAATCTTGATCAAAATAAATGAAACATGGTTCTCATAGGCCTCTTGACATGCCTACTCTCTTGGATTGCACGCTTTCATGCTATCTCTCTCATTGGCTTCCACTGCTTATCCTACATGCTATCTTATTTATTGGCTTCCATCGCTTATCTTATATGCTATTACACTTGTTGGCTTCACCACTTATCCTACACACTATCTTGCTCATTTCTTCCATTGCTTATCCAAAACCTACGTTATATGGCTATCTTTCCCTAGCTTGGGTACTCTTGAGGAGTGCGTCCTTGAGGATCACTTTCACTTGCTTCATACTCCTTTCTTATCCATCTTTGTCTATCCACCAACTTTCTGCTCCATCATGTCCTACACCTTGCTAGACATTGGGAGAAAATGATGTAATCTTGCTTGAGAACTAGTGATCTCTAACTTATTCTAAAAAATCCAAAAAATCATATATGATGCTGAAAAAATCCTAAAAATCAAAAAATATCCTGAAAAAATGATAATCTTAGTGAAAACCTCACTTTGATGTATCACCACAAAAAAAAAAAAAAAAAATCTGTCAAAGTGGTGAAAACCTGGAAACAGGCGCTACTTGAAACCCTTGCACCTATGTCTATCAATCTCAATCATCCACTTTGCTACACATTTCCTAGCTTGGAATTGTTTCTTGTCCTCATCTTGGGGGCATAGCTACTTAGCCTATTGAGGTATTCTTGTGGATTAGGGTTTCTTTGACAACTCACAAAATAGTGTTTCTCAACACTTCCCCCACTTTGACATCAAGTGTTTTTTAACACTTTACAGATAGTTTACCTACGGTCTCCGATGTTGCGATATCTCACTATCAGGATCAAGTCAGGAAGAAATGGCCAAGTGACTTACACATGCGCACTTTAACACTTAAACGACTGAGCTATGCTGATCTTTATCTACTTTGTGTGCTGTCTATGATTATTTCTTTGCCAGGTGTTCCTTCCCTAATAGTCTTTCAAGGATGTCATTGACTAGAAGACTGGGGGCATGGGACATATTTTCTTGATTTCTGCTTGTGGGTATACTTTTGTTTGTCTATAGTGTTGTAAGCATTTATGCTTGACCTATTCAACACTTTGACTTATAAATGTATCATCCTTGACTGTTTTGCAAGACTGCACTCAGGGTTTATCCTGGCACTTATGCCTTGATACAGGTGTAATCTTGCTAAATTAAACTTAGGGAATCTAATTGTGTAGTTATCTTGACTTACATGTCTCTGATGCTTAGATTGGATTTCCACATACCTATCTAATATCGATCATATTCATATCCTCATAGTTATACTAGTGATGGTTGTATGATCTCATGATGTCCCTAATAAATGCTAAATGATGAAATTAAGAGTCTAAATGTTATGCACTTCTTGCTGGTAAACCACTTTGCATGTTAACTTGCATTTTAGGTTCATTTTCTAGTTTAGTCTTGCATTCTTGCATATGGGGAGAGCTCTCTCTTAATCTTTTTGTGGACATATCAGCTAACTCCTTTCATATATTTCTTTACTTTCTTCTTGTTCATGTCTTTTCACCTTTTTAATCTTTCACTTCATCTCTTTTCTATCTTATCATCACATTATATAAATTTTTGACCTCTTAAATAATTCAACATACTAGATTCATTTTCGGGATCGAAATCCAAATTCGAGTTCATCTTGATGGTCAAAATTGCCTTTTAAAATTCTACTTTCTTCTGAGCAGTTAGCTGACCTTTTGAGGTCTAATCTCTGAATCATCACTGGGGCATCTTCATTTCTTCATGTCTTCATCATTTCCATACTTCATATCTACTTAAATTCACTATTTCATGTCTAAAATCACCTTTCTACTCATTTCGACCTTATTTTTATGCTATATCCTTCAAGGTCAACTCTAGTCAAACTGGGGCATTTTGTCAATTTTATATAGTCATTCTTGGGTTCTAATCATTTATCTATCATATCAGACATTGCTATATCTCAATTTTCTCATGTCTAGCTAGTTTCTACTTCCCCTTACCTCATTTCCATTTCGATCCCGAGGGGGCAAAAATACTCTATCATTGATTTCTACAACTATCTATTTCTTAGGAGCATTTGTTTGACCTTATCACTTGCTCTCGATCTATTCGCTTTACTAGGTGTTAGAATTCTTTTCAGATCCTAACATCATCTTCCTAGTGTTCAGTACTACTACTACTAGGCTATGCATTCAGGACTTGCCATCTATTTCTGCATTTCATTTTTTGGAATCAGATATCTATATCTATCACCACCTACTTGGCTTTCTATTTTCTTTGACATAATGTGTTCCCAGATCGATCACGCATTAGTCAAAGAGGGGCAAATGTAATCACCTAAAAATGGTCATCTAGACTATTAGCCCCCTTTTCAACATTTTGGCTAAATTAATTTAATCACTTACCTAAGCCAAATTGCTAATAATCAATTTATTTGATTATAACCTATAGTTTGACTATGCTATCCTAAGTTCATTATTTGATTAAAAGAACATGTCCCCTTTTAATTAAATAAAATACCCCATTCTTATAACCCACTTAAAGTGCACACATAAAGTCCTTTTTCTATTTTCCAATTAAAAGAAAAGGCTTTGTGACTTTTGTCTTATATGACAAGTCAACTTATATTCTATTGGTTGATTTGTGTGTGCACATGGATCACTCCTCTTTTCAAATTCCACCGTTGATTATCCACCATCTTCATTTTGATCTCCACCGTCCATACATCTTTAAAAGGGAGAGAGCTTTCCCCCTCAAAGGATCCATCTTTTGAACATTGTTATGCTGCAGGTTTTCTAACATGTTTTCTTTGGAGCTTTGTGGAGAACTTCTCTTCCTTATCTACATTCTCTCATCCATGGCATTTTAGCTTAGATTCATGTTGCATGTTAGTTTAGCTTCTATTTTGCAATAATCTCTCACATAGCTTAATATTTGGATTGTAACACTCTCATTCATATTCTAGCATAGCTGCATTTGACATTCTCATTCTAGTTTAATCTTTAGTTGCATTGCATTCTTGAGGAACTCCTTGGGACATTTTCATTCTTGCATCTTGTCTTTGGAACCTCCCATTGCATGGTTTACTAGCAAGAAGAGTATCTCTAAGGCTCATCTGAGAGCTTTCTTATTCTTGAAATATACTCTCTTGCACTCCGTGGATAGGGAGCTCTAAGTCGGCATCCAAGGATTCCAAACTCATGGAATCGTTTGGATAGAAGGGTTTAGAGTGGGACACTTTCGAGTGTACAGTTATTAGATTTCTATTTTTATTTATCTTATCTAGCTTTAATTGTCCATCGTCCAAAATTGAGAAAATGAAATAGTACCATAACTATATGTGTTTGTCTTTGAATGTAAAGCAAAATTATTTGCAAGATGAGTGACACTTTGATTATCTATAAACAAATAATTATCCCTCTGAGGGTGTCCTAATTCTTTCAAGAAGAAATGAAGCCATATCATCTCCTTGGCTGCCTCTATAGCAGCAACATACTCTACCTTTGTAGTGGATAAAGAATTAACCTTCTACAGCCTAGAAACCAACTCATTGCTGCTCCACTAATAGTAAATACATAACCTATAGTACTCCACCTGGTATCAATATCCCCTACCAAATCTGACTCAACATATGCCTATAAATCATTAGTAGAGCCCCCAATGTGTAAATACTTACTAGATGTTTCTCTCAAATAGCTGAGAATCCATTTAACTGCATTTCAATGCTCAATTCCTGGATGACTCATATACCTGCTAACAACTCCTACTGCATGTGCAATATGTGGTCATGTACATACCATAGCATACATCAACCTTCCTATAGCTGAAGCATAAGGTACCTTAGACATCTTATCCTCCTCTTCTTGTGTCTTGGGACACATCTCCTTACTCAACCTCAAATGACTAGGTAAAGGTGTGCTGACAACATTAGCATTTCTCCATAGAAAAACATTGCAACACTTTCTCAACATAATCAGTGTAAGATAGTGTCAATTTTTGTTCTTCCTATCTCTACAAATATTCATAGCAAGGATTTGTTTTTCTACCCCCAAATCCTTCATAGAAAATGCATGTGCTAACTAGCATTTCAGCCCCTTAATATGATCCATGTTAGACCCAACTACAAGCATATCATCAACATATAAACATGAAAAATTGTAGTTGTCCTCATCCAACCTCTTAAAATAAACACAATGATTTAAATGACACCTACTATATCCATGCTCATGGATAAACCTATCAAATTTTAGATACCATGCTAAGGTACTTTCTTCAAGCGACATAAACTTTTCTTCAATCTACAAACTAAGTTCTCCTTACCTTTGACCTCAAATCCTTGTGGTTGTACTATATATATATATATATATATATATATATATATTCATCCAAATCACCATGAAGGAAGGTTGTTTTAACATGAAGCTACTCCAAATGAAAATCTTCAGTAGCCACAGTACTTAAAACAATATAGATAAAGGTCATTTTAACAATAGGAGAGAATATCTTAGCAAAATCAATGCTTTTTTTCTATGCAAATCCTTTTAAAACTAACCTAGCTTTAAATATTTTCGTACCTCCATCCTCTTCTTTCAACCTATAAACTACTTATTCTATAAAGCCCTTTTACCTACAGGCAACTTGCATAAATGTCATGTCTTATTTTTTAGCAAAGAGTTCATTTCTTCTTTCATTGCAAACTCCCACTGAATCATAGTATCCACTTCCACAACTTCATCATAACATTCAGATTCACCACCATCAGTAAGTAAAATAGAATACAAGGAAGGAGAAAATATTTTTGGAGGTCTACTTAGTCTTGTTGACCATCTAACATTCACTACTATGTGGTATTTTTTGTTGCAGTTGTTGCACGTCACAAGGAGTTGCTAGAATATCAGCTTTTGGAGTATCATCCAGCACTACATAATCATCTTTTTTCTTCTCATGTTGCTGCAAAAAATCTTTGTACAACACTTTCTCATTGAATATGACATCCCTACTTACAATTTTAAAATTTTCAAAATTCCAAAGCCTATAACCAAGTTCATAATTTCATATCCAACAAATACACATTTCTTTGACTTAACTTCTAGCTTAGTTTTATTTTCAAAATCTATATGAGCAAAAGCTTCACAACCAAAGGTCTTGAGAAAAGAATAACTCACCTTCTTACCAATACATGCTTCCTCTAGAATACCAAAACCCAAAGGAGTAGAGGGACCTCTACTGATCAAATATACAACAGTATTAATACCCTCTACCCACATGTTTAAGGGCAACCCTGCATGCAACTTCATGCTTCTTACACGCTCAATTATAGTCATGTTCATGCGTTCAGCCACTCCATTTTCCCGTGGAGTCCTTGGAACAATTTTATGTCTGTGAATACCATTAGTGGAGCAATAATCTTCAAATTCATGACTGTAATACTCACCACCATTATCAGATCTGAGACATTTTAATTTCTTTCTAGTCTCATTTTCAACCAAGCATTTCTATTTCTTAAAAGTTTGAAATACATCATATTTCTGTCTAAGTAAATAAACCCGTACTTTTCTAGTTGCATCACAATAAATGTAACATAATAATGAGAGCCACTAAGGGAAGATACCTAAGCTGTTCCTCATACATCTTTATGCACAAGATCTAATTTCTCCCTTTTATTTTCCTTCCCAATCTTCACGAAACTTACTCTCTTCTATTTTCTATCCACACAACTTTCACAAAAATCTATATTAACACATTTCAGACCTGGGAAAACTTTCTTTGAATGAAGTATATTCATACATTTCTCACTCATGTGCCCAAGTCTATTGCATCATACTGTTGTATTAGAACTTACAAAAACTATTTGTTCTCCATGCTCAGTTGTAGCAATTGCTCCTAAACATTCATTTTTCTCTAAAGCAATCAAAGTAGAAGGAACAATATGACTTGTACAAAGATATAATATCCCTACTTTCGCACCTCTTGCTACTACAAGGGAAGCTTTTGAAACCTTCCAATTTTTATCATTAAAAGTAACTACACAACCCTCATCACCGAGTTGCTCTACTAAAATTAAATTCCTACTCAACCTTGGAACATGTTTTACCTCATGTAGTAGACAATGATTTCCATTTTGCAACTTAATCTTAACTTTTCCCTTTCCAACAATGTGATAGGGTTCATTATCCCAAAAACAAGTGATATGAATTCGTCAAGTGATGTGAATTCGTGATTCTAACCCTTGAATTTGATTTTTTCATTTGTCTTTAGTGAAGTTGTCATTAGTTGGTTTTATGAGTTTGTTGTGATTTTTTGTTATAATTGAATCAAATTAAAAGATAAATTAATGATTTAATTTTATGGAAATTTTATAAAGAAATTTGATATTTAATCATATTTAATCATATTTAATTAATTGAGGAATTAATTAAATAAAATAATTAAATTTAAAGATTTTATTAAAGTTCTATTTCTCATGTATTTATATTTATTTAATTTAATGATAATTATTGAGGAGTTTTATTTTAATAATAAACTCAATAATGTTATTAATTAAGTTCATAAATATATTATTAAAAAAATATCTCTTAAATTTATTAAAATAAAAGAATTCAATTTAAAGATAAAGTTATAGTTCTAATATTGGTGTTTTATATTTATTTAAGTTAATAATAACTTATTTAGGAGTTTTATTTTAATTAATAAGCTCTAAATAATATTGTTAGTTAAATTAATAAATATTATATTAAAAATGTTTTCATAATTTAATAAGAGAGAGAGAAATCATAATTTAATAAAGTTTATTTTAATTAAAGAGAGCAAGCAAGTTAATTTAATAAAGAATATGTATTTATTTAGTATTAAAAGAAAGGGGGAAAAGTAAAAATTATGTATTTCTTTTATTGAAAAATAAATAAATAAAGTGATTTTTTTTTTAAATATAAGAAAACAAAAGAAACTATTATTCTATTTTAGTTGAGTTACCTTCTTTTGTAAGTTTACTTATTTTAGAAAACCTTGTTTTATTAGTTTTATTTATTTATTTATTATTTATTAAGAGGTCATTCTATTTTATTTTTATTTTTTTTGCAGGGGGAAGAAACAATTTTTGGTAAAACAATAAAATAATTTAGAATAGAGATTTTAGGAGACAAGTTATAGGTTATGCACTCAAATTTTGATGAAAAATATTTTTTTCAAAGCTTGGGAGTAAAGTCTATAGTTGGGTTTTCTTCTTCTTCTTAACAAATCAACTTGGTGTTTGAAGGTAGGGGCTTTTAAAATCTCTTTGCAATTTATGTTGGAAAGATTGTCTTCTCTATGTTTTTCTGATTATGAGTAAAAAAAATTGCAATTACTTGTGTTGTAGTTTGAGGATTTGAAACATGTGATTTTGGTATAAATTTTTATTTAATAAATTTTATCAAAAATATAGAGATACTTTTAGATACCCATTTGGATTTTATTTAACATATACAAAAATCATATATGATTTTTTTGTACAGACATAGTCAAAGATTGACTATCATGCTTGAAAAATACCTAGTTGCGCTTGATTTTTCAATTACAGACACAAGAACAATTACTTATAAATTTTTAAAAGTACATATTTAGGAGAATACCTTCTTTTTTATTTTCAATAAGTCTATTATGAATATTTTTCTTGATTTTCATGAAGATCCAATGGTTCAAACAAAAGTTATCTTCTTTCTTCTAAACTGGTAACCTTCAAATCTGAATAGTGTTGCTAGAAAGATTCAAATTATACACCATTCAAATGAACTTTTCCTTAAGACTGGTAATAAAAAATAATATGTGAAATTAGATTATCTTTCAATCGATATAGGAGGCAGATCTTTACCATTCCATATGAGATTATAACATTTAAAATACCAGTTGATTTACATAGAAAAAATGCATAAAAACTCAATGTTATGAACTTTAAAAATGTTTATCTTTACTTTAAATATTACTGATTTAACATATAAAATATTTAATTCTAAACTTATTAGATAATTAACAAACTAAATTTATCTAAACTTTTATAACCTTTGTATAATCAAACAAAATTTCTAGAAATTGTCTAATCTAAATCATTCGATAGAACCTTGTATTATTTGGTGTGTCTCTAATTGAGATTTTGTGGTATTTGTTTTGTGATGGGTTTTGTAAATTTTAATGTGGTGTTTTATTTTGTGATAGATTTTATGTGAGCTACTTAGCTTTGGCCAGTCAGGATGTTTACCAGAGGCTTGGGAGTTTTGTTCCATGATGTCTGATGATGCTTTGATCATGATCTTTTATACCCAACCAAAGTAATGTGTCTTGTATGCTCTATGAGTTGTTTTGATCTAGTGATTGTTATTACTTTCCATTGTTCTTATCTAAAATTGAGATGAATTGTGTAACCTATTTGATAGAACCTTTGAGTCCAGTTATTTTTGGATTGTTTTTCAGTCACTTGTATAGGACCGAGGTGTTTGTATGATTTGTTCTTGGTGATGTCATGTTATGATGAGTATTGGTTTATGTATACTTGATTTTGGGATCAGTCCTATTAGGATGATCATTTTGGTGGAATCTATGATTATGATCAATGATTTTTGGTACTTGTTAGTTGCTTGTTTAAGAATTGATGTATGGTATGTGGTCTTTTGTGATGTTTTTTTCCTTACTGATCTTAGGGTAGGTTATCTATATGTCATGTTGGGAAGTAGCTTACAATGGAGGTTGAGGCCCTAAATAGGCTAACAAGTAACCCATTATAGGTTGTTTAATAAGTGATAATGTTTCATTAAATGGGTTTAAAATGAATTAACAAGTCACTATTTTTTCTCACCCATGCCTCTCGTGCTAGTATAGGCTAGGATGGGAGTAGAGAGGATGCTTGGTTGTGACCTTGCATCGTTAGTATGCCTCCTCATTATGAATGGATACTAGTACTGGATAGAGTCACTAGGGGGCTAGAGGATTAAAATACTAGTTGGGTAACCCTAGAGTTGGTTTGTGTGATAACACTTTCCCACTTTCATAGTAGATTTCCTAGATGTGTGTGTTGTTGCTAGGATTAGTTGATACTTGTGTCTTAGTACCCTTTGAGATATTTTTCTTTTAGTTGATTCCTTGAACCTAAATGTTGAGTTTTGACTTTTGAGTTTGTTATCCTATTTAATAATTGAGACTATCTCCTTAATGTGGTGGGAGTGAGCCATTTATATTCCATGAGGTTAGGTGGTAGTGCTTTTTCTTATGCCATTGAGATCCGACCATTAGATGCCACTGCTGGATGTGTTTGTGTAGATGTTCCTTTCTATCCAATCTTGCATTTCTATGATGGATGGTTATACCTTTTAATTGTATTTTTTTTCATAGATCTTATGATATGATGTAATTTATTTCATGATGCATATTATTTCAGCCTTTCATACCTTATGACCTATACAGTGGATGATTGTGCATTATGTTTATTGCGAAGTGGCATCATATATAATTGTATATTATTTAAATGGATTCATACTGGTATACTATTAATTGATGTGGATTTATTATATATTATATTTATTATTAATTAAACTTAAATGTGATTCAATTTCATGGGACTCTTAAGAGTTGTAACCTATTTATGTGTTGTTGATATATGAGTGTATGTTAATTGCTTCCACTGTTCTATTACTATTGGTGTACATTATCTTTATCTTTAAAAAAAAATGTTTGAAAAACTTAGTAAAACTTTAGGTTAACTTCTTTTGGGTCACATGGTGGGGCATTAAATTTTAGCCTTTAAAAGGAATTCTTTCATATTCTTACCTTTTTTACCAATTTAAGACCTCCTTGCACAATTTTGACAACTTATTACAAATGACTTTTCTAGCCTTTATGTCTTGACCAAAATGGACTCAAATGAATTTAAATATATAATATAAAATATCTTATTCACATTTTTTTCTTGTTCTTAAGGTGCCCCTACACCAAAATATATCTTTTCACAACTTGAATTGCAAATCCATCCATCGAGCTCTATGTATATGCCTTGCATACTTGTAAATAAAATTTTCATGAAAAATCTTCATGAACTCATACATTGAAATCTTTTTCAATGACTAAATCACATTTTTTACCCTATTTCCCATCTTTTAGACCATATGTCATTGTCTTATATTTTTTTTAATCTACTATTTCATTTCCAATTGCATGTGTACTGTCCATATGTTCACAAGTTGATATAAGCTACAAAGAACCACAAAATAAGCATGTCCCATCCAAGCATGACATCTTGTGAATTTTTTGATCATCCCCTATTTCACATGAAATTTTGGATACGAATTCCCTTGAAGATCAAGGTGGCTCATTTATGTCACAATCTTGCAAAAAAACCTTAGAATGCAAAACACACATATATGCCTAAAACCATCAAAATGGTTAGAAAATTCAATATGTATCCTACAACAACAAGTTGTGCGTGTGTGATTTATCTTCACACAAAAAGATTTACCAACTTTTAAAATATTTAACTTATTCTAATTTAAGGATGCATACCAATGATTTTTGCAAAAAAATGTGCCTGAGTTGAGTCCAAAAATGTTTTGCATATGGACCATGATTTTGACTACGAATCCTCCTTCTTACAACATCTCTCTCTCTCTCTCTCTCTCTCTCTCTCTCTCTCTCTCTCTCTCTCTCTCTCTCTCTCTCCCCCCCCCTCTCTCTCTCTCTCCCTACCTCCCTCCCTCTCCCCCCCCCCCCCCCCATCTGGTGTAGGAGCGCCCTCAAATTCATCCATTGCAAGAACATCAAATGGATCAAAGACAAAGGGTTAGGGTAGTAATTGGATCTTTAATCTAATGTTAGAAATAATGTCCTATTTGTAAGGCATGGTGACATTAGTTGTGTTATAAACCTAGTTGTCTACCTTGGCTATTTTTGGGAACTTTTAAAGTTAGATATGGGTAAAAGTAGTCTAGGAGTTCTAATAAAGGTTAAAATATGGTCATAACCTTCCTAAGTTCCTAAATAGAGTCTAGGATTAAATTTTTAGACAAATTGTAACTAACATTTGACAACTTTTTTTTAAAAGTTGTCAATGTTGCATGATGCAACTTTTTGCAAAAAAAAATGCAAGATTTGAATCCTAGCATTCACAACCATCTTTGTCAGTTGGAACTACTTGGGATTGGTATAAATAAGGTTGAGAAACCTTTCTCCAATTGAGAAGGAAAACCTAATGTATGCTCTTTACTAAAATCAATATAATCTTGTTGTTCTCCTATAGAAATTGTCTGAAATATCAGTTGTATGGAACTGTATGGACGCATAGGTACCATTGAATGATCTCTTGTTCCACATTAGGGATGCATAGGTACCAGAGGTTCCATGTTTTTGGATCTCTTTCTCATCCATTCATAAAGAATCTTCTCAAGGACATCCTAATCATTGAACCAAATACTCCTTGCATGCATTCTTCTTAGTTTTCTTGATGACCTTGGTAACCAAGATCTTGTCAAGTCTCCTTGGTTCATGTCTTGGTATCCTTGCAACATCATCTTTAAGCTCTTCAAGCTGAACTTTCGAACCTACATTCACATCACCTTTAAATGGGGTTAGATCACACATATTAAATATGGGAGAGATACCAAGGTGTGAGGGAAGTTCTATCTCATAAGAATTCATTCCATGTTTCTTCAAGATTTGACAAGGTCCTACTTTTTGCATGAGAAGTTTTGTATGCTTTCCCTTTGCTAACCTCTCCTTTTTCAAGGATGCCCAAACCAAGTCTCCAACCTACACCTAAACATCTCTTCTATGCCTACCTTTAGCTTTCTTATACTTCTCTCCACTCTTTTCAAGTGCCAACGTAACTGAGTCATGAATCTATTGGAAGCATGAATGAAAATGATATTCCTATGGGGGAGTACTATATATATGTTACTATGATGATATGTTACATTCATGATTGATTTTTTCATTGATGTCAACATAGCAATTTTTGGTGGTATCTAACAAAAAAAAAGTGGAAAGATCAAGTTCGTATGGATGAGTAGTTGAGTATTCTAACTATCTGAGGTTATGGCAGATACTTTTGAGTATTTTGTATATGTAGTTAATGTCAGAAGAAGAAAGGATAAGTCTAGAAGAAGTTATGTAAGTTTTGGTGATGTTTATTCTGAGATAGAGTTTACAGAGGCATGTTCTAGTAAACTTGTTATATCTCTTAGTAGAATTTTTATGCTGAGAATCAAGGTTGAGAAAATGAAGAAGACATGTTGAGGATGATGTGGCTAATTTTTCTCATCATAATATTGTGTATGGAAATTCATTCAAGTTGTAAGGTAGAAGATTTATGTTATCACTAAGTGTAACATGTTCTTAATGTGGTCCTATAATAATTAATTGAGAAGGCCTAGCAATCAACTTAGGGAATTTTTTTGTGCACTTAGTATAAAAGAAGAAAATTTTCCTTTAGCATGGTATGCGATCATATGGTTTTATGATCAATGATAAGAAGTAGTAAGAATAGAATGCAAAGTTGAGAAGAGCGGTGCAAAAGTGAAGGAAACTTCCTTGCCAAGATTTCACTTAGTAATCTAAGGTTCGATATTTGGATCCAATGTTGGTGTCCTAGTCTAAAGGGTCTGACAATGATTGGTTTAGTTGACAAAACTAAGGAAAGAGGAACATAACATTAAAATACATGTTTCAGTAGTGGTTCTTCTTGTAGTTAAAATTACATATTTAGGCAGTGGGCTTATCTTGTATACATTGTACTACAACTCCTAACAAGGTTGGCACAACTCCTAATAGGGTTGGAATCTCCTAATAGGCATTCAAAGTCTCCTAATAAGGACTCTATGTACTAAATGTTGTAATAGACTCCTAACAATGTCCATCCTCTAACAAGGAATATTTATATTAGCACATCATCTTGTGATCATCATTCCCACTAGGGTTTCCCTAGTCAACATATCTGGTGAAATTGACTATGTGCATTTTATTATGGTTGTTTTTTACTTTGATTGAATGGTTAAGTTTTTTTAAAGAAGATAAATGTTTTAATTGTCAGATAATTAATTCACCCCCCCCCCCCCCCCCCTCTCTTAGTTATCTTGGTGGACTATTGTTTCAAACAATTATCAGAGCATCAAGTCCTTGAAAGATAAGCTTATTAACTTTGGGAGATCAGTGGCAAGTTATTTTAGAAAAGATAGTCCTAAGTCTAATGGAGGAAATTTTGACACCTAGAAGATGAAGATTCTTGGTGAGAGATCAGAATTGTGTATAGAACACTCAGTTTCTAGATATAGGCATAAGTTCCAAATCTAAAGAAGACATGATGATCAAGGAAGGTATTGGTCTAGTTATGAAAAGAGAACAAGAGGGCATGAAAATTTTTACTTGTTGGACATGTAATGAGTTTGGTCATTTTTCATCTATATGCCCTAAGAGAATAAGGAAAACTAAAAAGAGTTCACTTTCTAATGAAGATGAAGAATTTAAAATAAGTATGGAAAGATTCTTGATTGATTGTGATGATAAAGATAATGAACCTAAATTAGTTAAGAAAGAAGAAGTATTAGAAGAGATAGCTTTAGTAACTATTACTGATCCAAAGGCTAACCATGAAAATATAGAATTTATCATTAGCAATGATTTGTAGAATGGGAATCAGATTGAAGAGAAAATATTCAATCCTAGAGTAGAAGAAAGAGTTGAGTTGAAGACTCTTGAACAAAATGGCATTGTAGAGAGAAAGAATAGGTTAGTTATAGAAGCAGAAATAGCTATGTTAGCAGAGAATGATGTATTCAAAATATTTTGGAGAGAAGCTATGAATACAATAGTCTATACTATGAACATAGTGTAAGTCAAGAAAGACACAAACAAGAGACCTTATGAATTATGGTTTGGTCACTCACCTACAGTTAAGTATTTCAAAATTTTTTGGAGTAAGTGTTATATCAAAAGAGATGATAATATTGGTAAGTTTGATGCTAGAAGTGATGAAGGTATGTTTCTTGGTTATTCATTGAAAAGAAAGACTTATATATGTTATAGTTAGAGAACTAAGAGTATTATGGAAAGTGAAAATATGAGAATTGATGAGAAATTTAGGATACAAGAAAGAATAGTTGATTACAATTCAGATGATGATGTTGTTACTAAGCCAAGGAATGATTAGATATTTCTTACGACTAAAAGTGATTTGGAGAATGGAGGAGAGCTAAGGTAAGAACAAATCTTGGAACCTTCAGTAGAGCAAAGAGTTGAGATAGAAATTCCTACCTCAGGAAATAATATGATAAAGAATCATCCATCTGAGTAGATCATCAAAAGTAAAGACAAAGGTGTGATGAAAAGAAGCAGAGTAAATGAAGAACTATGCTTGATATCTCAAGTTAAGCCTAAGAATGTAGATGAAGCATGTACAGATGATTATTGGAAACAAGGCATCAAAGAGGAATTGGATTAAATAGTAAAAAATGAGACATGGGAATTGGTCCCCAAACCAACAGACAAAAATGCGATAGGAACTAAATGGATATTCAAAAACAAGATGAATGAATGAAGTGAAGTTGTAAGAAACAAAGAAAGATTGTCATGTAAAGGTTATTCATAGCAAGAAGGGATAGATTATGAAGAGACTTATGCTCCAATGGCTAGAATAGAAGCAGTAAGGCTATTTTTAGCCTATGCAACATAGAAGAAATTCAAAGTATATTAGATGGATGTCAAGCCAACATTTGTAAATGGAGAACTTGAAGAAGAGGTATACAATGAGAAAACTAAAGAATGTTCTTTGATAGATGACAAGGGCATAGTATGTAGACTGGGGAAAGCATTGTATGGATTGAAGAAAGCACCCAAAACCTAGTATGCAAGGTTGGACAATCATTTGACAAAACTTGGATATAGAAAAGGGTATGGTAGACAATAGTCTATATTGGAAAGAAATTAATGATGGTTTGATGATTTTGGTAATATTTTTTGATGATATCATATTTAGAGGAAATGATGAAGAAAGTTAGAAGTTTTCAAAAGAGATGAAGAAAGAATTTGAAATTAGTATGATAGGAGAGATGAAATATTTCATAGGATTGCAGATTGTACAGAATAAAGAAGGAATCTTTATTTCTCAGACTAAGTACTTGAAGGATTTATTAAAAAGGTTTGGTTTGGAAACATGCAAACTAGTTGGAACACCTATGGTAATTGGACACAAGTTATCTATGAAGGATGAGACACCTACAATTGACTAGAAGGAGTATACATCTATGATTAGAGGATTACAATATCTAACTCACAGAAGGCTAGATGTAGAAAATGTAGTTGGAATTGTTGCAAGATTCCAAGATGATACTAGAGAAGCACATTATGTAGTAGTCAAATGGATATGTTAATATCTAAAGGGGACATCTAAGTTTGGATTGTGGTATGATAGATCTAATGATTTTACTCTAAGTGCTTATATTGATGCAAATTGGGCAGGCATTATGGATGAAAGAAAAAACACCAATAGTGGAGCCTTCTTTCTTGGAGGAAGATTGGTTTCTTGGTTAAGCAAGAAGTTGGATTGTACATCTCAAAGTATAGTGGAAACAAAGTATGTTGCAATAGCAAATGATTGCAATCAAGTTATTTGGATGAAGTAGATGCTAAAGGATATAAGGATAGAAATAAATGAACCTATTTTCATACATTGTGATAGAACAAGCATGTTAAATATGTCTAAGAATCCAATGTTGCATTCTAAGACCAAGCACATTTCTATTAAGTATCATATGTTGAGAAAAAAAGTTGCAGAAAAGGAAATTAGATTGGAGTATGTGAGCACTAAAGAGAAGATTTCAAATATATCCACTAAGCCTCTTCCCAAAGAGACTTTTGAGTATTTGTGAGGTATGCTTGGGGTTATGCTCCTTCCTACATGAGAATAGAAAATGCAAGAGTGCATCAGTCCAGTGTAACATAGCACCATTGTTGTTTGGACTAAATGTCGATGATTCCTATATGGGGGAGTATCTGTGATGGACAAAGTCATCTAGGACTCTTGTCAGATGTTGTTTTGAATAGTGTCTTTTGACACTCAAGCTAAGTATTAGTTGTTGTAGAGTTTGACGTAGAGATGTTGGCCGCTAAAACCTTTGACATTGATTTCAATGGGGGAGAATATTGCATGAAAAACATTATGATAAGGGAGATGTTTGGCATGAGTATAGTATGTTTAGCATGAGCACAACATGGAATAAAAGTTTGATAGAAAGCACATTGAGGTATATTGATGAGCACAACATGGAATGAAAGTTTTATAGAAAGCACATTGAGGTATATCAATGGGGGAGAATGATTGATCAAGAGGATTTGAAAAGATGAATAGTCTTTTGTTGGTATTCTTAGAACTAGATGTTTTTCATCTATGTTGCCATCAATGCCAAATGGGGAGATTGTTGGAAGCATGAATGCTGATGATATTCCTATGGGGGAGTACTATAGATATGTTACTATGATAATATGTTACATTCATGACTAAGTTTTATGATCAATAATAAGCAACAGTAAGAACATAATGTGAAGTTGAGCAACGCAGTGTGAAAGTGAAGGAAACTTCATTGCCAATGTTTTGCTAAGTGATCCAAGGTTTGATATTTGGATCCAAGGTTGGTGACCTAGTCTACAAAGTTTGACAATGATTGGTTCAGTTGACAGAACAAAGGAAATAGGAAGATAATAGTAAATTACTTGTTTGAGTAGTGAGCTCTTCTTTTAGTTGAAATTGTCATGTTTAGGCAGTGGGCTCATCTTGTATACATTGTAATACAACTCCTTACAAGGTTGGCACAACTCCTACCAAGGTTAGAATCTCCTAACAAGGATTCAAAATCTCTTAATAGGGACTCTATGTACTAAATGTTGTAATATACTCCTAATAGGGTCCATCCTCTAACAAGGAATATTTATATTAGTACATCATCTTATGGGCATCATTTCCACTAGGGTTTTCCCTCTGATCAAGGGTTTCCCTAGTCAACGTATCTGGTGCAATTGTTTACATGCATTTTATTATGGTTTTTGTTTACTTTGATTGAATGGTTAAGTTTTTTTAAAGAAGATAAATGTTTTAATTATTAGATAACTGATTCACACCCCCCCCCCCCACTCTTAGTTATCTTGGTGGACTATTATCTGTAATAGAATCTCTTTCATGCTTTCTAAAAACTCCTCTCCATTAACACTGATTGGAGTTTTGGAAGGTAGTTCCCTGAGTTCTAGGATACCTCTTGGATTATGCCCATACACTATTTGAAAAGGGCTCTTCCTTGTACTCCTATTGACTGAGTCATTAAAAGAAAAATCTTCTTCTGGTATGACAGATTCCCACTTGTCTACATAATACATTGTCAAGAATCTAAGTAGATTTCCAAGAGACTTTTTGACCACCTCTGTTTGCCCATCTATTTGTGGATGGTAGGCAAAGCTAAAACTCAAATTAGTTCCCAATTTCTTCAACAAGGTACTCCAAAAATGACCAATAAACTTTGCATCTCTATCTAATAGTATGGTTAGAGGAAAACCATGTATCCTAGCAATCTTCTTGAATAATAGACTTTCAATTGTTGATGCATCATTGGTTCTTTTATAGGGGATGAAGTGGGCCATTTTGGTAAATCTATCCACTACAAGATATATTCTATCATTTCCCTTCTTTGATATAGGAAATCCCATCACAAAATCCATGTTGCAACTCTCCCAAGGCCTTTTAGGAAGAGGCAAAGTTTGGTATAGTCCTGCATTAGTGGATGTACCCTTGGCCCTCTAACAAATTGTACACATCTTCATAATCTTTCTCACTTTAGTCTGAATTCTTGGCCAATAGTAAAACCTCCTCAACTATTCCAAGGTCTTGTCCAATCCAAAATGTCCTCCCATGTTGTCTACATGTTTCTTCCTAATGATGTTCTCCCTCATTAAACATTGCAGAATGCAAAGTTGATGCCCCTTGAATAGTGGCCCATTTTGATTCAAGTAATCAACATATTCAATGTGATATGTTTTAGAGAAGTCAAAGCACACCTTATAGATGTCTTTGAAATCATTATCATCTTTATACATGCCTTTCAAAGAATTTATCCCTACAAATTGGAGTTGGATTTCTTGTACCACTACATTCCTCCTACCTAATGCATCTGCCACTTTATTGGCAACTCCCTTGTATTTTATTTAAAAGGTGTAGGCTTGAATTGAATCTACCCATTTCATATGCTTGTGGCTTAGTTTCTCTTGGCTATTCAAGAAACTTAAGGCTTGGTTGTCTATGAAAATAAAAAATTCATTTGGAAGGAGGTAGTGCCTCCATTTCTTTAATGAATGGACTATGACATATAGTTCCAAGTCATAAGAGGAGTATTTCCTCTTAGCTTCATTCAATTTCTCACTAAAAAAGGGTATTGACCTCCCTTATTGAATCAAGATATCCACTATAGCTAGGTTAGAAGCATCACATTAAATAGTAATATTTTTTTGAAAAATAGGGAAGATTAGGATAGGTTTCTCAATTACCTTCTTCTTCAACATTTGGAAGACCTCCTCTACATCATTTTTCCATAAAAACTTACATTTTTACACACCCTTGGTGGTCTCAAGGATAGGAGCACATAGCTGAATAAAGCCCCTGATGAACCTTTTATAGAAGGAAGCAAGCCCAAGAAATCTTCTAACTTTAGTCATGGTCTTAGGAGAAGGCCAACTCTAGATGGCTTCCACATTCTCAAGATGCATTTTTATGTTCACTTTTGAGATTAAAAATCGAAAATAAATAAATTTCCCCTACATAAAAACAAACTTTTCTAAGTTTATGAAAATATTTTCTTCATGCAATCCTTTTAACACCAAGTTAAGATGTTCTAAATTTTTCTCCTTAATCTTACTAAAAATAAGGATGTCATCAAGATATGCTATGATAAATTTTCCAAGGAATGGCTTGAGAACTTCATTCATAAGTCTCATGAATTTTTTTGGAGCATTTGACAAGCCAAAAGGCATCACCCTCCATCCATACAAATCCTCATTGGTTTTAAATGCAGTCTTCCACTCATCACCATCCCTAATCATTATTTGGTTATAGCCACTTTTCAAGTCTATCTTGGAATAGTTCCTTGCTCTCTCTAGTTGTTCCAATAGGTTTTCTATCCTAGGAATAGGGAACACATACCTAACAGTGATTCTATTTATTTCTCTAGAATTAATGTACAATCTCCATGTAGTTTCCTTCTTTGGGGAAAATAGGGTAGATACTACACAAGGACTAGGGATTTTTGAAATCAATCCTTTATCTAGGATTTCTTGTATTTGTCTTGCCATTTCTTGATTCTACTCTGAGATCAATTTATATGCTTTCTTCTTAGGTAATGTTGCTCCTGGGATCATATCTATATTATGGCTTGTGTCTTTGATTGGGGGAAACTCACTTGGAAATTATTTGGTGGAAATGTCTTTATATTGGTCCAATAGGTTTACAACCCCCTTAAGACCTACATGTCTCAAGGGCTTCATTTCCTTCATAACCTTCTTAGCTCTATCATCCTTAGGAAAAATGAATAGGGCATAGCATGGAGCCTTTTCCTACTTCACAACTTTTAGAAATTCTTTTCCATCTAAAAAAAAAAATTAGGATCTTTTTGTTCTTTTGTAGAATTTGGTAAGGGTAAGAGAGTTACCTTTTCACCTTTTTGGTTGATGGTATGTGTGTTCAACTTTATATCATGGTGTGCCTCCACATCATATTGCCATGGTCTCCCTAATAGAAAAGGATAGGCGCCCATTGGTATGATATCACAGAGACTTCTCTCTTTGTACTTCCCAATCTGAAATTCCACCCAAGCCTATTCTTGTATGATAGTTTTATTATTCTTTGTGAGCCAAGACACCTTATAAAGGTTTGTATGTAGTACCCTCCTTAATTTCAACTTCTTCACAATCTCCTTAGATATCAAGTTGTCAGTAGACCCAATATCAATCAACATCTTGCAAACTTTGTCCCCATATTTGCATGTGGTTCTTAAAAAAAATTCCTTTGAGGTGGTACATGAGTGCTTGGGGCATTCAATAATGTTCTCCTCATCATAAGGGATTCTCCCTTCTTAGGTGTTGCATGAGATCCTTGGGATTCCTTTTCTTGAATGTCCTGTTGCCGGACCAAGTTTGTGTTAGAAACAATAGTCCACCAAGAGAACTAGGTGGGGGGGGTGGGGGGGGGGGGGGGGGGGGGGGTGGGGGGTGGTGGAGTTAGTTATCCAATAATTAAAAATGTTTATCCACCTTAAATAATCTTAACCATTCAACCAAAGTAGAAAACAGCCATACAAAGATGCGCATACACAATTACACCGTATATATTAACTAGGCAAACACTTGATTAAGGGGAAAACCCCAGTGGGAATGATGCCCACAAGATGATGTGCTAATATAAATCTTTGTTGTTAGAGAATGGACCTTGTTAGGAGTCAATTACAACACTTAGTACATATGAGTCCTTGTTAGTAGAATTTGAATCCTTGTTAGAATATTCCAACCCTATTAGGAATTGTAGAAGACAAAAGAACCCACTATCCAAATAGCTT
The DNA here is from genome assembly GCA_028749045.1 of Cupressus sempervirens. NCBI lineage: Eukaryota > Viridiplantae > Streptophyta > Pinopsida > Cupressales > Cupressaceae > Cupressus > Cupressus sempervirens. Next base: position 565,659,832 of record CM053793.1, on the reverse strand, counting down.
CTAGGGAAAGATCACCAGACTCACTGTCCAACTAATCTCTCAACTATTCCTTGAAGAATAATTGTATGTACTTTACTATAAAATTCTTTCCTCTATCCCGTCAATAGGACCAATCACTTTTTGACCCTTTGTAGACTAAGTCATGAACCTCGGATCCAAGTATCAAACTTTGGATCACACAATGAAACCTTGGTAACAAAGTTTCCTTCATCTTCACTCTTCTCTTCTTATCTTTACATTCCACTCGTTATGCTACTTCCAATCATTCATTTTCCATCCATGATAAAGGAAAATGTCCTTCCTTTATACCAAATCCATATAACAATTCCTTGAGTTCGTTATTACACCTTCTCAATTAATTATTATAGGACCACATTAAGAACATATGACACTTAGCGATAACATTAATTTCTACCTTGTAACTTGAATATATTTTGGTACACACATCATTATGATGATTCAGCTTAGCTATGCCATCTCTAGAATTTATTCTTCACATCTTTAACTTTGACTTCTTGGAATAACAACTCTACTAAGAGATATAACAAGTTTACTAGAACATACCTCTGTAAACTCTGTCTCAGAATAGTCTTCACTAAAACTTGCATAACTTCTTCTAGACTTAATAACTTATGCTTCCAAGGTTAGTTACATATACTAGACACTTAGTAGTATCTCCCTTTAAAACCTCACTTAGTGAAAATTTTCAACTATCTATCCTTACCAACTTGATCTTTCTGTTGTTCTTCTATCAGATACCACATAAAACTGATATGTTGACATCAATGAAAAACACAATCATGAATGTAACATATCATCATGATAATGATCTATGTTTCTACAATAGTCCTCCATAGGAATATCATCAGCATTCATGCTTCCAACAATCTCCCCTTTTGGCATTGATGGCAACATAGATGAAAAATATCTAGTTCCAAGAATACTAACTTCAAAACACTGTTAACCTTTCTTTTGAAATCCTCTTCATCAATCATTCTTCCATGTTGTACATTTCTAAATCATTTGATGTGTCTTTCTCATTCATACCAAAAATCTTGGCAAAGAGATAAATATAAAGCTGTGGCTTTGGGACTGAACTATTTTTGAACTTATTTTACTATTTTCAAATTGTTTTTCATGTTAAACTTCTCCCCCATTGACATCAATGTCAAAGGTTTCAACAACCAACAATTTTTGCAACAACTATCTCTAAACTTTGCAAGTGTCCAAAGACACTATTAAAGTAACATCCAATAAGATTCCTAGATGACTCTTTCCATCACAGATACTCCCCCATATAGGAAGCATCAACATTTAGTCCAAAAAAACAATAGTGCTTTGTTACACTGGACTTATGCACTCTTGAATCATCTACTCTAATGTAGGAAGGGGCATAACCCCTAGTATACCTCACGAATACTCAAAAGCCTCTTTGGCAAGAGGCTTAGTAAAAATATCTGCAATCTACTCTTTAGTTCTTACATACTCCAATCTAATTTCCTTTTCTACAACTTTTTCTCTCAACATGTGATACTCGATAGAAATGTGCTTAGTCTTAGAATGCAACATTGGATTCTTAGACATATTTACTATGATTGTTGTATCACAATGTATGAAAATAGGTTCACTTAATTCTATCCTTATATCCCTCAGCATCTGCTTCATCCAAACAACTTGATTATAGTCATTTACTACTGCAATATATTCTACTTCTATTGTACTTTGTGAGGTATAGTCCTACTTCTTTCTTAGCCAAAAAACCAATCTTCCTCCAAGAAAGAAGGCTCCACTACTAGTGCTCTTTCTATCATCCATACTACCTACCTAATCAGCATTAGTATAAGCATATAGAGTGAAATCATTAGATCTATCATACCACAATATGAACTCTAGTGTTCCTTTAAAATATATAAATACCCTTTTGACTATTGCATAATGTGATTCTCTAGGGTTAGCTTGAAGTCTTGCAATAATTCCAACTGCATTTTCTATATCAAGCCTTGTGTGAGTTAGATATTACAATCCTCCAATCATAGATCTGTACTTCTTCTATTCAACAATAGGTGTCTCATCCTTTGTAGATAACTTGTATCTAATTACCATAGGTGTTCCAATGGGTTTACATGTTTCCAAACCAAACCTTTTCAGTAAATCTTTCAAATACTTAGTCTGAGAAATAAAGGTTCCTTCTTTGTCCTGCATAATTTGTAATCCTAGAAAATATTTCATTTCTCCTATCATTCTCATTTCAAATTCCTTCTTTGTTTCTTCTACAAACTTGTCACTTTCATCATCATTTCCTCCAAATATGATATCATTGACAAATATTACCAAGATCATCAATTCATCATCAATTTCTTTCTAATATAGATTACTATCTATGACACCTTTGTTATATCCAAGTTTTGTCAAATGGTTGTCCAGACTTGCATACAAGGTTCTAGGTGCTTGCTTCAAGCCATACAATGCTTTCTTTAATGTGCATACTATGTCCTTGTCATCTGTTAAAGGACAACCTTCAAATTGTTCTATGCATACCTCTTCTTCAAGTTCTCCATTCAGAAATACTAACTTGACATCCATCTGATATTCTTTGAATTTATTATATGTTGCATATGCTAAGAATGACCTTATTGCTTCTATTCTTGCCATAGGAGCATAGGTCTAATCATAGTCTATTCCTTCTTGCTTTGAGTAATCTTTACATACCAGTCTTGCTTTGTTCCTTACAACATGACCTTGTTCATTCATCTTGTTCCTGAATACCCATTTCGTTCCTATCATATTCTTGTCTATTGGTCTAGGGACCTATTCCCATGTTTTATTCTTTACTATCTGATACAATTCTTCTTTCATATCTTGTTTCTAATAGTCATCTTTGCATGCTTCATCTACATTCTTTGGTTCAACTTTGGATATCAAACATAGTTCTTCATTGATTCTACTTCTTGTCATCACACCTTTATCTCTACTTTTGATGATTTGGTTGAGTGAATGATTCTTTTTCATACTCTTACCCGAAGTAGCAATTGTTATCTCAAATCTTAGCTCTGTTGAAGGTTTTGAGCTTTGTTCCTACCTTAGCTCTCCTTCATTTTGCACATCATTGTTAGTCTAAAAGAATACTTCATCATTATATCTATCAATTCTAGAATTATCCTTTTCTTCATCATCATCAATAATAGTTACCAAAGCTATCTCTTCTACTACTTCCTTTTCCCTAACCAATTTAGGCTCATAATCTTTAATATCATGGTCATTCAAGAATTTTTTCATACTAGCTTTAAATTCTTCATCTTCATCAGAAAGAAAACTCTTTCTAGTATTTCTTACTCTCATAGGCCATGTAGATGAAAACTGACCAAACTCTTTACATTTCCAACAAAAAAAAAATTCCATACCTTCATTCTCTCTTTTCATAGGCAGATTAATACCTTCTTTGATCTATATGTCTTCTTCAAATCTAGATCTATCTTTTCTTGTGCTTCTATCCAGACACTCAATGCTTAAATCTATACATAATTCTGATCGCTTGCCAAGAAGCTCCATCTTCTAGGTGTCAAAATTTCCTCCATTATACTTAGGATTATCTTTTCTTAAATAACTAGCCACTGATCTCCCAAGTTTTTTAAGCCTTATCTTCAAGGACATGATGCTCTAATATCAATTGTTATTAAAAAAATATTTCGCCAAGATAACTTGGGGGGGGGGGGGGGGGGTGTATTGAATCAATTATCAAATAGTTAAAACATTTATCCACCTTAAATAATCTTAACCATTCAACCAAAGTAAACAACAACCATACAAAGATTGTACATACACAATTACACCAAATATGTTAACTAGGGAAACCCTTCATTAGAGGGGAAAACCTCAGTGGCAATGATGCCCACAAGATGATGTACTAATATAAATATTCCTTGTTAGAGGATGCACCCTGTTAGGAGTCTATTACAACATTTAGTGCATATAAGTCCCTGTTAGGAGACTTTGAATCCTTGTTAGAAGATTTCAACCCTATTAGGAGTTATGTCAAACCTGTTAGGAGTTATGCCAACCCTGTTAGGAGTTGAAGAAGACAAAAGAACCCACTGTCCAAACAACTTTTGGGGCAAGATCACCCAAGCTCCACTGTCCAACTGATCTCTCAACTATTCCTTGTTAGACTAATTTTTTTCTAAATTTGTTTCGTAATGTTATACTAATAATTTCTAATATTCTACATTAAGATTTGTTAATATTTTCTAATGTTTTTCTAATATTCTAGACTATTTTTTTAATATTTTGTAATTTTTTTGTAATAGTTTCTAATATTCTATAACAATGTTTTTAAAATACTTTTCTAATATTTTCTACTTTTCTAGACTAATGTTTTTTAAATATTTTTTAATATTTTTCTAATATTTTGTAATGTTTTTTCTAATAAGTTGTAATTATTATTATTATTTTTTAATAAGACTAATATTTTTCAAAATTTGTTTCGTAATGTTATACTAATATTTTTCTAATATTCTAAATTAACATTTTTTAATATTTTCTAATCTGTTACTAATATTCTAAACTATTTCTTTTCTAATATTTTGTAATTTGTTTAATATTTTGTAATGTTTTTCTAATATTTATCTAATTTAAGACTAATTTTTTTCTAAATTTGTTTCCTAATGCTAAACTAATATTTTTCTAATATTCTAGACTAATATTTTTTTAATAATTTCTAACATTTTTCTAATATTTTCTAATAACACTAATATATAATTAACAAATACAAAAAATATATAAATGAAGAATTAATATATTAACTAACATTAATAAGTAATAAAAATATTAAATTAGCATGAAAATATTCTTTAGAAAACATAAAAACATTAAAAATATTCAAATAATCACATATAAACATACTTGAAATAGCGCAATGACCAAAATTTGGAGGAAAATGACACAAAATGATGTAGCTCACTCAGCACTCTGATATGCTCACTCCAATGTCCAAAACAAATATACCACGCCATATAAATGAATTGTAAAAGTGGAAAATGGGGGGTTTGAACTGTAAATTGCCATAAATATATGTTTGTGCAAACATGTATTGCAGTTATGTTCATGCGAGCATGACCTATTTTATTCAAATATGTTCACACGAACATATGAAAATAGAAATTGTATTTTTTCCAATGTTTGCAAAATTCTTCATGATACAAAAGTGGCACGCACTATTGTGGGATCACCCTACAAAAGTTGCATTATGCAACATTGACAACTTTGACAACTTTTTGCAAAAGTTGTCAAATATCTTCAAACTCTACCAAAATTTAATCCTAGACTCTACCTAGGACCTTAGGAAGGTTTTAATCATAACATAGTCATTATTTAACCTCGTAAATACTTTATCCCATTTCTACTTAGAAATTTCCCATAAAATGACTAAGTAGACAATTAGCTTTATAACACACCTAATGCCTCCTTGCCTTACAACTTGGACATTATTTCTAGCATGGATTCTAGATCCAAATACTACCCTAACCCTTTTCTTTTGATCCTTGAGATGTTCTTGCAATGGATGGAATTGAAGGTGCTCTTGGATCACATAGTCTAATGGAAAACTAAGGTCATAAATAGATCCCTAGGTAACCTTCTTAGGTGCTTCACAAAGGAGTATGATGTTGTGTGGGATACTATCTTTCCCCAAGCTGAGTTTTCCTATAATGACTCTATGATAGAAGTACAAGCCTCATTCCATTCTAAATCATCTATGGTTCTCATCAAGGGGTGTTTTTGAACTTAGATCTATGGAGAGCATTGGTCATAGGAGTACATTAGTATATGATTTTTCTAAAGTGATGAAAAATATTCACAAGAGGTCAAAGAGGGATTGCAGCAGAGTTTTTCAAAAATACAAGCAAGCAGCGGACATGAAGAGAAGACAAATACACTTTAAGGTTGGGGACATGGTCATCGTCCACCTTATGAAGGAAAGAATTCCTAAAGGGAAGTATACAAAACTGCACATCAAAAAGATAGGGCCATTTCAAATCTAAAAAAATGTGGGTCCTAATGCATACAAGATTGACTTACCTCCTATATAGGCCTTTCACCAATATTTAATGTATCTAATATTTATGCATATAAGACTTCTAGTCCTACTGGACATTGATGATGTAGGTTCTAAGGATGTTCTTCATGATCTACCAAGACAAAGACCTCCAAGTATTGAATGCATTTTAGAAAAGAGAATCAATAGGAAGACTAGAAAGTATACCTATTATGATCATTTGATCAAATGGCAGGATAAACCACTAGAGGAAGAAACTTGGATGTCTATGAAGATATTAAGAAGACTAGTGTAAGATTTGTAGACATCCCCACTCAAGGGACTTGAGTGTCTTTTGGCCATAGGAGTATGGTGCAGAGCACCAAGCTACAAAGTTGATCAGGACATATGGTGACCTTTGGGAAACATGTAATAATCCACATCAAAGGATGTTTTATTTTCATTTTATATGTAATAAGAAAATAACCCTATGTTTGGTCAAGGAACTTTAGGTGTGCTTATAAACCTAAGTTCACTTAGTCCAAAAGTGTATCAAGATTGCACATTTTAAATAAGTAGGAGTCTTGCATGTGTTTTAATATTAGTTTACCTTAATAAGGTTTCTAGGAAGGCAAAAGATCAAATAACAAAGTCTTAAGAAAAAATTCATAAAAGTTGTTGATTTGCAAATTTTGTTGTTGACAACATTTTGTCAAAAAGTGCAACTTTTCACCTAATGGTTCCAACCTTTTTAAATATTTATTGCAACCATTGGGGATGATTTATTTATGTATCCACACTCTAGAAACAATCAGAGGTGTGAAGTATTGTATGGAAAAATTATTTTTAAGGAGAAACAAGTAGATTTTTCTAAGGATTTATTGTGTGTATGAACTTGTATGGGTTAGCTGACTCAATCAAATGACATGATTTGATAGAGTTGTGAATCTTGATTCTATTACACTTTGTTTCATTATTTTTTGTTAAGTCTTGAGGGAGATATCTCTTGTTTTACTAAGGTTGGGTCAGAAAACCTTGAAATTGAGGGTTTTCATGGATTTTGGTCCTAACTTGTAACTCCATGGTTGGAATTCAATGGCCTCCTAGATTTTACAGGGTTAGGACATGCACTAATTGAATATTCTTATGCATTCAACCAATTTAGCGAGGGTTTATAGGGTAAGCAAAGAGATGGAAGTCTAGAGCTTGGTAGAAGGTTATTTCATGTTGGGATAAGTTAGGAGGAAGACCTTCCATGTCAATTTCTAAAACCTAGAACCCATTCTTGCAATTTCCCAAGTGTTCCAAGCCACTTTTTGGCCAACTAGGCCTAAGAAGCCTGTGTGAGTTCAGGCATGCTAGAGTAGGTTAGGAAGTTTAAATTTGGGGGATAGATAGAAGACACAAAAGGGTGTCTAAAACTATAATTTTTTGCCAGTTATTTTGGAAATTTCCAAGTTACTTCCCTAAAACCCATAAAAGTACTACTAGGAGCAATTAGGCCTCTTAGTGCATTTGATGGTTGTAAAATTTGGGAATCCAAACTATAGTGGAAAACTTGATCCTTGTGTATTCCTTCAAGTGTTCCAAGTCTTGGTTGGAGTTAGGGAGTTGGGTTGTGATCATTTCCAAAGTTTGTGCCCTAGGATTAAAAGTGGGCTTTTGGAGTCACTTTGTGAAGTTTGTGAAGAAGATTGGGGAAGTTGTCTTAGGAGTTTGTAGGAAGTTGATGTGTGGGAGAAGGGATTCTAAAAGACCCTTACATGGTATAGAGTTTCCTTGAAGGATTTTTATTGGACTCATTCATACTTTTGTTGAAGACCTCTATACCTCTATCTCTCTCTATCCACCCTCTCCCATCTCATAGCTTCTCTCTCTCTCTCTCTCTCTCTCCTCTCTCTCTCTCTCTCTCTCTCTCTCTCTCTCTCTCTCTCCTCTCTCTACTCAAAGATTCATCACCCACTATCTCTCTCACACACACACATCCAGATCTCTCCCTCTCTCTCTCTCTCTCACCCAGATCTCTCCCTCTCTCTCTCTCTCCCTCCTTCCCATGCTCTCTCTCTATCTCTATTCCACCATCTCCCATTTCCTAAGTCTCTCTCTCACCCCTTGCTCTCTCTCTCACCCTCTCCCATCCTCTCTCTCTCTCTCTCTCTCTCTCTCTCTCTCTCTCTCTCTCTCTCTCTCTCTCTCTCTCTCTCTCTCTCTCTCTCTCTCTCTCTCTCTCTCTCTCTCTCTCTCAATCTTCATCTCCATATTTCTCTTTCCAAATTTGATGCAGGTGCATCATGAGACATATAATATTTTGAATTTTTTTTATTATAAGTGGTTATTTTCCATGGTCATATGGCTTGGTAAGCCATTTAGCATCAATATGGATGTAAAAAGTCATTGGGTAGAGTTGTAGTATTTTTAATGGTTGTTAAGAATTAGGTAGAAGAACACATTTTTCTCTAATACAAGGATGTAATCATCGTGAAGTTGAAAACTCCACGAGAAAATTAGTATCCATAATTACACTCTTCAATTGAAGAATAGTTAGAGAAATTAGGTCATTTAGGAAGTTGGTTTATAGGTTATGTGAGTTAGTTTTAGAGGTTATCATTTTTGGATCTTTTAAAACCAAGATCTTGGTTATGTAATCAAGGGGGATAGAAGGGAAAGAGAAGTGGATGAAAGAAAGGGATGATCAATGTAATAGAAAAAGATGAATGAAATAATATTCTTTATTTACATCTGATTGTCTCTATGACTATTCATGTTATGGATGTTTTATTTATTGATTTACAATTTCTATGTTCCTGCATTCGTAAATGGTCACATCAAATATGAAGTTGATTCACATCCAACTAAATAGAATTCTTCAAAATGTGGTTTGTATCAAGTTCTTACATTTTAATAAATGATAATCAAGAACCCATTTTTGTTTATGTGTCAATTTCAAATGATTGAATGATATCGAAGACCATTATGTTGTACACAATATGTGGAATTGAGGAACTGTGGTTACAACAAGGAATGGTTAAAGGATGTTGAAGAATATTATCTTTGTATTTGGAATTTGGATGGAGATAGGTGGCAATCACATGTTTAGTAAGCCTGCAAGGTACTAAGTAGATAATGAATACAATTGGTTGTTGATTAATTGATCTAGTAATTAAGAAAAGAGAGTTATGTTGTAAAGTTGATGTGGTTGGCATTCTAATCACTAAGAAATCACAAGCTAATGAATCCTTCTCAATCAACTAACACAAGGTTGGAATTGAAATTATTATTCTATTAGCATCTAATTGTGGTACTTGGTTAGGCTTATTCAAGCTTCAGTTGCCATGCTCTACATCAAAATGTCTCTCTTAGTCCTCTCTTTTACTATATATTTTTCACACACATCTCTCTCTCTATCCCACCATCTCCCATCCCTACGTCTCTCTCACCCCCACAATCTCTCTCTCTCATCCTCTCTCTCTCTCTAACCTACCCCCTACTCTCTCTCTATCTATCTATCTCTATCCCACCCTCTCCCATCCTACTCTCTCTCTCTCTCTCTCTCTCTCTCTCTCTCTCTCTCTCTCTCTCCCTCCCTCTCCCTCTCTCTCTCTCTCTCTCTCTCTCTCTCTCTCTCTCTCTCTCTCTCTCTCCCACCTCCTACTCTCCCATGCTCTACTCCCTTTCTCCCCCTATCCCACCCTCTCCATCTCCTACTCTCTCTCTCTCTCTCTCTCTCTCTCTCTCTCTCTCTCTCTCTCTCGTGCCCCCCCCCCCCCCTTGTCCCTCCCTCTCCCATCTCCTATTGTCTTCCCACCTCTACTCTTTCTCACTCTCTATCCTCTCTCCCTCTGTCCTTCCCTCTCTCATTCCCTCTCAATTGAAATTTGGGCTTACAAAGTGTGTGCAAACTATAGCATGTGCATGTACTATTTAAGCCTAAATTCAAAAAAGCTTTAAATGGCACATGTGTAATTTAGCATGCACATATTATTTAAACATTTGGATTCTACTAAACCTAAGGCTTCAATTTTCCTTAGGGATCCAACCCAAAGCTTTGGAGCCTCTAAACTAGTCTTAAATGTGTTTTATAACAAGCATACAAAAATGATTGATTTTTCCTATGTGCTCTCCTTCAAGTTTCCTCATGGTTGAGCATCGATAATATCAAGTTACATGATATTGTAGATCTTTGTGTTAGCTATACAACCATATAGTTTAATTTGAATTTGAACTATTTCAAGCCTTTCAACTATAATTTCTTTTGAATGTATGTCCACTTTTCTCAAAAACCAACATGTACTAATTAGGGTGTAGATTTTAGCTTGTTCATTGAATTTCACAACAACTTAGTTTTTTAGAAACTAGACTCCATTCTACACACTTTGAAAAAAAGAATTTTTTATCTTTTATTAGTTTTCAATCATTTCTCGGGGGTACATAGATATTTCACATTTTTGGGATATGTCCAATTACAAAATTCATTAAAAAAATATATACATTATTAAATTACCTTAAAAATATGAGATAAACTACACAGTGTTAGGTAACTTTTGACTAGAGCGATTAAAAGAAAAAATTTGGGGGTGGCACACTTAGCACTACATTATTTTTTCCTTTAAAAAAAGTACCACTTTCTATGGCTCCCTTTTTTGAGGACTTAAAACTAAACCATTTTGAGAAAAAAATTAGTAGTTTAGAAATTAGATTCAAAGGACTACCACTTTTGTTTTTGTCATATCTTAAAATTTTGAGCATAACTATCTTCAAATTCTTGTCAAAGTTTAGAAATTTTTGATTTTAGAAAAAATAAGTGGTCACTTATACTCCCCTTTTGGCACCACAACTTGGTACACTTACTGAATGGAGAACATGAGAGAGTGTTGGAGACTTGTTATGGGATTTATTCTTGCAATTTATTATGCATGGTGGATGTCCTTAATTCTACATTGATTCACTTCTTTGAGATGTTGAGAGTGGATTGGTTATAGATTTGACATTATCTTTTGTATTAGGAGCTTCTTGGTATAAATGTGGCAGGTATTTCTCTTGAGGCTTATGGTTGTAGGTTATAGATTGGATATGTTGATGATGTGAGATTCACTTGATATACCTTTAGAATTATGGATAATTGGATGGGTTGGCACTTGTTGTGGGTCTTATTTCAGCTATGGATATTTAACAACTACAAATACATGGGATTACCTTTGGATCAAATTTGTGTGCTTGGCATTTTAGTTGGTACAAGATTTTATGATTTTCTAATGTGATAGGTTGGGTGGCTTTCTCTTTGGATGGATTCTATGAATGTTTGGTGGTATTGGCATAATAAGAGGTCGCTTCATTCATGTTTGGCATGCTAGATACTTTGATTTTGTTGCGGGTACTAGGATGGAGCACTTGGTGTACTTTGATCCATGATGGTAGATGTGCTAGGAGGGATTTTTTCCTTGCTCATTTATGTGGATAAAAATTGAGCCTATGCAATGTATACAACAAGTAGGAGATTGTTGAGATAATGGGTGTTGCACACACTGCATAATATTTTTATATTGTATTAATTTATTTTATTATGTAATATTGCACCTAAGACCACCTAGATGGGTGTGCAACATGTAAATATTCTCATGGGATATACTTGATGAGTTGTATTATAATATTGTGATACTATTTGCTGTAATTATTTAATATTGGAGAAAAGAATTAAATGTCCAATATTAAATGTGGGGTTAATGGGTTAGGTAGCACATGGTTTTAGCAAATGGTTTATGTAAGACTACTTGGTGGTTGTGGGACTTGCTACTATATAAGCAGCAACAAGGGTAGTTGTAAATATTAGACAAGTAAAGATAGAAGGCAAAAGGGGCAAGAGTTGAGTGGTACAAGGCTTGATAGGTTATCCAAGGGAGCATTTATGAAAGTTGGAAGCATGGCATGGGATGTATGAATTTATGCTTGTTCACATAGATTTCTTGGTTGTGGCTATGGCTTTGAAGGCTTTCATAAGTGTATTGCAACAATAATTTTACTAAATAATACATGGTGATGGATGCTTTTGGAGGTTGATTTTTTTCCTCAATGAGGGTTTCCTAGAGTATATCTTGTGTCATATTTTTTTGGGTATGTTGTCTACTCTCTTGCATGTGAATTTCAATTACATATTTATCTCAAATCTATTATGGGTTATGTAGACATGGTAATATTCTTTATTGCAAGTTTCCTTACACAAATGTCATACACCATTGAAACTTCATTCTCCCCCTCCTCTTCTTCATTTTGATCGATCCTTCTTAATGAGGAATGCATTGTAGTTTTATGATTTACATGTTGGTGATGGTGTTCACCATTGAACACCTCCATAATGTACTCATTGAACTATTCATGATGAATGATGTAAAATGAGTAGCCACAAAGTATTACAAGCTCTTGCCCCATATTCAAAACCCCCTTCCACCTCTTCAAAAATGTTTGATGTCCTTGGGCTTTTACTACCCTCAAACACATCTCCACATTCTTTCTCCCCATTCTCCTTTGATTATTTGCTTTGGCTTTGATTATTCACACGTATGATACATATATGCCTATGCACTTAGATAGCTTCTTCAAAAGTAATAAATGTATTTTAAATGAAATATTAAAATATAACTCGATATATAAATTATCTGATAAATAAGTGAGAGTTAAATAAAGCGCGTCTGCATGTGAAATCAATTAAAAATAATTATATTTTTGATATCATTGGTTAAATGTGAAGATGAGCAAAGTTACAATTTTAGAAGTATTGTAATAATTTAGGTTTGTCAATTAAAAAATTTATTTCATTATAAAAAATTAATAATAATGAAGATTCTTAATTTTATTAAAATTGATATAAACTTCAAATTAAAGGTACGAGATTTTACATTAAACACTTTTTCAATTAATTATCATGGAAACTAGAAAAATATTTAATGTTTTTGTATTATATAATGTGTTTAAGAGATTTAACTTTTTACATATTCAAATAATTTTGTATAACCAAAAATTTATCTCAAATTTTAATTTGAATATATCATTATCTATGAAATTTATATTATTAAAAAAACACATTTAAAACATTTTTTAACTATCTATAAGGATATAATGATTTCTATCATTTTGAAAGATTAAGAGTCATAACTTAGAATTCCACTTGAACCACGATGTCCATGAGTACTTATTGCTTCACCTAATTAAACTAAACCCCTCAAGATGTAATATCATTAAAAAATAGATATTTCAAAATTATATATCATAAATCTCCTTACCACCAAATAAAAATGCATTTTATAATATCTAGATATCTAAAGTGGAAAGAGGTTTAAAATCTATAGTATACTTTTTTTTAGTAAGATCAAAATAAACCATCTATAACATTCTAGCTTGCTCTTGTAAAAATTACTCCAATCATTTAACTATTTATGTGAGATATCTCCCTGAAAAAAAAAAAAAAAAAGGAAAAGTCCTTAAAAAATAAAATATTAAAACATAATTCAAAATATTAATATTAAAAAATGTCTCAAAGACAAGTGGAAGTAAGTTGTCTTTCTTTTTCTACCTTGACTCCAACGTTTTGAGTGTAACAAGCTATTTATTCAATAAGATATACCAACATCTTCTTTTTTGAAGTTATAGGTAATTATAAGTCACTCAAACATGAAACTATACTAGCAATTGCACATTTTTGTATGTGCAACGATGAGCTGATAGGAGTTTTGATATTCAAGAAATTAACATGTTTTGTAAAATTAAAAATAGATTTTTTGTTGCATGCATGTCTAGTTAATAAAATTATTTGGAAAAGATATTATATATAATTTAAATTTATAATTAATTGCCGCATTATTAGATTTGTTGATTTAAATAATGGGAAAGGAAAATGTCACTTTTGAAATTAATTACAACTCTTAAAGATTATTGTCTATAACAAGTCCATTCATAAAAAATTCAAGATGTTAAAATATGTCAATATTTAAAATAATCAAAATTAATTAAGATTAAAGTATGTAACAAATTATTGTAAGAAAAATCAAAGTTTCACAACTTTTACTCTTCATAAATTTAAAAACTCAAGATAAAGATTATTGTCTGTAACTGTCTATTCATAGAAAATTTAGGTTGTTAAAAATATGTCAATCTTTAAAATAATCAAAATTGTTTATGATTAAAGTGTGTAATCAATTCATTCTAAGAAAACTCAAAGTTTCACAACTTTTTACTCTTCATAATTTTAAAATTAAAATTTTCATACTTTTAAAAATTAAAATTAAATAAAAAATATAAGATAGAAGTATCTAACAAATTCATTGTCTTGTAAGTTTTTAATAAGTTATTGAAATAGACAAGGAATCTAAATTGTTTGACAAAATGCTCTAAGGGATATCATCTCATGATTGGAAGATTTATATTGATTAAATGCCACAAGAATGATTTAAAAGTGGAAGATTAATTAGAGTACATGCTTATGTCAAATACCTTTTTAAAATATATCGTGTTTTCAAATGACCTTCCAGGTCTTTGTATTCATCTATCTATGCCACAAAGTATAGATATGCACAATGTTTTTGACAAACACACAATATACAAGGCCTCTAAATAAAATGTTTTCCTAAAATGAAATTTATCTTGTCGATGTAATCAATGCATGTGTATTTAAAATCTCTAATGGCCACCATAAAAATAACAATATATGATGAATGCAAAATGTCATTTGTGAAAAAAGCTTTTAGTCTGTATGCAAAAGATCCACACAATATTCATATAGTAAAATATGCAAATGGAGGTACTATAGTAGTCCATGTAAAATATGGAAGACACAAAAAAACTAATACATTTATAGTGTGATATAGGAAAGAAATAATCTCACACATAAATTAGAAAAAATTAATACATTTACATTATGATATGGGAAAGAAATTATCTCACACATAAAATTACGAAGATACATGAGAAGTGTTTTACAAAACTACTCTCTTTCAATTTTCAACTCAAATGAATGATTTGGTTTAACTTAGTAATATATATGATAGTCCATTTTTACATGGGGAAAGATGTGGTAATTTCCATTTTTACTTTGTGCCTTTTTTCAACATACTTATTTTTCGTCTACTTTTCTTATTTTTGGAAAAGATTTTAAAGGAAACAAATCACAATGTGTGAGAAGAATAATATTTCATTTTTAGAAATTCTCAAAAATAAGTTTTTTAAAGCGATCATCAAAAAATCAATCAGGAAATCAAGAAATTGATGAGGTCTTACAACATTTTTGGTAGATACAATGCTCCCACAAAAAGCCTATTGGCTTAAGAAATCAATTAAAATGACTAATTGGAGTATACTAGCAGTTGCATGTTTATGTATGTGCAACGATGAGCTGATAGGATGTATATGATTGAAAAAATGAGTTTATATTAGATAGAGTTCAAATTTTATACTTGTAATAGAGATCACATTTTCATTATTTCTATAATAGAGGTTTTGCATACTATTTCAACTAATTTTGAATAGTGGATCACAAAGGAACTTATGATTGGTAGTGAAGAAATGTAGAACATGAGACAAAAAAATTTACTTATCTATTGACATCTTGTCAAAATATGCATTCATTTATCTTTAGAGTACATTTAGGATGGTACATGTAAATCATAACTATCTACCTTATGCATTTGTAATTTTCTTTTTATCAATGAGAAAATCCTATCATCTCTATTATTAAAGCTTTCTTTAGTTGTCTAATCATTTTATATCATAGGACATGTGTATTGTTTGTATATGGATAGTAATTAATGGTTAAAATTGTCTCCTTATGCTATAGTTCTAAAATAGCCACCATTTAGCATCAATGTCTCTCTATATTTCCATCCCACATTAAGACCACTATAAAAATAGAAAAAATAAATTTTTAATATACATTCAACAAAAAAAATTGATATTTTTTTTTTAAATTAAAAATATAAAATAAAAATTTAACTTTAATCATCATTTTTAAAATATGATATAATTGAAAATTGATAAGCACATTTTAAAACTAAATAGTATGATATAAAATTTGAAAATACCATTTATTGATCTCAAAGCTAAATAAATTATAACTAGCTTTGACTCCTATAGAATATAAACTTTTTAAAAAAATAGAAAATGAAGTTAAAATTTTGCTAAAATATTACAACTATTCCTTGATTCTTTAACTTTATTTTTTTTCCCATTACTGTTATATATTATAAAATTAAACAATTAACTCTTAACATAATTCATTTAGATTAAAGTGTTGAAGTACACTAAATTTTCATTGTTCTTTGATGGTGAGGCCAAAGTTAGAAGGTACATATACAACCACCTCTCAATTGTTTGTTAGATTTAAGTCTTCAAAATTATTGAATATTAATCTACTTTCTTTTCTTTATCGCTCACTTGATTATGTTTTCATCAATTGACAAAAATGACAAATGATAAATGTAGATGGAGTAAAAATCAAAGAAAGTTAAAATTAACCAAGAATAAAAAATGAGATTTCTCCATCTATTTTTGGTAAAATTCCTCGGCCAAAAAATTTGTCGCAATTCCATTAAATTTATCAGTACTGTGAAAATCTATACAGTAAAAATATAAGATTCTAGTAGAAAGTCATACAAAAAGAAAGGAAGCCACGATGCAAATTGATTTTCATCTTTACCCAAATGAGAAATTTGTGGTCTCCACTAACCACTGCTTAAGAAACATCTCTGACATTCATTGCTTCACTCAACATTGAAAGCAGACACCTCCTTCGTGCTTGAGTACCTTCACTTGGACAACGCCAAACAACCAGACTCAAATGGAACACTTTGTTTAATTTACATCAATTACCAGTTATAATCCAAACCACATTACCACCACCACTACAGGATTTTCTAACATAATTTCGTTCGCTTTCTTCTTGTTCAAAACATCACATGTTTTGAATTCTTCACACTTGAAAATTTTTAATAAAAGCTATACACAATGCCCCATCAAAAAAATTGATCCAAAACCAACAATATAATAGATTTTTTATAAGATTAAGAATATAAAATGTTACAAATTCTATTACACAAAATTCTACAAAATGTTACAAATTCTATTACACAAAATTCTACATCATCTAGCACCTTGACTAGACAAATATTCTCTGTATAAAAGTTGTTAGATAAAGACTAATCATATGTGCATTCATACAGATTCAATCTAAGAAAACAAAGTAGAATCTATAATAAATACAATAGCTCACATAAATCCTAGAATATCAGTCAAGTTTTTGGGTGGGCTTTTAGACTCATCTTGCAAGACCACAAGCCTTAGTAAATTTAGAAAAATCAGTAAAAAATAGTAAATAAGAATTGAAAAGTTGCAATACTAATTTTTTTAAAGAAAGTTGTAGAAATAAAGAAAATAACAAGGAAAGTAGAATTAATTAATAGAAGATAGAATTTTATTTTTTATTAATTTCTAAAATCTAAAACTTGATGACATAATTTTTTTTGGCTCATCGAAAAATAAAATAGAATTTCATTTTTTAGTAATTTCTAAAATCTAAAACTTGAGGACATGAACTTTTTTGGCTCATCGAAAAATTAAAAATGGAGGTGGTCTTACAATTTTTTCTGTTGACATATTAAATTTGAGGAGCAAAGCTCCCACAATAAGCCTATTGGCTTAATTACAAAATTGGCAATTCTAGTACTATTTTGATAATTTACAATGATAACAATATAATAAAAATAAAAATGGGGTATAGGTATTTATAAAACTTTAAAATTGTATTATTAATGATACTTGTTCAAATAAGATATTTCATTTAATATATCTTTAAAATGCTTTGTTGTTCATAGGGAAAATATAGATTTTTTTACTTTTATAGCATAATTACATTGTAAATGGAAGAAAAAAGATTTAAATGACATATACTTTGATGGTGATCTTTTTTTTAAAAAACATTAAGTACATCATATAGTTAATTTTCTTTGTACAATCAAATGGTGTCAAGTTTTTACATTAACATTTCGTTGTAGACTTTGTCTTTCCATTAAAATTTACACAATTCTTGAAAACTATGAATACTAGTCAATACAAAATCCTTATCTTTTCACCTTTTCCAAAAAGGACTCCTAACCTATCAATATATTTTTTCTATTAAATATTATTAAATAAGAAAGTTACACTTCTCATACAATATCACATCATCCTATCACATCACTACCGAACACTGTTAGCAGAATAATTTTTTGTGGCTCCAAATTGAACATATGTTATATACATAACTATATGATAGGCTATAAAAAATATTTTAAAAATGGATATAACATTTAATTTTGAATGATGCAATGCATGGTTGATGGCCTTCAACCCATTTGAGCCTTAGTCCATCCTAAGTAATCTCATTATATGGATTGATCTAGGCTTCCCAAGGAAGTGCAAGTTGTGTTGGAGCAACACCTCTAGCAATGCAAAGAGGGCTATTGTTGATAGGATAAACTCTGGATATTGGTTGGGGAGTACCTAAAGTAGGAAATGCACTAGAAGGGGCCTTAGCCAACCTTTTTTTCTTAATCTGATCTACAAACTACTTTAGGGTGTAGTCAAAGTCAACCTCCACTTCTCTTTGTCCATGAATTCATAGGGAACTCCTTCCCAAGTATGAATATAGAGGCACAATCATTAATGACCTTTAGCAAAAATTTCTCCTGGACCAACAATATCTTGGTAACTTGCATAGAAATGTTATAAGATATGATTCTCCATGGAATCTCAATAAGAATTCTAGCTCTACTCTTGAATATATCCGCATTCCTATACTTCCAAATTTGTCAAAGTGTGAGAGGAGAAAGAATAGGAAAGAATAAATTTTATTTTTTTCATCGATTCCTTTTATATTTTCTAGAGATGATTTTTAAAATAGAAACATCACAATCTAATGATGAACAATTTAAAAATTTCTAGATCTCCTTGGAAAATGAGCATTAAAAAATGACATGCTATACAAATTTAGGGAAAAGATAATAAGAGAAGATATTAAGTTCACCTTTGGTTTTAGTAAAAGGTGACAACATATGAAGCATTATATCTTGGGCTCAATAGGTACATGCTAAAGCTTAGTTAATATTTTATTCTAGATTTGGAGGTCATGGTAAGTATTTCATTTGTTATTGAAGTGATAAAAAATGGAAAACATACTAAATAAAAGGTTATGCACAAGCTTGGCTTTGGAAGAATGTAGGGGTGTTATCTAGTCACCTCAGTAATAGAAGCATGTCAATGGTCACCCTACATAGCCTAGGAAGCTTTAAAATAGTGTAGGCCTCCTTTAGAATGGACTAGGTCCTCCATTGGATATGTATAATATAAAAATTCAAAGATATCTTTTGCAAACCAAGTAGATTTCCCTCATAAATGAAATCACTTAATTTTCCTATGTAACACATATTCCATTTTTGTATAGAGCACCCTTGGAGAAATGTCAGAGGTTTGTCATTGTTATGGAGATTCCATCATATTGATTTCTCCTCGTAGATTCTATGATTCTAGTATATGATGTTATTTACTACTAAAAATTATCTAACTTCCTCGTAAGACTTCCAAATAGATTGGAAAATAGGGGATCCAACCAACTTAATTTTTATTTTACCTAAAAGTAGGTCATTAATGTGCAACCCTTTCCAAGCCCTTGCAAAGAATTGGTATACCCCTACTAATGATATTCTTGTTCAACACTTTCTAAGAATCATTAGCTTGGATGACCTTCCAAATCCACTTTTAGACCTCTAATGGTATAACTTTCCATCTTTGGTCTTTCAGCCCCAACCCAGCCTACTCCTTACTTTTGATACACCGGTCTCATTTTACCGCATGCCTCTTTCTATTCCAAATACAATATAACCATAAAGAATCCCTAATCACATTCTTTACATAGTTAATATGATCTTGGTTGAAGAGCCATGTAGAAGAGTAATAAATTATATATGTAGATAGTATCTTCTGACAAACTTGAACCCTCCCAACCAAAGAAACATACTTGTTGTTCCACATGGTGGGTTTTCTTTCAATTGTTTCTCCTAACTCACTCCCACAAAGATTTTGTGTTATGGTTCAAAAAAATGGAATCCTTAAGTACCTTACTCAGTGGTTTGGTCCTCCCTAGGAGAGCTCAAACCTTTCACATGAAAATAGGGGGTTCCCTCTCAACCCAATAGAATAGACATTTTTATTGTGATTTTACCGCCAGAAGATAAATAAAAAATATCCAATTTGGCTAAGATATTGTCAAAATTTTCCTCCAACTATTCCACTAGTATAGCTATATCATTTAGTAGGTAAGTAAGGCTAGAAATATATCAATATTGTTTTCTATTCTACCTCTCATAATGTAGTAAAGAATGTATGTTGCTATGACAAGTAAGGCTATAGAAATGGGGTTTCCTTTTCTAATATGTATGGATAGATAAAAATACTAAATGATCCTGCCCCATTAATCTCTACACTAGTAGAGGAGCCTATCATAAGGTTGAGTACCATTTGATTGAAGAACCTTGAGAAACAAGGCCCTTCCAGCATCATTATGATGAATTTCCATTCAATTCAATCATAGATTTTTTCATAATCTATAAGAAACAAACATGCATGTTATCTTGAATATTTCCCAACAAGTGATTATATTCTCTATAATGAATCTCCCTTGACAAACCCCAGATAGTGTTGAGCTAATCACTATGGGAAGGATATATTCTAATCTCAAATCCATCAACTTAGCCAAGATCTTGTAAGACACATTGATCTATCCTTTTAATCATTTTTTTATCTCCATCCTTTAGGACAGGATTGATGAGGACTAACATGGTATCATAACCCAAAAATCCTTCTCATTTAACACCAATAAATCCTGCCAAATCCAATCAATATTGGACTTATAAAACTTTATTTTAATATCAAATTTATCACAACTATTTAAAACTATCAATATTAGTGAATATAAAATCCTCAGCTTTACATTTTCAAAAATGGACCTTTTACCTATTGATTTAATTTGATCAAACATATGATTCTTTTATATGTCACTTTTAAATGATATAATGGGAAAAAAATTATCCACTAGATTTTTTCCTGGAGTTTTCTATGATAGTCCACTATTTCCCATCCTAATCCACATGTAAATTTTAGCATTTGAAAATCATGACAAAAATATTATCATCATCACATAGGTCATCAAAATGTTATAATTATTTAGGGAAGAAATTAAAACAATGAATTCATTAATCTAAACTAGATAATATGAGTTTATTAGCTAAACATCTTAGCTATTAGAGAACAAAATAATCCACTATACATACTTTGGCACACCCAAAGACAAATATGGTTTACAATCCTCGAACATTTGAGGCCACCATGGATGAAGAGACTCTAAAGATATCTCTAATTCATGATGGTAGTAGTGAAAATTTTTAAGGGGACATGCTAGTCATCGAAGGATGGAGAGACCTGGTAAAAGAAAGATGGAAAGAATTAAAAAAGTTGTTGTACCTTACAAGCCTTGCTATTTTACCTCCATGTGTCAATACTCACTCAAAGCATGACTTCTCTTATGACATCATGGTAGGATAAAATAAATTTGAAAACAAAGACTACCTTTGGAACAAATGATACAAAATTATTTGATCTTTGAAAGTATTTATATTTATCATATTGTTATGGAGATTTAAGATTTATATAGTTAATTCATTTATTTATAATTCATGAATACTAATTATAAGAATGATGTATATTTAAATGTAGTATTATTAAAAAATTTGAATCTATTACTTCATTTATTAAAAAATGACCTATTTAGTTTATTAAGATAATTAAATTTATGATATAATCAAATTAAGATTCAAGTATGTATAGTTAGTTACTTGAGACTCAACTATAAAATTTTAACACAATTCATATTTTTTATTATATAACTTTATCAATGGTATTTAAGAGGTAGTAATATTTGTACTGTACTAATTTGGAAGAATAAAAAAGTTTGATCCTTAAAACTTTTCTATTGTTCTCATTTTTTTAAAAGATATTTGATCTTGAATATATTTCTATTGTTCTACTTTTCTTTAAAAGAGTTTCAACTCTATTTTACTAGTATGAATATTAAACATCTTTCTATGTGATCAAATAATTTCATTCTTAAAATACATTAACACAAATAATTCTAAAACTAAGTGCAACTAGATGTCTTTGATTCTATTGATCTTATGACTTGTCGATGAAGAAAAAATCAAAGATAAAAGTTGATGGTTGAATATAGTCAATAAATAAAGCAAGGGCAACTGGTTAAATAATTATGTGTTAAATCATCTAATTAAAAATTAAATTAAGAAAGAATAATTGAAATTATGTTTTTTTTAAATATTTAATTTACGAATTGTAAAATATTTATATTTCTATTAATCATAATAATTATTTTCAAATAATTATGGAGGTTATATATTTATTCTTCATTGTTAAAAATTAATATAGTATACTAAACTCGTAATATTTAGGAAATGATAGAATTGAAAGTTACATTTCAATTCCCTATAGTAAAAACAAAATGCATAATACATAAGAAAATGGCTAAGAAACACTAAAGAATTATAGAGAAGGGAGATCTCATGTGTTTCAGCTTCAAATGGATTTTGATTTTAATCACAACTTTGAAGAGGGCACATACACATATTATTAGTCACTGTCTATATAGGTAGGGAACTAATGTTCCCAAATGCTTCTTTCAATTAATTTTTATAACAAAAATTAGTTAAAGTCTAAAATTCAAAAAAAAATTTTAAATTAATTATTAATTTCTTAATTAATTTTCAATTAGTATTTTCTTAATTTCCATTAGCTAGTAGCAATTTTGCTAGGGTAATATTGAATTTTTTGACAAAAAAATATTAGAAGAATAAAGTTTTAGAAATTTTAAGGGGTATTCCTCCTGTGTCAGTTCCTTCAAAAAAATCTGGTTTTCATTCTAGAAACTTACCATACATGCTATAGAACAGTTGCTAAACAAATCCAACACCATAACTGCTAGCATTACAAAGATTTAAGATAAGAAGGCCCCTTCTCAGTGTGATGCTCAAGTCCTATTGTAGAAGATGTCGGTTACCCTTCCCATCCCTCATCACCTACATTCTCATTGTTCAATGCTTCCCAACCTCTTCAACCCACAAAAATATCTTATCTGCTTTCCAAATAGGACACATCTACTACCCAAGCTTAGGTTAAATCCTTAATTTCATTAATTTCACCTCATAACTTACAAAATGACTCATATAATCCTTATGAAATCTCGCTCCCAAGTCTTCTCCTACACCTATATCTTCATTCTACAAAAAAATCTTTCAAATTTTGAAAACCTTAGCAAATACAGAATGAATCAGATTTAAAAGTATCGAATTTTGTAGAATTGGTTATGTTGCCAAAGCTTAAATGTCCCATGAATGGATTATGTAGCAAATGTGATTCCTTCTTTGTTCCACCCTTTCAAACACACAAAAAAATATGAAACCCATGGTGGGCACCACTAACCTATTGCGTATACACCTTGTTTATCCACCAAGCTAAAGAACAGTGGTTAGCTGGGAACTAATGTCATTTGGTTGAAGCATATACTTCATCATGCAACTATTTTTTCCTAGCTGCCATATAATTTTAATTCAATATCTATAAGTGACCTTATAAATCTTTTTAAAAAGGAAAATATAAGTGTTTCAAACCATTTCCTAGATCATTTTTGCCAAATATTGATTTTATCTTCATTGTATTTTTTAGATGCGAAGAAAATAGCTTCGACTGAAATGACATCCTATCCATTAACATTGTTGCAAAGTTAATAGTTAACATTATTTTTGAAGAGTAATTATTCTTACTTATTTGCAACAACCCTCTAGTCAAAAAATAAAAAAGGTTCTCCAACTCACACAATATAGACCAAATCACCAAAATATTTTCACAATTCTCTAATACATGTTATTGAATCTTTGTCCATGTAAACAATACGAAAGATTGAAGAAGATAGTAGCCTGGAGGAAATTTTAAAATCATAATGTGCAATAGAAGAAATCTTTTAAGATTTGAAGATATCTAATTTGTTAACCATCTAATCAATATGTCATCTCTATTTAATTGAAATTAGTAATACAAACTAAATTTCCCCAATATGTTCTCTTGCATTACACTAGTTCACCAATCTATTCTATTACATTACACTTGTACGTCGCATGTAGAAAGACTACAACTTTTTTCCAAACACATGTTCAACACAACAAACAACATTAAAAAAATGTATAGTAATAAGAAAAGTATAAATTGAAAACATGTCAATTACCTTTTACATTGAAGGAGAATTATCACCCAAGGACTGCTTATGGTTGGCTAATCCATTGATAAGTTATTCAAGGAAGAGCCATGAATAACTAATTGATTCTAGGTAGAGAAGGAGAGATGGAGGTGCCCTAGCTTGGTTATAGGTTTGCATGTGAGGTTTTTGTGGAAGCGTTTCAGCAGTAGATGAGTTTTTTTTTTATTGCAATGGGTTTTGTTTCTATTTAGCGTCTATGGGGGCTTTTTCAGTTTGCAAGAAACTGTTATGGTTTTTGTTTGTTTTCCTAGTTTCATTCTTTGCATGGCAGAGATTTCTATGGCATCAGTTGTGGATCTTTCTTGCATGGATCTTTCTTCATACGAGTTTTGACCCTAATATGAAGAAGGTTAATGGGTATCTTCCTAGAACCTAGGATCACCCAATTTTGTCCATTCCTCCTAATTTGGTGGAATAAGATGTCTAATATTGGAGTAGACATGTTCTAATCTATAAGTTTCTTTGTATTCACATTCCTTTGTCCACTCTCGAGGCTTGGATCTGGCATTCCTGGTAGATTGAAGGAGATATAGATGTTATGCTTGTAGCAAATAGCTATTTTATGGTCATTTTCTTGAATATGGCATATCGCAATAGAGTTTTTGAAGGTGTTCCAAATTTTTATAATCAAGTTGGACTATTTATCAAACCATGGCATGTAGTTTTTAATTCAACTGAAGAGATACCTTCTTGAGGTCCTATTTAGGTTCGTCTACCTTGCCTCGCCCTGGAGTTTTGGTGAGAAGACATTTTACATAAAATTGCTAGTCTCTTGGAAAAGCCTACGACAATTGATACACAAACCCTTGATAAAAGGGTGATTTATTTTTCCTAGATTTGTGTTGAAATAGATCTAAATAATCCACTACCATATTTGATGAAAAATTTTCTAGGATCTTCATCATGGATTTAGCAATTAGATTATGAATCTCTACCTTTTTTATGTCAATTATGTCATGAGTATGGCCATCTCCTATGACATTGCCCTAAAGTTTGTAAGGAAGCTCATTCCCCCTATTTATCACCTCCTCCTCTAGGTAAAGAGGACAAAGGGAAAGCTCCCATGATGGCTGAAGCTCAAGGAAAGGACAAGGAAGGATTTGTACCTATTAAGGCTAAGGTTAAAGGACAAGGTCAGAAGAAGTCATTCAAGGATAGACAAACAGATGGAAGCTTTAATAGGTTTGAGGTGCTAGAGAATTTAGCTTTGGAAGAAGGGGTCCCACATGTGATCACTTCTAATAGTATTGGGTTTAGTATGGAGGTTATACCAGCTCTTGAACCATAACCAATTCAAACTATTCAGGGACAACAAGTGGCTCACATGACTTTAAATAATTCCATAGGGGATGACATTGTTTTGGCAGATTTAGCTAGAGAAGTTTTGGTTTCATCTCAAAATAAGGGTTCATCTCATAGATTGGGAGTGCAAAAATGACCCCTTAAGAAAGGCCCTATTGATAGCTCCTTAAAAAAGGTGGAAGACATACCTTGAAAAGATAAAAATGACTAGAGATCTATTGGTGGAATCTGGGTTTGTTAAACGTATTGATGCTCACTTTTCTCAAACCCCTCAATGATCATTCTCTCTTGGAATGTGAGGGATTTGAATAACACCTATCATCAAAAAGCTATTCATGATTAAATTGCAACTTATTCTCTGGATATCTTTTGTGTTCAAGAGACTAAGGTTTTTGTTGAGGTTATGCATCAACATGCTCAGTGCATTTTTTATGTTGGTCACTGTTAAAGTATTGGTTCACAAGGGAATTTTAGAGGTTTGGCTTTGTTCTAGGATCCTTGAAAGATTTCTCCCCTTTGGTGGATTTCTAGTCAATACTCAATCTCTATGGTGGCTACTACCTTGGATTTTGGTGAGACTATTCTTGTGACAAATTTTTATACCCCTATTGACATTCATGGGAAGATTCATCTCTGGGATCACATTAGGTATGTGTGTTCTTGTGCTCCTTATTTTCCTTGGATTTTAGGAGGCAATTTTAATTCTATTTTAAGTCTTGAGGAGAAAAGAGGAGGTTGGCCTAGGCTTGGCCCTGCTTCTAATATTTTTCAAACCTAGGTGGATGTTCTTTCTGTTATTGATGTTAAGCCTTCAAATGAGGTTTTCACTTGGAACAATAGATGGAGTGGTTAGGAAGCTATCCCAGAATGTTTGGATAGGTTTCTTGTTTCATGTTATTGGGTTGGCAGTGGCCTAATTACGAGTTCTAAAATTCTTGATTGGAGAGGATCTAATCATTGGTCAATTAAGTTCTCTTCTTCTCCTGTTGCACTCCCTAAGAACCCTTCTTTTAGATTCTAGCTTATGTGGCTCTGAGACTCATCCCTATATGATTTGGTGGCTAAGTGGTGGAGAGAGGGTGGCCCACGTTATGGCACGACTATGTTTTTATTTGAGAAAAAACTCAAATATGTCAAATATCATCTTAAGAGATGGAATACTTCTTGCTTTGGGAACCTTCAATCTAGAAAGAGGAATGCTCTAGATCATCTTGTAGTGATTACTCACCAAATTAGGGACTCTAGGCTTACAGAGGCTCTTGGAGGGGCAAAATCCTAGGCTATGCATGATGTGGAAGATTGGGAACTTCAGGAAGAGATTTACTTGAAACAAAAGCCTAGAATTGATTGGTTGTAGGAAAGGGATAGAAATACTACTTTTTTTCATCATTTTGTTCCAGCTCATCATAATAAAGGGTATATTTTCTCTTGTTACTACTGAAGGAATTAAGATTTCTTCTTAGTTTGCTATGACCAAGAAAGCCCTTCAATTTTATTCTAACCTTTTTATGGAGGATTCTCAGCCTTCAACTGAGGAGGAGAACTTAATACTTTCATGCATTCCTTCTCTTATCACCAATGCTATGAATGATTCTCTTCTTTATCCAATTTTGATATCTGAACTTGAAGAGGTTGTATTTGGGATGAATAAAGGTAAAGCTCCAAGCCCAGATGGCTTCCCTATGGAATTCTGTTAAAAAATTTGGGAAATGATTAATATGTATCTCTTGGAGGTGGTTAAGGAATCCCTTTAGAATAAGCAAATTCGTTGTGCATTGAATTGCACTTTACTGACTCTTATCCCTAAGAAAGAAGGTGCTAAAAATCTTGACTCCTTTCATCTCATTTCTCTTTGTAATGTTGTGTACAAAATTATCACCAAATTGATTATTAACAAACTCAAGATATGCCTTCCAGTTGTACTTTCAGAGGAACAAGACAGTTATGTGGCTGGTAAGAAAATTCTTGATGGAATTAGTATTGCTTCTGAAGTTATTCATTCTATGCTACATCAAAAGAGTGAGCTATGTTCATTAAGTTGGATATGGCTAAGGCTTATGACAAAGTCAAAGGGAGTTTTCTCCAAAATATCCTCTTGATCTTTGGTTTCTACCAATAGTGGGTGAATTGGATTATGAGTTGTGTTATTTTAGCTTATTTTTCTGTTCTAGTGAATGGTGTTCCTTCAGAGACCTTTGGTGCCTCTAGAGGACTTCACCAAGGGCATCCTATTTTACCTTATCTCTTTATCATTCTATCTGAGGGTTTGGGCCACTTTCTTAAGCTTCATGCTCACTAGGGTTTGATTCATGGGTGGAAATGGGGTGTTGGCTTGCCTCCTATTTCACATCTTCAGTTTGTGGATGATACTTCATTTATGGGATAGGCTCGTCTTTAGGAAGCTACTTCTTTTAGGCATGCTTTCGATGTGTATCTTGTAGCTTTGGGACAGAAAGTTAATGAGAACAAATCCTCCATTTTTTTCTTCAATACTCCCCTTGCTATTTAGAGGCATATTGCTGCTATTTTTAGGTTTTAGATTGGGTCTCTTCCCTTTGTTTATTTGGGTATTCCTCTTACTATTGGTAGACATCCTAGATATTCCTGGCAAGTTTTTCTTGATAAACTATAGCAAAAGGTTAATCATTGGACTCATTGATGGCTATCAACTATTGCTCGCCTGACTCTTCTAAAATTAGTTATTCAAGCCCTTCCTATTTACAAGTGTTTTGTTCAAGCTGCTCCTCTTTATTTTCTCTAGGAATTTGATGCTTTGTCCTATCAATTCCTTCGGAGTGAGAACCTTTTAACTTCTAAATGGAGTTTGGTTAAATTGGAAATAGTGTGTAGACCTTAGAAGGAGGGTGCCCTTGGCTTATGATCAACTATTTTAAATGGACAGGTTCTTGTTGCAAAACTTTATTGACATTGGTGTACTAACCAACATCAACATTGAGCTCATATTCTCACCCATAAGTATTTTCTAGATATTGATGTGGTTGAAGTTCACCACTTTCCTCTAGAAGGGAGAGGATCCATGATTTGGAATATGCTAAAGTTTGGAGCTCAATTGGTTAAAGATGGTCTCTTTTGGATTTTTCATTTGGGAACACAAGCTTTATTTTGGCTTGACTCTTGGGATGGGCACCCTCCTTTTCTTACAAATTATCCTCAGCTACATGCCCTCTATCAAAATTTTATTATTGCTAGTTGGAACATAGTTGATTTTTACAGGATAGGGTGTGTTAGAGGATTGGCTCCTTCCTTTCGTTGGAAACACCCTTCTGAATGACCTCCAAGAGGATCTAAGGAGGATGGGAAGGAGTTGTTTTAGATTTTGCAGTCTCGTGAGTGTACTAATTTGGTTGGTAATGATGTTCTTTCTTGGGATAGTGAATATTTGTCTAGAAAATTTTTAGTGTTTATAGGATATGTTGAGCTTCTTCGGTAGACATTGGGGGACATTTAGATTCCTTGGTGAAAGCAAGTCTACTACAAATTTTCTTGGCCCAAATGTAATTTTTTTATGTGGTTGGTGGTCCATAGTTGATGTCTTACGTGGGATAATTTATGCAATCATGGCTTCCAAGGACCCTCAATGTGTGTTCTATGCTAAACTAGTGAAGAAAATATCTCTCATCTCTTTTTCCAATGCTCTTTCACTAGACATATTTGGCACTCTTGGTGGAGTGTGTAGAACCAATACTATTGGCATGTTTCCTCACTAGTAGAATTCTTTGCTCATTGGGGTAAGGCTCCTATCAAGACTTCACTTCTTCAAGTTGTTTGGACTCATGCACCCTCCTTTATTATTTGGCATATCTGGTTGGAAAGGAACCATTGTATCTTTAAGAAGGATTTTTTAGAGGTTCCTCACTTATGGTGGAAAATTATTCATTCTTTGGGGGAAACTATTTTTGCAAAATGTGATACTTCTGAGGCCATGGAACCAAGGGAGGATATTTTCAATAATCATCTAAATATTCCCCCCTCACATGGAAAACTACTAAGAAAGATGTTTAGACATCCCTTGTGAAAAATAAATAGGGTGGGGAAGTGGGGTGTCCCTCCGTAGGGTATTCTTAAAATCAACACAGATGGGTCTTCCAAGGGAAATCTAGGCTCTTTTGGCATTGGTGGTGTTGGTAGAGATAGTAAGTAGGATGTCTAGTTTGTGTTTTCTATTTATAAAGTTCATCACAGTAACAACCTGATGGAGGCCGTGGCTATTTTGTATGCTGTGAAAAATGCTTGTGACCTTGGTTGGAGAAGGCTTATTTGTGAATCTAACTCACAACTTGTGATACATGTATTGAATCAGCAACATTCTGATGTTGTTAGTTGGAAGTTAGCTTTGATTGTGGACCAGATTCATAATTTGTGTACTTCTTTAGAGTCTATTACTTTTACTCATATTCCCAGGGAATGGAATAGTGTTGTTGATTGTTTGGCAAAGTGGGATTCTAACCATATGTGTAATTGGAACATTGTCGATAAGACTCAACTTCTGAAGGGCTTGCCACATCAACTTGATCACTTATTTGATCTTGACAGGGTTGTCTAATGCCCTTTCTCTATTTGTTCTTGTTTCTCTTTCAACTTGAATAAATTTTCACCCCTCCTTTATTTATAAATTAAAAAATTAGTGGGTAAATTTGGTTTTAAAATTTTCTTCTTTACAAGGATTCTATCGTGATTTATGGTCTTGAATAAATGTTATACAACTTAGCCTTTCCTTTTCTTTTTCTCACAGAATTTTGCCAAATTTTTGGTAATTGTGAGCCTTTTGTTTTTAACTTCTCATATAATTTTGTATTTATGAAAAAAACCATTAGATGCATACTCTCTTTTTATTAGAAATGACTTGTTTTTTTGGTTTTTGAATTTTGTGAAATGGGAGATGGGATAGATTTTTTTAATGCCTGTATTCAATTATAATAGTGTATCAAATATTTTTCATTCATGTTGTATTATTCATTGTTTTAAGGTTAAATTAGAACACATGATAAGAAAATCATAATTCTATTGAAGTTATTTTATAATTCAAAAATTCAAATAAAAATATTAGTTATGTTTATATTGTCTCAAACTAAATATTAAAATAATTCATAGAAAAAGTTATTTATAACTTTCTTAAAAAAATAAAAGAACTTTTGTAAGTTTGATTTATATCTTTTAAGTCTTTTATTAGTAAACAAAGTTCAAAACACTATTTTGATTAATAATATGATTAAAAAATAAAGTTTTTAATTTAACAAAAATAGAAATATAAAAGACATTGAATTGATTATTCTAGAATGATTTTAATTCTTATTTGGTTTGATTGAGAATGAATAACAAGTGATCTATTGTAAAACTTTTCAAAAAAATATATTGTAATTGAGATTTTCATTTTATTGTACATTATATTGCAATGGTTCATAGAATTTCTTTTAGGTTGTTTGTTTTTTTTTTCTATTTCAAACAAAACCTTGAAGAAAATTGAAGTTTTATTAAATATAATTTCATCTTTTTATGTGTTTTGATGTGCCCTTGACTATTTGGTGAACTCCAAAGCTATGATTTCATATGAAACAATAGTGACAAATATACAACTTTTAGACAACTATACAACCTATGGTAAAATGCATTATCTTAGTGTCTTTTTCTTAAACAATAGGCAGGGACTCCAGCTCTATGAGACAACTATTCATTTCCCAATACAAATGATAGCCATTTTCACCTTTGTCAGACCTTGTACCAATGTATCATCACATGAATGGAATGGATGTTGGATGGCTCAGTTGCTTCTTCATTCAAACCTAAGAATTTATTTTTTCATCTTCCAAGTTTCTTGATTGTTAACTATTTTGATCAGGAAAAAGAAAATTGTTCACGCAAGTCTTGATAAATGAGCAGATTGTATAAAAACTAGTTTTATTTGTTTTCTCCATTTTTTAATGTCAAAAGATTTTGAGTTTTTTAAACTTGAGTAGCTAAGCCATTGAGAATGGTCAAAATTAAAAAATAATTAGAGAAAATCATGTTTTCTTTAATTTTAGACACTTATTTCCATTCACATACAATTTCTCTTGTTTTTATAGTTCAAGGAGGCATAAAATGATTTTGTGAAATGAAAATTTAGGAAAAAAGAAAGAAGACAAGTACATAAGATAAGGATGCATTTACTATGCAATGTATGCATTAAAGACCTGGGGGAAAATCTGGAAAAGGAGGAAAAGCCTTTTAGCCACTTTAATAGCACAATACAAGGACCACCGACATTGTAAATTAGTAACTTTGAAGAGTGCACATACACATATTATTTCTATTTAATTCCATTTTAGGTTTTCAATTTGAACAACTCTTCATTTCATTTATCATATTTTTTTGAATACTTAAATATACAAAAAAATTATTTACATGGTAAGTAAAAATGTTTTTGATATAGTTATGAAAGAAAGTAGCTTTGAGATTTTAAATCAAAATTATTTTAAAATTTAGATTTAAGAATATGATGGACAAATAAAACTGAAACCAATTTTGCATCTCGTATATTCACATTTTATTCAATTTTCAATTTATTGAACTCTTAAGTGAAGAATAAAAAATTGTTAAGTAAAATTATTAAATACAAAATTTAATTAATAAAATATAATCCTAAGTCTATAGCCCATTAAGGTGCTATAATTGTAACCAACTTAGACACCATGTTGTTAGAAGGGACACAACAATCAAGGGGAGAGAAGAGCACGCATTATTCAAGAAGAGGCACCATGTGACAATACAAACCCTAGAGAATTGGACCTTGAAGATGTAGCATGCCTAATGATGAGGAAAAAATTCTTCCAAATACCACAAGTGGAGGAGCCTTCACAAAGGAAGACTCTATTCAGAACTAAGGTCAAATACCAAGGAAAGATATGTAATCTCCTCATTGATTCTAGTTTAAAAGATAATTTAGTCTCTAAAGAAATGGTTCAAAAATTAAAGTTGTCTAAAACCCCACATCCATGCCCATACCAAATTTCATGGCTTATTAAAGGCCAACAAACCTTGGTGACTAAACGAGCCATGGTAGATTTTTCTTTAGGTGATTTCAAAGACAAGGTCTTATGTGACATAATAGGTATGGATGCATATTACCTCCTTTTAGGGAGACCATGGAAATATGATGTGGATGCCACACATAACTACATGAAGAAAACCTATACCATTACCAAGGATGGAGTCACCTTTACCATGAAGCCTTTACCTGACCTAAAGCCAAACAAAGATCCTACCATTATAGTCATTAGGGATCCTTTGGTGAAAACAATAACATAATCAAATGAGGAAGGTTATGTATTGGTTGTAAAACCTAAAGATAAATGAACTTCTGAGAAGTCGAGACCTATGCCTATTGAAGTCAAGGAGTTTCTAGATAAATACAATGATCTAGCCACAAAGGACCTACCGTCTACCCTCCTACCGTCTACCCTCCCACTCTTGAAAGACATAACTCATCAAATAGATCTCATCCCTAGTGGCTCTTTTCCTAACAAGGCACCAACAAGATGACCCCTGATCAGAATGTCAAGATTTCAAGGAAAGTGCAAGAAATTTTGGATAAAGGACTGATACAAAAGATCTTAAGCCCTTGTGTCATACCATCAATCCTAGCATCCAAAAAAAATGTGAAATGGAGACTTTGTACTGATAGTAGGACCCTAAATAAGATCACAATTAGGTAAAGATTCCCAATCCCACAAATAGAAGACTTGTTGGACCAACTTGGGAGTGCATGTTACTTCTCTAAGATAGACCTTAAATTTGGTTACCATCATATTAGAATAAGACCAAGAGATAAGTGGAAGACTACCTTTAAGGAAATTGAAGGTTTGTATGAATGGCTTGTAATGTCATTTAAGCTTAGTAATGCTACAAGAACATTCATGAGACTCATGCATGAAATATTTTCTGATTTCATTAGCAAGCTGGTTGTTATATATTGATGATATTCTAATTTTTAGTAGTAGCAAGACATAACATTTGGATCAAGCATTGAGGAGACTTCATGATCACAAGTTGATCATTAATTTAGAAAAGTGCACATTCATGCAAAGAGAACTTATCTTCTTGGGGTTTTTTCATATCCAAGGTCACCCTTAAGATGGATCCAAGTAAAGTGGAGGCTATTCTAAATTGGCCAACTCCCAATAACCAAGGTGATCTAAAGATTTTTCATGGTCTTGCTATCTTTTATAGGAATTTTATTAAAAAATTCAATCATGTGTGTGCACTGATGTTGGATACAATTAAAGGAGAAAGAAAAACCAAGCTTTTTTGTAGTAAAGATTTTGATGATGCATTCCAATACTTAAAGAATAGAGTAGCCCAATATCCAATCCTAATATTGCCTAATTTCAAGAAGGTTTTCACTGTTGAAACTAATGCAAGTGATTTGGCAACTAGTGTTTTACTAAGCCAAAGGGGAAACCAATTGCTTTCTTTTCTAAAAAAATGAATGAATCAAAGAGGATGTATTCTACTTATGATCTTGAGTTTTATGTAGTGGTGTAGGCCTTGAAGAAATGGAGACACTACCTCCTACCTAAGGAATTTGTTTTCTATACTGACAACCATACTCTAAGCTTTCTCAACTCACAAGAAAAGTTGAATGTTAAGAATATCAAATGGATGGAACAACTGCAATCCTACACTTTCACAATAAAGCACAAGAAAGGCCAAGAAAACAAGGTTTTTGATGCCCTCAATAGAAGAGTAGGTTTGGTGGAAGAAATTCAATTTTCAACTATGCATATTGACTCCTTAAAGCACCTCTACAATGATTATCCAGACTTTTTTGAGGCTTACAAGGTTTGAAAAAAGTTTGTTCAAACTTGTTAAATCTACCAACCAACAAACGGAGTCCATATCAATGGATTTTGTAATGGGATTACAAAGAAAAAAAATTGGGATATGGCAACATTTTTTTATTGTGGAAAAATTTAGCAAAATGGCCTACTTTGTGCCTTGTAAAAGCACCAATGATGCCTCCCACATTGCCCACTTATTCTTCAAGGAAGTGGTTAGAATTCATGGTCTTCCTAAAACCATAGTTTTAGATAGGGATGTAAAATTCCAAGGGCATTTTTGGAGAACACTCCATAAGAAATTAGACACAAATCTAACCTATAGCTCTACTTATCATCCACAAACGGATGGCCAATCTTAGGTAGTTAATAGATTATTTGGAAACCTCTTAAGATGCCTTACAAAATAGTATTATTAGATTTGGGATGTCATACTTCTATGAGAAGATTATTCCTCCAATGATTCCTTGGATAGATCAATAGGAAAAATACCTTTTTAAATAGTGTATGGCTTGCACCTTGTGGATTTACCTTTAGATTTTAGAGTTAGTGCACAAGGGGATGAATTGGTTAATTTAATCACATAAGTGCAACAACTAGTCTAGAAACACCTAGAGAAATCTACCAGCAAATATAAGGCATGTGCTGATAAGAGGAGAAGAGAAGTTCACTTTCAAATAGGGGACAAAGTATGGGCTTATCTTAGATGGGTGAAAATGCATGTGAAATATCTCTTCCTCCTACTCTTTCTATTTCTCCAATATTTAATGTTAAAGATCTTACCCTTTTCAAAGGTGATGCAAGTACTTCAAACTACCAAGACAATATTGATATGCCACAAGATGATATCCACATCACTACATTGCCTCCTAGCCAACCAATATAGTTGGAAAAGATCCTTGAAGCTTTGGTGCTCAAGAAGACTAGAAATTAGACTTATATGAAATACTTGGTAAAGTGGAAGGGACTCCCTTATATTGATGGCACATGGATGACTATAGGCTAGATACATCAACATGGTTCCACTCTTGATCTCCTTGACTCAAATGGGAACTTGAGTTCTAAACCTCCAGGGGACTATGGTGCACGAGCACCTTCCATTTGGTTTAGAAGCTACAAAATCTTTGGGAATATCCAAAGGATCAAATTGATGTAGGAGTATCCTGGGTTTCCTTGTAATCCTTCACTTTTATTCATTTTGGTAGTCTAACCAAGTTCTTTCTATGTTGACCAAGCTCTCTAGTGTTAATTGAGATTTTTCTATGTTAATTGAGCTTGGTGTGGTAATTGAGTTTCTTCTTTGCTAATCAAGTTGTGCAGTCCCAACTAAATCACATTAGTGTCAACTGAGCTTTTGAGTGTTGGTTGAA
Organism: Cupressus sempervirens; assembly: GCA_028749045.1. Classification (NCBI taxonomy): domain Eukaryota; kingdom Viridiplantae; phylum Streptophyta; class Pinopsida; order Cupressales; family Cupressaceae; genus Cupressus; species Cupressus sempervirens. The sequence continues at coordinate 565,623,907 of CM053793.1, read as the reverse complement.
TCATGCAGTGTAGGCCAAGTTGTTCTGTGATGACCGAGTGATCCTTCATGTACAAAGTGAACCTGTTGTTGTTGATGCTTGGATCCTTTGACCAATTTTTTTTTGTTTGGTTCTCACTTGGAGCCAACTCTTGTATTTAATTTAGATCATGAATTTAATGATAGGATCTTGTCTAGGGATGAGTGTTGACCATTTTGAGATCAACCTTTCTTTATACAATATTCTAGAATTTTCTATAAGTCATTTTGGCAAGCATACATAGAGGTATTTCATTTAGTCTAGAGAGAGAAGGGGGAGAGATAATTTAGGTGAAAGAAGGGCTTACAGAGTCCACATAAGCTATTACAAATTTATAGTTATATTTTATATCTGGTCGTAACCCAGAAGGCCTTACAGCTGGGCATGTATGATGATAACTTGATGAATCAATAAAGTGTTTTTTTCTCTCTCTCCTTGGTGTTGTTCTCTATATTTTTCTTTCATTATGTGTACTTAGCAAGGTGATTAGATAATTGGGTATGCCTTTGGCCCTAGTTGTTCATCTCTCCTTGTACTATGTAGTATCAAAGATTGAGATTCATCCTTGTGGAGATTAGATCATATAGAACCTAAGTGAATTTGGTTGTAGGGTGAAAGATCTGAGGATTTGACCTATAACTTGCAAAGAGTTAGGATCTTTAAGGAACCATATTATAGAGATGGTTTGAGGTAGAGGAAATTTTGATTATGTCATATTGGATACATTGAGACAACTTGTAGCCAAATTAGATGTTGTGGAGACACTCTAGAGGAGAGGAGCACATCTTGATGATGTGGGTGATGATAAAGCTATAGTACCAAATGCCAATTTAGAACCTAAAGAAGATCAAGATAAGGAAAGATTGTTCAGAGTATTGACTAGGGAACATTCAAAGCCTATTGTAGAAGTTCATTATGATGGAAAATTGGACACCAATATTTTGTTGGATTGGATCTCTTATATGGAGAAGTTCTTTGAATTTGAAAACACTTCTAATAATAGGAAGGTGAAAAAATTAATTACTAGGTTGAAAGGTCATGCCTCACTATGGTGGGAGTAATTTCAAACTGATAGACAAAGGAGAGGAAAGGAGAAGATCAAGACTTGGCTGAAAATGGTGAACAAGGTGAGGAAGAAGCTCCTTCTTGTTGATTATCAAGTTAGCCTGTTGAGGAAAATGTAGAATTTGAGACAAAGGGACATGACTATGAAGGAGTATACTAAGGAATTCTATATATTGTATATTAGATTTGGACATTTGGGTGATGATGTGGAGAAAGATACAAGGTACCTAAATGGATTAAGATCTAGAATTCAAGATGAAATATGTTTCATGAAATTGGAAAGTGACAAGGAATCATATCAATATGCCTTGAAAGCTGAGGAGATCTTAACAAAGAAGCATGAACAAAGACAAAGAGATAGAGGTGGAAGATTCTAGAGAGTTAGAGGTAGATCTTATGGAGAAGGTGGTAGATCTGACAATACTATACAATGTAAGGGAAAATATGAATGGAAAAAATGATGACAAAGGTAAGACCAAGTGGAAAGGTGATAATTCTTATCGAAGAGGTACTAGATCTTATTGAGGAAGAGGTAATTCTTATTCTAGAGGTGGTTTTCATGGTAATTATTTCACATATGGCAAAGAAAGCCACAAATCTTTTGAGTGTAGTTCCTTTGGTGATAATGAACAAGGTAACATCAATGTTTTGATTCAAGGAGATCCTAGGGGTTCACCAAGTAGACCTAAGGCTGGATAAAATATGATGGTGAGAAGAACTTTGTATAATAAGGGAAGTGATGAGGAACCTATTCTAAATAGAAGCCTTTTTTAGACCAGATGTAAGATGGCTCGAAAATGTTGCAAGGTGATCATTGATGATGGAAGTTCAACAAATTTGGCACTAGAAGAGCTGGTTAAAAAGTTGTAGTTGTAGAGGCTGAAGTACCCTAAACCCTATCATGTTTCATGGATCAAAGATGAGCATAAGATATTGGTAAGTGAATAATGTATTTTAATGTTCAAGATTGAACATTATTTTGATGAAGTTCTATGTGATATTATGCCTATGGATTGTTGTCATATTTTTTGGGGTAAACCCTGACAATATGATAGATATGTTGTGCATGATGGAAGATTCAATCAATATATTCTTTGGTTGAATAGGAGAAATAAATTATTGTTTCCTTTGATTGAAAGTCTAGATGATGTTAATTCTACTACTATGAGATTTTGCATGGTTAATGGAAAGCAATGTGAAAGGGAAACAAAGAAGAATCGAGTTAGATTTTCCATAATTCCTTGGAGACCAAATTGTACCAGTTGCAACTAAGTGATAGAAAATAATAGTAATTGAGTGTCAATCAATAGTAAATGAGTACCGATTTGTAGTGATTGAGTGACAAAAGCTAGTGGCAACCGAGTGACAATAAAACCTGGTAGTATTGAATGAGTGTCAATGGAAATTTCAAGTTTGTTGAATGGGTATAAAGATATTGTTGTAGAAGATATACCTAATGTTTTATTACCAATAAGAAGTTTAAATCATTGCATGGACCTAATTCTTGGAGCTAGTTCTCCAAATAAAGCACCATATAGATTGACACCTACAGAGAATGAGGACCTTAACAGACAAGTGCATGAATTATTTCACAAAGGTTGGATCACAAAAATTTTGAGTCCATGTGTTGTACCTATTGTATTAGCACCTAAGAAGAATGGAGAATGGATAATGTGTACTGATTTCAAAGATATTAACAAGATCACAGTAAAATATAGTTTTCCCATGCCGAGGATGGATGATATAATAGATTTTTTGAGTGGAGAAAATTATTTTACCAAGATTTATTTGAAGAGTGGTTATCATCGTATCAGAATCAGAGAAGGTGATGAGAGGAAGACTACTTTCAAGACAAAATATGGTTTTTATGAGTGGTTGGTAATGCCTTTTGTTTTGACTAATGCACCTAGTACTTTCATGAGATTGATGAATGAAGTTCTCATGATATTTTTGGGTAAGATTGTGATTGTTTGTTTGGATGATGTTCTAATATTTAGTAAGACTGAGGAAGAACATTTGAGCATGTTAGACAAGTATTGTAGAGATTGAAAGAGGAAAAGTTGATGATTAACTTGAAAAATTATTCCTTTATGCAAGAGGAGATTGTGTATTTAGGATTTGTGATTTTAGTTGATGGTTAGAGAATGGATCCTGAGAAGGTTTAAAAAAATTTGGAATGTCCTATAGTTGAGAATTTGGGTGCAGTAAGATCATTTCATGGTTTGGCTAGTTTTTACAAGAAGTTTATCAAGAATTATAGTTTTGTTTGTAATTCTATGACTGAGACAATGAGAGAAGATAAAAAGGATTTCAAGTGGAAACATGGAGCTGATAAGAGTTTTGATACTTTGAAGAAAAAGGTTGTTGAGTTACTTGTATTGGCTTTACATAATTTCAAGAAGGTATTTCAAGTTGAATGTGATGCAAGCGATAGTGCAATAGGAGCTATATTGAGTCAATAATGTAAACTTATTGTTTTCTTTAGTGAGAAGATGAATGATACTAAAAGGAAGTGTTATGTATATGATCAAGAGTTTTATGCTATTGTTCAAGCCTTGAAGAAATGGGGACATTATTTGATTCCTAAATATTTTGTGTTGTATACTGATCATAAAGATTTTACAATACTTGGGAATTCAACATAAATTAAATCAAAGACATATGAAGTGAGCTGAGTACTTACAGAGTTTCACATTTATAATTAAGCATAAAAGTGGAGTTACTAACTGAGTTGTTGATGCATTGAGTAGAAGACATTCTTTGTTGACTGAGATGAAGGTTGAAGTTCTTGGTTTTGATGAAATGAAAGTGTTTTATGATACTGACCCTAATTTTTTGAGGCATGGAGAGAGTACAAAACACCAAATCTATCAAATCACATGAGTAGGTATGATGAGTCTTTTATTCAAGAAGATATGTTATTCAAAAGAATTTAGTTGTGTATACTAAGAAGTGCTATGAGAGTTAATTTGATTAAGGAAAAGCATTGTGGTGGATTGGTCAGACATTTTAGAATTGATAAGGCATTAAGTTTGCTGAAGGATAAATACTATTGGCCACAACTGTATAAGGATGTTTAGAAGTTTGTAAGGAGTTGTGGAATTTGTCAAAGTGCAAAAAAAGTAAGTCAAGATACTAGTTTGTATACACTTATTTCTATTCCTGAGAAACCTTGGAGTGATATTAGTATGGATTTTGTTCTTGGATTATCTAAGATGGTAAATGGGTATGATTCCATATTTTTTTGTTGTGGATAGATTTTCTAAGATGGATCATTTCATACCATATAAGAAAACATTTAAGATGTTGAGATTTTCTTCAAAGAGATTGTTAGATTGCATGGATTACCAAGGAGTATTATTTCTTAAGAAGACAATAAATTTGGTTGTTATTTTTGGATGACTTTGTGGAAGAAGATGGGTACTGAGTTGAGATTTAGTTCTACATTCCATCCATAGATAGATAGACAAATAGAGGTTTTGAATAGAAGCTTGGGTGATTTTCTGAGATGTTTAGTTGGAGACAATTCAAATAATTGGGAACTAGTATTGGTACAATGTCATGCCCTAAATTTACGAGGCAAAACTCAACCATTTTTTTTTTGTCCTAGATGTTTTTTATCACACGTCACGTAACCCTACTCATTACATTCTACGTTAGGGTATAGTCAGTGCTATTTCAAATGGAATACTTACATCTTATCCCTTATCAAATTTCAATTTAATTAGTTGTTTACCTCCTAGGTATTTTAAATCGATCATTAATTTTCTTATCATCCATCTTTCCATATAGTGATACTTCCCAACACTCATTTATCCATAATTGATTACTATTCATTTTCCTCTATATTATTCATTATTATTATTATCATTTTATTTTATTTTATAGTTTTCATGAATTAATTTGATTTTTTATTTTTATTTTTATTTTTTATTATTAAAATTATTCTTTAGATTTACTAATTGCACCCTACAACTCCATGTCCATTTACTAAAATCTAATAATCTAGGTTATGATTAAATACACCCAAATACTGACTTAATCCTTCATGCCAAATACATAGAATACTACACCGCTCAAAAATAATTCCAGTATTCCTTTAATAATAATTTCCATAGATATCCTAATAGTACCAATTAATAAAACACATTGCCAATCGTCCTAATAATTCCATTTAGCAATATTGTTAATCTAATTTGAATTAATGTAACTTGACACGAAAGGCATAAAATCTAAAGCCTATCATTACTAACTTGAAAATATATGCATACTTATATACTTGAGTTCTTCATTTCCAAATGTTCCCTTAGAAAGTTATTTACCTACATAACTAAATACAAGAAGCATAGCTTCTAAAAAAAACCTAACCAACCTCCACTATACAAAATTAAATTACGTTATCCTATACCAATTATTTAAATTTTTTGTTTGTTTAAACTCACATTAGGATATATGTAATTATGTTGTCCTAACAACATCAATATTTAAAGCTTCTAAGAAGCAATTGTTACCTTGATAATCATTACTATTGTAAGAATTTTCCTTAGGGAAAAATCACCCAAGATCAAGGAACTCAAGCACAAGCACAGAATAGATCAGAGTATGATCAGAATAACAATATAGTATACAATTGATGTACAAGTACACTAGGAGTGCCTATTTATAAAGGCCTCTAGAATGCTTCTAGAATATCTAGGAGTCAGCACACTGATAAGTCTTATAACCAAGCACATATCCACCAAAAGTGGATTATCTTCCATTAAGCATAGGAGTAAGTGCGATGATGAGAGGATAAGCCCACAAAAGTGTAGCATGAAAAATAATGTTGTAGACACATGTTCTTAATTAAGAGTGCAAATAATTGTGTTGTATACATGACAACTCAGTTAATTATGAAAACTCTAGTGTTGTAGACACCATGTGCTGAATTAGAGTTGCTTACTTCTATGTTGTCAACATGACAACTCATAAAAGTACACAAACACCTAAGTGTCAAACTAATAAATGATTAAATAATGCATTGACCTAAGTAAACTTAAGTAAAATGTAAATATTGAATACTTATTTACACCAACACCCCCCCTTAAGTGCAATTTAGGAGAATGCACTTAAGCTCACAAATGCATAATGGGTCTCGGCTATGAGGCCATTTTAGGTACCCATGTACAAAATCAATGCTCTACATACAATGTGATATAATGAAATCTATCATAAAGTGGAGAAAGAGGGAAAACCTCATGGGAAAAAGCCTCCTCCAAAAACAGAGATAAGTACAATAAGAAGATGAGAGAGAAGAAGACCTCAAATGAGGAAAAGATCCCTCCTAGAAGAAAGAAGAGAGAATTCAAGGGACTTCCCTTTTTGCAATATCTTGCACCCTCGAGAGATCTCACAAATGAATATATACTTGACCTCAGTGAAGGGTTGGGTGAAGATATCTGATCCAGGTGGATCTAGAGGGCCTAAAATTTTCAGTCTTAGAATCTCTCAAATTCAACATCATTCCAAAGATCTCAAAAAATTAGATCTGACATAAGTTGGATGGGGTCAAAAGGATCTCACATGTAGTAGTTATGCTCAGTTAAAAGTTTGGTGAAATTGACAAATCAGAGGGCTCAAAAAAAGGTAAAAAAAATAAAGTCATCAAAAAGGCTCAATATTGGTATCATTACGAAGAGTTTTTTAAGAGCTTTCCAACGGTGTTTATTTCATCAAAATATGAGATAAAAAGTGGAAGATATTGCAAAATTACTCTTACCTCAGAAAAAGGAGCTCCCTATTTTAAAGCGACCCTATTTTTGTGGGTCTGTATTTCCTAACAAATTAGCCACAATTTTTTTAAACAAAAATGTCATTTACCATCCCTAGTTTAAAGGGTTGGATTATGAACCCCTATAAAATAGCAAGCTCTATTATCCACTATAATTAAGGATACAAATCCTTAAAATATTAAGCTATTTCTAAGGGAGCCAATCAAATATTAAAATGATTTATAATCTTTGTAGATAAATTCTGCGAAGGATTTCATGATCTACCTATAAATCATTCATTCCTTGGAAATTATATTTTTGTAAGATATTATTTTAATGGGGAGATTATTATATAAAAATGCGAGATTTGTAACTATTATGGTTTTCACCATAATAGGAAAATAAACTTGTATAAAAGCAGGATTATTTTCCCTTAGAAGGGGAATTAGTCTATGGCAAGAAATTAGACTTTGGGAATTAGTCCTTGAGAAAAAAATAGTTTTGGAGAATTTTTGCAGAGAGAGTTTTTGTAAAGGAAGAAATAGTTTTTCCTTGTGAGAGAATTTGTAAGCACGAAGGTGTTATTTGGTGCCTTCAAGTGCATAGAAGAGACTATGAATGTTCGAAGCTTGGATTCTATAACAAAGTGTTTTGCTTGGCATAATTAATAGAATGGTCCCCCAATTGAGAAGTTGACCTAGAGACATAGTCCTACTCAAACCAACTCTTTATCAAATTGTTTGTGTCTCTTTATTCTCTTTCTTATTCTCTCAATTCTTTAATTTTTTATTGTTATTAAACACATAGTTGATTAATTGTGTTTAAAGCATAAATTTTATTGTAATTTCAATGGTTTAAAATACATACCACATATTTACTGCAAGGATCGAGAATTTAAATCTATATTTTAGATTAAGTTATAAAACTTGTAAATCCTAGTTTACAGATCAAGTTTGGTATCAGAGCCAGGTTTTTGTAGAGAAATTGCAAGTGGTGAATGCTAACCAGGTTGAAGTTGAAACAAGGAGAAGGTGAACTTGTAGAGTTCAATCTAGAAATTGGAAAAAGAAGAACTATTTTGCAAGTCATGATATCTGAACCAAATCTTTTTGAGTTTGATGTGGAAGCCTTCGAGAGAGCTTTTGTGGAATTAAAAGCTTTGGTGGTCATTCTTCTTCAAGAGAGGCATGAATGATAGTTGAGAAAGGCAGACAAGGCTAGGAAGAAGGAAGAAGCTAAATCTTCATCAAAAGATGGCAAAGGCAAAGGAGTAGGAGGTGGTAGTGGCCCTCCTAAACCTCCATCTCCATCATCTTAACCTTCTTCACCATCTTCTTCTTCTCTATCTACTTCTTCTAAAAAGAAACATTATGTGAAGACACCCTTGCTAAAGCTTGATGTAAAGTTTGATTTTCCTGTATATAGTGGTGAATTGGATGCTGAAAAATTAGATAATTGGCTTAAGTAGATTGAAGTGTATTACAAGATTCAAAATATTTTGGATGATTCTTCCAAAATCCAACTACCTACTCTCAAGATGGGAGGTACTATGTTAGTCTGGTGGGAAAGTAAGATCCAGGATGATCTTGCTACACATGGTAAAATTATTTCATCTTGGTATGAATTTACTTCTATTTTGAAGAAACAATTTTATCCTTTGGGTTATTTGCAACAAGCCATTATGGATTGGCAAAATTTCAGGCAAGGTAAAGGGTTGTCTATGCAATATTATACACAGGTGTTTAGGAAGAAGGCTTTAACTCTTGGAATTTCTCTTTACACACAAGATACTTTATTAAAGTATATAGGTGGAATGCATTCATATTTGAAGCATAGAATATTGATGTTTAGTCCTTCTAACTTTGATGAAGTATGTGTTCAAGAAACTCATATTGAAGCAGGTGGAGGAAACACAAGTTTTAGTTCAAAGAAGGAATTTGTTCCTCCAAAAGGACACAAGAAGGACAAGAAAATAGGCATAGTGGAGAAAGAGGAAGGTGACAAGCCTAGTTTTTCACATTGTTAGAAAAAAGGGCATGTAGAAGAAAAGTGTTGGAAATTGCATCCAAAGTTAAACCCAAAGTGGTTTTAGAAGGATAAAAAAGGAAAGAAAAAGTCTACAGTTGTTGTTTAGGATCTTGGATCAGATTCTGGTGATGAGACAACAATATCGGCTGTAGGTTTGAAAAGTAAAGTTTTTGTTGATTATACCACTAATATTTCATATGCTTCCACTTCAAAAAGTCATTTTATTCCTGAAGATAGTAAAAGGTGTGAACTTTTTCATATAAGGGTGATTTCTAAGAACACTAAAATTGATACATTAATAGATAGTGGGTCCCAAGTTAATATGATTTTAGAAGAAGTTGTTAAATAGTTGGGATTGGAAATTAAGCCACACAAGAGACCTTATCCATTAGGTTGGGTGCATGATGATAATAGATTGCAAGTCACTAAGCAATGTAAGTTAAGATTTGCATAATATCTAAGTCCGTAGATGAGGTTGAATTTGATGTGGTTCCACTTGACATCTATGGGATTGTGTTGGGTAGCCCATACTTATATGATAGGAAAGCTATCTTCTACAGGGAACATAATAGGTATCACTTGTTTAAAAATGGAATTGAATACATTATAAGAGCTCATCATATGAAGAGTGAAGGATCAATTGTAAATACAAGGCATTTGAAAATGATTGTAAATGTAAGTAGTAGATTGACACTCATGTCTTCCACAACTAATGAGGATCAGGAGCAAGAAAAATCAAGTCTTCAACCAGTGATGGTAAAAGAGGATTTGAAAGGTTCATTTTCTAATGATGTTTTTGTATGAGAGGTCCAAAATGTTGATACTTTTTCCATTTCATCAGTTATTTCAGTTTTGTTGCTTCTATTTCTACTAGTTGGTACTATATGGGTGATGGATATAACAATGAACACTAGTGGATATATGGTTGATTGTATTAGCAGTGTTATTTTGTTCTTCATAATGTGTTTGATGGTTTAGATATTTAGAATTCTAGCAGTTTGTACAAGTGATACTAGACAAGTGAGGTGAACATGCCCTCACTTTTATTCTATGTAAAACTAGACTTTTGGAGGTCCAAAAGCTTCTCAGTGGGGAGGAATGATCTAGGTGGATCTAGAAGGCCTAAAATTTTCAAAGTCTTAGAATCTCTCAAATTCAACATCATTCCAAAGATCTCAAAAAATTAGACCTAACATAACTTGGATTGGATCAAAAGGATCTCACATGTAGTAGTTATGCTCAATCAAAGGTTTGGTGAAATTGGCAAATCAAAGGGTTCAAAAAAAGGTTAAAAAAATAAAGTCATCAAAAAGGTTCAATATTGGTATCATTATGAAGAGTTTTTAAGGAGCTTTCCAACGGTGTTTATTTCATCAAAATCTAAGATAAAATGTGGAAGATATTGTAGAATTACTCTTACCTCAAAAAAAGGAGTTCCTTATTTTAAAGTGACCCTATTTTTGTGGGTCTATATTTCCTAACAAATTAGCCACAAACTTTTTTTTTTTAAATGTCATTTACCATCCCTAGTTTAAAGGGTTGGATTATGAACCCCTATAAAATAGCAAGCTCTATTCTCCACTATAATTAAGGATACAAATCTTTAAAATATTAAAGCTATTTCTAAGGGAGCTAATGAAATATTAAAATGATTTATAATTTTTTTAGATAAATTCTGAGAAGGATTTCATGATCTACTTATAAATCATTCATTCCTTGGAAATTATATTTTTGTAAGATATTGTTTTAACAGGGAGATTATTATATAAAAATGGGAGATTTGTAACTATTATGGTTTTCACCATAATAAGCAAATAAACTTGTATAAAAGGGGGATTATTTTCCCTTAGAAGGAGAGTTAGTCTATGGCAAGAAATTAGACTTTGAGAATTAGTCCTTGAGAAAAAACTAGTCTTGGAGAATTTTTGTAGAGAGAGTTTTTTTAAAGGAAGGAATAGTTTTCCCTTGTGAGAGAATTTGTAAGCACGAAGGAATTTTCTAGTGCCTTCAAGTGCATAGAAGAGACTGTAAATGTTTGAAGCTTGGATTCTGTAACAAAGTATTTTTCTTGGAAAAATTAATAGAACAGTGCCCCGATTGAGAAGCAAACCCAGAGACATAGTCCTACTCGGACAAACTCCGTATCAAATTGTTTGTGTCTCTTTATTCTCTTTCTTATTCTCTAAATTCTTTAAGTTTTTATTGTTATCAAACACATAGTTGATTAATTGTGTTCAAAACATAAATTTTCTTTTAATTTCAATGGTTTAAAATAAATACCACACATTTATTGCAAGGATCAGGAATTTAAATTTGTATTTTGGATTAAGTTATAAATCTTGTAAATCCTAGTTTAAAGATCAATATCTATGACCTACTCTACTATAGGACAATACTGTAATGCAATGATCTACTCATGGATCAGCTCTCTGATGTAGTGCATGTGAACCTCAATGTGTTTGGTCTGTTGATGCTGAATTGGATTTTTTGAGATCTTAATAACACTTTGATTGTCACAATATATGACTATAGGTTTAGGTAGATCAAATCCAACCTTCAGGATGTGTTGTAACCAAAGAGAATCTATAGCTGCATTGATAGCTCCTTGATACTCAGCCTCAGTTGAAGAAATAGAAATGTTATTTTTCTTCTTACTATGCCAACAAATAGGGTCAGAACCAAGGTGAAACATGTAACCTGAAGTAGACATGTGAGAATCAAGATCCCCTACATAGTCTGAGTTTGTATAGCCAACCAGCTGAAGTCCTATACTTGCTGCATAGTGCATCCCATGTTTAAGTGTACCCTATATGTAGTACAAGATGCACTTGTAAGCCTCCCAATGAAGCTCATGTGTCTTTTGCATGAAGTGAGAAACCATGCCATTTGCAAAAGCTATATCAAGGTGTGTATGTGTCAAGTAGATGAGACTCCCAACTAACTTTTTGTATAATGTAGCATCAATGAGTGGAGTGGTACACTTGGCCTCTAACTTGACACCTGAAAGAAAGGGAGTAGGAGCAGGCTTGTAGTCACCCATGTGAAGTCGAGAAAGCAAGTCAAGAGCATACTTGGGTTGAGAAAGTGTGATCCCTGCTGAAGACTGTGTGATCTCAATACTAAGGAAATAATGTAGTAAACCCAAATCTATCATAGAAAATTTGTCCTACAAAGAGGTCTTAACACTGGCATTGATGGATGAAGTACTTCCTGTAATGATCAAGTCATCTACATAAAGCACTAGTATCAAGTGTGATTCATCCCACTGAAGAATGTAGACATTTGAATCAGAATGACACCAGGTGAATCTAGCTGAGAGTAAGAAGGAATCCATCTTGGCATACCAAGCTCAAGGAGCCTGCCTAAAACCATAGATAGATCTCTTCAATCTTCAAACCATATTAAAATTCTATATGAACCCCTCTGGTTGCTCCATATAAATTTTCTCATGAAGATCACCATTCAAAAAGGCACTCTTTACATCCATCTGATGTACAACCCAACCATGAGCTGTAGCAATAGCTAGTGTCAAGAGAATGGAGTTCATCTTGGTGACTGGTACAAAAGTCTTAGTATAGTCAATACCAAGAACTTGTGAGAAACCTTTGGCAACTAATATGGCCTTATGCTTATCCACACTTCCATCCACTGCAAATTTGGTTCGATAGATTCACTTACATTGAACCAACTTTCTTCCCTTATGAAGGGGAACTAAGTCCCAAGTGTTTTTTTTTATCAAAGAGTTATATTCTTCCTCCATGTCCTTTTCCCATTCTAGAATCCCTAATTCTTCCTTAAATGATTGTGGATCTAAAGAAATGGCAATATAAGCATGTGGAAATGATTTTTGTTGTTACCATGTCCTCTAAGTGTCTGAAGGATTCCCCATCAATGAACCTATTGAATCAATGGTTTGTTGTGCGCAACGAGGTTTAGTGGAAGAAGGAATGTCCTCAACTATTTTTGGACCCTGTGAAGGTGGTGTCTTGTGAGTCAAAGTTGAAGGAAACTCATACTCTTAGTCACTATCATCACTATTATCACTTTCCATGAAGGAGGAAGAAGGAGGAATTGAAGATGCCAAACTTGGACAAGATTCTTTAAAGTGAACACTCCTCTCAAAAAATATTTCATGTGTCTCTGGATCCATGAGTTTGTATGCCTTAAGATGGTCAGGATATCCAACAAATATATAAGGTTTTCTTTAAGGTTCTAATTACTTTCACTTTTGTGGAGGTATCCTTGCCCATGTAGGACAACCAAAAACTTTAAAGTGTTTTACACTTGGTTTTCTACCACACCAAGCCTCAAAAGGTGTAATTCCATCTAAGGCCTTATAGGGACTTCTATTTTGGATGTAATTGGCACAACACATGGCTTCTACCAAAAATACTTGATCTAGAGACTTATGTTGAAGCATATAAGCAGTCATCTACTTAAGGGTTCTATTCTTCCTTTTATCAGTACCATTCTACTATGGCGTGTAGGCAACTGAATGTTGAAGATCAATACCCTCATGAATGCAAGAGTCTATAAGCCTAGAGTTGACATATTCCCTACCATTATTTGTCCATAGAGTCTTGATGTCTTTCCTTGATTTTTTCTCAACTTGAGCTTTGAAGGTGATAAACTTATCAAATACTTCACTCTTATGAGCAATAAAAAAGACCCAAGTGTAATGTGAAAATTCATCAATAAAGGTGAGAACATATCAAGCCTTTCCAAATGATGGTACTAGAAATGGGCCTGCTACATCACTATGAACCAATTCAAGAATAATAATAGCCTTCCAAGACTTCCTCTTGTCATATTTCTCTTCAGGATGCTTTCCTACTTCACAACCTTGACATACACCCTCTAAATACTTGACTTGAGGTAGACCAATGAACATATCCTTACTGCTAAGTTGTTGAAGGCAACGATAATTGAGATGTCCAAATCTCTCATGCCATAGTTTACTTTGTGAATTTGAATGAGTCAACAAGGCAAGGGAAGTGGACTTAGGCACAAAATGACAAAAAGAATAAAGTCTTGTCTCATGATTATCTTTCCAACCACCACCATAGAATCATCCTTGAGATTTTTCACCACAATTGTATCAGGAAGGAACTCCACTTTGTTGTCACATCCATAGTGAGTTATATGGTAGATGGAAAGAAGGTTGGTGCTAAGGTTAAGAACATGAAGAACATCCTTGAAGATGCCATTGTCCAACTCAACATTCCCTTTCCCTTCAACTTCCACTTGAGTGTCATTGCCCACATAGATGTAAGGTACATTTGATGGTTTCAAAGAGGAAAAATGCTCCCTTGAAGGTGTAGCTCTTGACTCAAGAACCCATTCCTCAACATTGTTTGTACTTGCTACCAAAGCTTGTCCCTTACCTTTTGAAGTGGTTGAAGATCCCTTATCCTTATAGGCATTTGGTACATCAATTTTTTTTTTCCTCATTATGTTTACGAATTCATCAATCTACTTATCCTTACACTCATGTTCATCATGACCATTCTTCTTACAATAGGCACAAGTTTTTTTCTCCCTTTTGTTGGAGTTGTTCCCCTTTTGATTATTTTTTGAAAAAGACTTCCCTTGTTGTGAGGAAGATTTTTGAGTGGAAGAAAATTGATGAGACAAAGATTGTTGCTTAGAGGAGGATTTTTGTGTGTCATCTTGTGGCTTAGCATTCCACTGCTTCTGCTTCTTGTTGGAGTTTTTACCACTTGAATTCCCTTCATTAGCTACCAAGACTTTGGTCTTGGAAGACTAGAGGATTCCCATACTCACTAAATTTTCATGTGCTAAGACCAACATTTCTGAAAATTTCTTGAATGAAGGCTTAGTGTAGGCACTACCCACCATTAATTTGTGAGTATTATAACAAGACAAAAAAAGAGCATATTTAGGTGGAAGATGAGTCATTATATGTTTGATCATATTTCCATTCTTGATGGGTTCACCACAATCCTTAAGTTGTGCCCTATACATGTCTACTTGGGTAAGATAATCTTTGATGGTGTTGAAATTCCTAGGACCCAACTTGAGGAGTTTATCCTCAATGTTATAGGCCATGTCTTCATCTATGATACAATGCTTCAAGATTAGCCTAGACTTCTATTGGATTGGTAAGTTTCCTAACATGATATTTGACAAGATCTGAGATATTCTTTAGCAAGATTCCTAGGGAAATTTCTTTTTTGGATTCTCAGTCTTCTTTTTTAGCCTCATTAGCATCAACAAGAGGTTTCTTTGCTGCCCGAGTTACATAATGCAGTAAACCTTTTTCAACCAATGGTTTTTTTATGTTTTCTTTCCAAGTAGCATAATTATGTGGGGTTAACTTTGAAAAAGAACTCATAATGCAAGAGCACAATATCAAGGAGAGATAAGAATGCAATACACACACACCCCCCCCCTTTCACTCAATCGAAAGATTTTGGCACTTCATATGTAGTGCATTTACAATAGGCCACTTGTCAAAATGGAAAAAGTGGGCTTTTGATTTTTTTGTTTACAACCTCCTTTTGGAGTTTAAATATGGAACTTTACAATGTAGTTCAAAAATACAACAATTTTGAAGCAATACAATGCAAAATAGGACCTATTTCTGAAAGTGGTATTTTTTTCCACAGAAGCATATAATCTAATTCTAGGTTTGGAAAGTAGACAAAAAAAATGCACTTTCAAAAAAAATGAAACCTATTTTGGAGTCTAGATGAGCTTGTACAAAGAATTTGAAGTAGCAAAGTGTAGGATTGGATAGGTATAATCACCAAAAAATAATATTTCTAACAAATCCATCCACCAAAACTAGAAAAGAATAGCACCATTGAAAAGTTAAGGAAATTCTACCCAAAATTTTAAAAAATTGTACTTGATTTGGAGTCCAAATGACCAAGTTATGGCCTCTCAAATTCAGACTATCAAATCAAAACTAAATCTAGAGAGAGGTTTGGAGAGAAAAATAAGAGTTTAAATTTAATGGTCAAACAGTTGTCATAGTAGTTAAAATTTGCCTCCAGATGATGGTCAAATGATCATCAAATTTAAGATAGTGAATTGATGACATTAGCAAAAATGCAGGGCCTCGTTGACATGGCAGTGATGTCACAATGATATCAGCACTATGTGATAGTGTATGACTTGTGATTGGGTAGTGCGAATGCTTAGTCAAATGGAACAAAGATCCATGTGTACCCATAATGCAAAAGAACAATATCAAGGAGACACAAGAATGCAATAGACACCCCCCCCCCCTTTTCACTCAATCAAAAGACCACCCCCCACACCACCCCCCCCCCCCCCCAAATGAAATATTTTGGCACTTCATATGTAGTGCATTTACAATAGGCCACTTATCAAAATGGACAAAGTGAGCTTTTGATTTTGTTGTTTACAACCTCCTTTTGGAGTTTAAATCTGGAACTTTACAATGTAGTTCAAAAATACAACAATTTTGAAGCAATACAATGCAAAATAGGACCTATTTCTGAAAGTGGTATTTTTGTCCACACAAGCCTATAATATAATTGCAGATCTAGAAAGTAGACAAAAAAATATGCACTTTCAAAAAAAATGAAACCTATTTTAGAGTCTAGATGAGCTCGTACAGAGTGTTTGAAGTTGCAAAAATGTAGGATTGGATAGGTACAATCACCAAAAAATGATATTTCTAACAAATCCATCCACCAAAACTAGAAAAGAATAGCAGCACTAAAAAGTTCAGGAAATTGTACCCAAATTTTTTTTTAAATTGCACCTGATTTGGAGTCCAGATGATCGAGTTATGGCATCTCAAATTTAGACTATCAAATCAAAACTAAATCTGGAGAGAGGTCTGGAGAGAAAAACAAGAGCTTAAATTTGATGGTCAAACAGTTTTTATAGTAGTTCAAATTTGCCTCCAAATGATGGTCAAATGATCGTCAAATTTAAGATAGTGAATTGATGACATTAGCAAAAATGCAGGGCCTTCCTAACATGGCGGTGATGTCACAATGATATCAGCACTGTATGACAGTGTACAACTTGTGACTGGGTAGTGTGAATGCTTAGTCAAATGGAACAAAGATCCACATGTGTTTTTTGAGCTAGCAAAATGCTAACATGGTAGTTTGTGAGCTGACCTATTGACTGGAGGTTGACATGTCTGCCTATAGAGGTGGCAATGCCACGTGGTCTCTGATTGCACAAGGTCTTTGACTAACAGGCTGTTTACATGGCTATGGAGGGTTTACTAATAGGGATCTAACATATACTATTGATCATGTTCCAACTGAGCGCAAACATGGTGGAAACAAGGTATTCACGGACATGGTTGTGTCGTATGGCAGATGGGAGGGCACTGGAATAGGGGAAACTATGACTACCATCGGTGAAAGATTTAATGTTGTAGGGGAAATCTTCAATCCTAGGCATTTGGAAAGGAATTTTGAACTTGGAAATGAAAAAGACAATAGCAATAATAGTCCCACATTCGAGGTGGGAAGGATATGTGGGTTGTTTAAAATAAGCACTCTGCAACAATTAAATAAACAAGGTTGCTTGCCAGGTGAGTTGTATGCACTGGATGTGTGGATGGATTTGATCCACTAGATATTGTAGCTAGATTTACAAAGAATATTTTGAGAATATTCTCTATGGGGGTTGGGGTTTCACCACCTGATTCCTAAAAAAAAAACTCTTTGTAGGCCCTCAAGGCCGAAAAATGTTTTTCGAAAATAGAAATTTGAAAAAGCAGAGAAAAAAATGATAGATCTAAAAATCAAATGAACATATCAATAATGACCATACCAAATTTATAAATCAGCCCTTCAAGTGTCAATTTGCAAAAAAAATTTGCCTCAAATTTGACTATAGCCTAGGGTATGCATATTTATAGTCAAATTTTACTGAATTGATGCTCTAAACATAATAGTGAGGTACGCTTTGGCTTTAGATGCTCCCAATGATTGCAGATGCTTTGGATCTGAATTAGGTCTCTTTGAGAGATGAAGTAATAAGGTCTCTAATAGCTATGTGAAGATAATCTTCCTCAATTTTGATACCATGTAAGAATTTTCCTTAGGGAAAAATCACCCAAGATCAAGGAACTCAAGCACAAGCATAGAATAGATTAGAGTATGATCAGAATAACAATATAATATTCAATTTATATACAAGTACACTAGGATTGCCTATTTATAAAGGCCTCTAGAATGTCTAGGAGTCAACACACTGATAAGTCTTACAACCAAACACATGTACACTAGAAGTGAATTATCCTCTATTAAGCATAGGAGTAAGTGTGCTGATGAGAGGATAAGCCTACAAAAGTGTAGCATGAAAAATAATGTTGTAGACACCATGTCCTTAATTAAAAGTGTAAATAACTATGTTGTCTACATGACAACTCAAATAATTATGCCCCAAATTAATTATGGTATCTTCCTTCCATTATAATAAATGCATAGCATATACATTTACACTACAACCATTTATGTATTGAATTAAATCGACTATTTTAGGAAGAAAAATTGCAACCACTATGAAATATTTACACTGATTGAATTGTAAGGAGAATTGTTTCATTTGTATGAGTTCCCATATTACATCAATCACATAACATAAAGACTTATAATGATTATTTCCTTACAATTACAACTTCTCAATCTATACTTACACCTTTTCAACAATATACAATAATAACACTTCTCTTTTACACCACAATGAAATCGCAATGGGAGCTTGATATCACAATACATTTGAGATGACATGAAACATTTGTCACTCTTTATACACTTGGTTTTCTTCAACTTCATCAATGGTGAAACCCTAATATCTTCAAAGAATCCATCTTCACAACACCTGCATAAACACACAAACTAGGAACCATGGAGGCTCACCTCCCATCCTAGGCTTCTATGAAGCCACCCAACAAGCAGGGGAAACAAGTCCAAATGGGATACACACACACAACACTTGCCAATGCATAGAACATATCACATAACACAAAACAATCCCTCCCACAACTTACACATTGATTCACCATTAGAACCATTGAACATAGGGTAAAGGTGTGCTTTCAAAAAGGAGACTTGCCATATCAAACATATCTACAACACATAATATTCATGCCCTTTTGGGGCTTTCACAAATCAACAAATTCCATGTCCTTTCGGGGCTTTCTAAAATATACTCCCATACTCCATAATCTTCATTTCTACACCATCCTTTCCCTTATCACCCCCAAATCAAGATATGAATGGATATGGCATACAATGGATCCCATAATCCAAGGTTCTCAACCATATTTCAAACCCAACTAAGCCCTTCACCCTAGACTTCTCTTCCCTTTCCAAAGGGTGAGTGAAGCCCTTACACCCATAACAACACTTGAGTTTCAAATCAAAACCAAAAGGATCAAGAAAGAAAACTAAGAAAGTTCATGAACACGATGCACATTCATACCACTACAACACAATACAAAGATTCATAATGGTACAACACAATACCAAAATCTACCATCCAAAGATTCACAATACAATGCAAGATTCCATAACAAATTCTCCATGCTTGCAAATTTCTATGCAATACTAAAAGAAATAAAATGTACATGGATTGAAAACACCAACCTTGGTCCAAGCTAAGGCAATGATATTTGTTGTAGAGCTCTCTTAGTCCTTCTCTAGACCCTAACTATCTCTAAACTTAGAGAGTGGGTGAGCACCCCACTAGTTTGTCCAAGACTCTCTAATAAGGCCTTCTCACTAACTATTTTAGCAAAGACACTAAGACACTCCCTCTTACATACTTGTCTCCTCTAAATTTGCTATATTTGACTTAGTGGAAACATGGAAGATAACACATGTGACAACTCAAATTTTGAATTGGTGGGAGAATGCATGGGTAAGGGGGCCCCTAGGCTATCTAGTCACTATCATGGTCAAAATTAGGTCCCTAACATGTTATACCATCACATGGGTAGCTCATTTTCACGTAAAAGTCACTAAAGGACCACCTAATGACCCCTCAAAATGCTAGCCAAGTCCAAATTTGAATTTCCTTTGATTATCACCCATCCTACCCCTTGTTAAGTGGGTTGACTTACTCATTAACAAGGTAATTATCTTTAGGGTAAATTGTCACTATGATCAAAACCCTAAATGATATGTCATCACACACAAAATCCACAAGTGTCAAGTGACACATAAAAGCACATCCCACATCATCATGACATGCCCTAAATGCATCCTTATGATTACACATTCCCACATACAAGAAAACTTACATTCACAAAGCAAAATACTTTCACAATGAGTCATTTGAATCTTCCCAAAGATTTGCCTTGGTTAAACTGTGTTCACATAGGTTTGGATCCTGTTTCTCCCAAAATTTCCATGGTTCCACTTCTTGCACATTAAACTCGAACACCAGTAGTCCAAGGGGTTCATATAAATGCATATCATAAATGCATAAAATTTCAAATGTTACATAATTTTATTAACATAATTTAATTAAATTTCATTTCCTAAACATTTCAAATAAATCATTCAAAATGTTAAGATATCAAAATCTGCATATCATAAACCATCATGGTCAATCAACATTTATCTGCATATCACATTAAATCATAAATCATCGTAACCATCATAATCAAATAAATATTTATCTGCATATCACATCAAATTGACATTGATCTACATATCACATTAAATCATAATCAAATTAACATTTCGTATCACATCATAATATAATTATATCCTATCATAAAGTTGCATCCATATATGTTCGATTAGTCTATTCACAATATCAGGTTAATAATACATATCATAGATGTAGAATACTATTGTAAATGTCAAAATCAATGAATAAAATAACCCATTGTCCTTCTAAGTCTCGAATAATGCAAGTAACATACCCCCACTGAAACATTACAATTTCACATTACAAGCATCTTTGAAATTTAGTTTCTATCAAACAATTAGAAGGGTTATGACATGAATGAAATTATTAATTCTATCATGTAGGTCTTAATGTGTAGACATACGTGTGGATCATCAAAATGTAGATATTAAAATAACATCACCATATAGTCTCAAAAGTATATCAAAACATCAAATTAGAAGTATCATAATGCAAATATGGCATCTATACTATGATGGATTAAGTGAGGCCTCACATACAAGCTAAGTTTGTTTATAATAATTTTATGAATAGGAGTACAAGAAAAACACCTTTTGAGATTGTTATTGGAGTGTAGCCTAGAGGAATATTAGATTTGAGGGATGTTGCTAATGAAAAGAAGTGAAATGTTGAAGGAGAAAAATTTTCTAGTTTTATGGAGTCTTTTCCTTTACAAAAGGGTGACACTAGTTTGTGCTTTTATCCCCCTAAGAAACAGATTGAAGAGGTTGAATAGGTATTGGAATAGAGAGTTGATAAGAGAAAAAGAGGAAAATATTACTATGAGTATTTGGTGAAATGGAAGAATAGACCAGTTGAAGATGCTACATGGATTTGTCAATCTGAATTGGATTCATCTCAAGTTGTGAAGCATAATGCCCAACAATATCCAAAATGAAAATAGTTAGAATGACTCACTAGTCTATATGGATTCTTAGGTTTTCCAAAAGATTACATGAAATAGTCAAAGAAGGGATAAAAAAACTTACAAAACCAGTGAGAAGAAAGAATGTTTGAATGTCTTGTTTTCCAATAAAAACATGTAGAAAATTGATAAGTAGGAGATAATTTCCACAGTAAGTCAAATTGTGATATTGCTATCAGAATTTAATTGTGTGATTTTGAGTCAAACTCATTGTCCAATGTTTCATGAGTAGTGATTCAACATGAATTCATCTCTCGTGAGAATAAATGGAATACTTAGTACTCATTGGATCTAGGTGATGCTCATAGGGGTGAAGCATTGGGACTTCCTGAGAGGTCACCCATCCTAGTACTGCTCTAGCTTGAGTGCGCTTAACTACAGAGTTTTCTCCATGGTTAAACCCAAAGTTTGCAACCCCATTTGCAAAACCTTCAACGAGTGTTGTGTCTTATGAACCATTCATTAGAAAGCTCCTTAAGCTCATCAATTGATAAGTAGGAGATAATTTCCATAGCAAGTCAAATTGTGATATTGCTATTAGAATTTAATTGTGTGATTTTGAGTCAAACTCATTGACCCATCTTTCATGAGTAGTGATTCAACATGAATCCATCCCTCATGAGAAAATTATTAGAAATCAAGATTTCAATATCTTGATTTTCAATAAAAACATGTAGAAAATACTTACAATTCAAGAATTGAATGTCTTGGGTTTTCAATAAAAACATGAATATACAATTCATGCCTCTTGATTCATTTGAAGAAAGCTTATATCTTATTGAATTGTAAGATGATCTAACATATTCATACAGATATTGAAGTAATCAGATGATCCAACATTCTGGTCCAATTCTACTTGCATGATTTCCTTTCTGTTCTTGACGAACAGAGACGATCATGCCCATATCATGACTGTTGAGATTAGTAGAGGGGGTTTCCCCTTGATCTTTTCCTGATCGCATCACTCCGTTGCTTAGATCTATCGCCTGCATTTGGAATGCAACATCATACAAATCCCCATCTTCATCTTCAAGATCCAATTTATTGAAATTGCTTACAAGATCTGCACCCATTTGACCACGATGAGCCGCATAAAAACATGAACCTTGGCGTTCATGAGTGTCATGGAGATTTTGCAATGCTGTGATGAAGTGCCATTGAATTCCTCAACAATGTCCTCCTCAAACTCTTTGTAGCGGATTCTGATGTAAACAGAGCATCCGCAGAGCGTTGCAAGCTGTCGCCCTTTGTTTACAAGCCCATTTCTTGCTCCTCTCAAATGTCATACGCCGCTGCAACTTCCTTCTCTTCTTCATTTCGATCGATCCTTGTTGATGAGGAACGGCAATTGCATGATTTGAATCTTGGCCATTGAACAGCTCTGCAACGTACTCGTTCAACTCTTCCGACTGAATTTTGATGTCTCGTAGATAAGTGGGAGTTACATAAACAGCATCTACATGTAAAATCAATTAAAGATAATTATATTTTCGATACCACTGGGTAAATGTGAAGACCAGTGAAGTTGCAATTTTGGAAGTATTGTAAAAAATTGTATTTGTCAATTTAAAAAAAATGATTTCCTTAAAATAAAGAATAATGAAGATTTCTAATTTTTTTAAATTATATAAATCTCAAATTAAAGATACAAGATTATTATTTTAATACTTTTTCAATTTATGAAAACTAAAAAATATTTGATGATTTTTATTAAATTAATTTACTTTAGATATTTAACCTTTTAAATATTAAAATTATTTTGTATAAATAAAATGTTTTCTCTAAATTTGATCTTAATATATTATTATGTATAAAATTATATTGTTAAAAATATATATTTAAAACTATTTTTCAGTTATCCATTTTTATCAATTTGGAAGGATGTCCAAAGTACTCATTATTTCACACAATGAAATAATAAACCCCTTTAAAATATAATATCATTAAAAAATAGATATTAAAAAGTTATATATAATAAATGTCTTTACCACCTAACAAAAATATATTTTATAATATTAAAGTGCAAAGAGTCATATTTCTAAATTTTAATTTTAAATGGCTTGTTTGAAAAAATTACAGATATAATAGAAATGTTGCAAAAAACAATTAGAAACATTTTATTTCTATTAGATTGCAAAAGTTTAAGTGATTTACATGAAGAAATTACAAACATAATAGAAATGTTGTTGAATTGACCGTTTTTGCACTCTTAACTGTATATGACATGCTAAGAAATTGTAAGATCATATGAAATGATAGTCTAAACTTTTTTTAAAAAGTCAATATGACATAGTATTTTATTTAATTGACATAGTATTTTATTTAATATACATAAATGTGATTTCTATATAATATATATTATTTTATATTTTTATGTTTCTATTTATTTTCTTTACATTTAGATATGTTTATGTTTCTATTTTGATAATTGCATATTTATATTAATTTAGAAACTTGTTGAAATAGAATGTAATGAATTTTAAAATTTTATTTTTAATAATTTATAATATTGGATATATATTTTATATTACTTTTTGTTAATTATATTAATTTAAAAAATTCTTAAATTAACATATATGATTTTAGAAACTTCTTCTTTTATTTGAAATTATATATATATATATATATATATATAATAGTGTTGTTCGGTTATAGAATTGTTCCAATGCTATAAGCATGGTTAATATTTTGAAACTTGCCTCATTTTAATCATTGAAATGGTATTTTTATCTCTGAGTTTTTGAATCTTCATGTCTCCGGCTCATCCTTAGCTCCGCCCAGCACTTCAAATTTTTAAAATTTGGCTTCTAAGCTCCAACTTATCGCAGGTTAATGTTGAGACCCACAATACATGTTTTCAAGTCTATCATTAACCATTAACCTCTCAAAGGTTAATGATAACTTTCAAATTTCGCAGTTGGAGTAGGTTAATTAACCTCTCCAAAAATGCATTTTTCTTAACCTCTCAAAAGGTTAATGATAACCCCCAAAAACACGTTTGTCTTAACCATTAACCTCTCAAAAGGTTAATGATAGCCTTCAAAAACACATTTTTCTTAACCTATTTGAGACAATCATTAACCTCTCTGTTTAACTAATTAAGGTCAAGACCTAGGCAGTAAGAAAATGGACGAGAATGTTACTGTTGCAAAGTTAATAGATTTGGATACTTTTGGAGATTCTTTGGCCATTGGGTCATGGATGGAAGACTGTGGCGATATGGAATTTGCAAAAACATCACCTAACTCCTCAGCTTGTATAGGACTAGAGGCTCTAGACCATTGATGTCAAAAACCAGGAGCAGACGGCTATAACACATGAGGAGCACACTCTTCAATCAAATCCAGTGATTTTTGACATTGAAAATGATACTCCCGCTGCAAGACAAAACACTTTCATGCGAATGGAGGGTTTTTCAGGTGGGGAATGAATTGTTGAAGTCGAACCTAACTAGAGAATCAGGTTTTCAACAGCTAATGGATTCAGCTACGCATGAGAAGTCTTTTACAAGATCAAATGATAAACAAAATAAAATTTGTTTGGCCCCAGGAAGTAATAATAATGATCATGATCCTTTTGCCAACAACACCCATGGTGTCCGTTTGGCACTTGTTTCTGATGGATTGCCTCTAGATTTCAAAAAATCTCTTAATTACAAAGAGTTAGAGGATTCTCTGCTGAATAAGATGGAGTCCCACGTGGAGGAATTGATGGAGGATCTGCAACGAAAAGGCCCTCCAACCTCCTGCATCATCACTGATACATTTTTTTTGTTTGGCTATGCATAGCTATGATATTTGGAATTCCACACGTCTCCTTCTGGATAGAGCCGATGTTGGTATTTTGCATTTATTATCATTGGGACCTTCTTATCAGAAATGGTCATCATCCCTTTAAAGTGGACAAAAGTGAGCTGATAAACTATATTCCTGGAACTCCAGCTCTGAAATTAACGGAACTTCCTTCATATCTTTAAGAGCGGGATGTATCAACTCTGGTGCACAAATTATATACCAAGCATTCTGTTCTGCCTGTGCTGTGGATTGGATTGTTTCCAACATGCTAGAGGAGTTGGAGAAGCAAAAAATTGAAGAGCTAAAGTCTCAGTTAGGAATCTCATTTTGTTCATTGGGTCCATTGCTTCAACCAAAAGGCAAGGTAGGGGCAAGCATGTGGGCTAAGTCTGACTGCAGGAGTTGGCTTGACAACAAGCCCAACAACTCTATTCTCTACATCTCATTTGGGAGTTATGCACATGTATCCAAAGCCCAAATTCATGAAATGGCCATGGGATTGTTGTAGAGCAAGCAACCATTCATTTGGGTTCTTCGTCCTGATATTGTGGCCTCTGATGTACAAGACTTACTGCTAGATGAATTTGTGAAAAAGTGCAAAGATCAGGGTTTGGTTGTTGAGTGGGTTTCTCAGTTGGATATATTGTCTCACTCTGTTATTGGTGGGTTTCTCACACATTGTGGTTGGAATTCAATCATGGAAAGCCTCTGGTTGGGAGTTCCAATGCTAGCTTTTCCTCTTCTCACAAACCAGTATAGCAATTGCAGGCTCATTGTCAAGCAATGGGGAGTGGCAATGACTTTGGGTCACATTGCTAGGAGTTGCAAAAACTTGAGGTCTAATCTCGTGCTCTTCCAAGAGATTGCCCTCACAGTAACAGAGTTTATGAATATAGATGGAGAAGAGGGGAAAAGGCTTAGGTGTAACATTGTGCATGTTAGAGAAGTTGTGAAAAAAAAAGCAATGATGAATGGAGAGTCATAATGGCTCAGTTTCTGAGAACCCACAACTTGCTGGCAATGACCACAAACAAAACACGTGAATTGAACAAGCATGGGCAAAGGAATGATTGATGTACCAAAAACTTGACCTCCCCCAGTTAGCGACATTCACTTGATAGGAGTAATCAAGCATGATAACTAGTTGACAGAACACTTGGATTCCCAACTAGCAACATGTTTGATCTCCAATAGCATATAAACCAACTCATGCATGATCCCCAATTTCATAGTGATGAGAAAAACTTGGTGATCTACTCTTCAATTTTTTTTTTAATTTTTTTTTTTATCAAGGGTGACACTGCATGTGAATTGTTTGACACAATGTATTAACCTTCAATTCATAATATGGAGGAGATGTTATATATTGGTAGTGATAGAACACTCCAAACTAGCCCATGGCAAGTTTAGATTCAGGCATCCATGGAAGTAATAGGTGAAAGCAGGAGGCATGTTTTATCACATGGCCTACTGTGTACTCGCCTAGCATGATTGTATTCACTCCCTACATGAGAAATCCAACTTTAGCCAATTTGAATTCGCAAAGCCATGGTTTTATAAAGTGGGCATGGAGGCAACGAAAGTTATGCATGAATTGAGTGAGAGCATAAAATGCATGAAGAAATGTCCTCCACAATCCATGATAACTGAAATGAGCATTATGAAAAATCAGTGCATATTGACATTACAATACCTCACTTAATGAAGGAGAGAAGAACGATGGTGATATGAAGATGCAGCTAAAAGTACATGCAATGTGGCAAATGATGGTGAACCATTTGCCACCTTTCGTTCACTTGTGATTGAGATGGTAGGCAGATTGGAACATCTTGTAGATAGTATACATGAACTTGGGAAGGTCACTGTATTTGAACTTTAGCTCACATATAATCTATTAGAGGGATCAATGAGGATCGATTATTCAATCATATCCTCAAAATATCTAAGGTTCAAGTTTCAAAGCATATAGGTTAATTTTCTTGAGGTTAATTAACCTTCCAAAATTACATATTTTGGAGGTGGTTATTAACCACGAAGAGGTAGTTATTAACCTCTATGTCTATTTAAGGACATCTTTTGGCTTTGTAAAAGGACTTTTTGGTTTCAGAAAAAGGGAGCACTATGCTAAAATTTTGATTAGGAGTTGATATTTGGAAAGTATGTACAAATTTTGTCTTTGTAATTAGAAATTTCTCTTAGGTTCTTGGTGTAAGCAAATAAAGGAATGTGCAATTTGAGTTCTCTTCTTCCAAATCTAAATTGTTAGAAATCTTGATTCTCTTTGTAGTGATCATTCTCACGGTATGGTGTAGATGTTTATGAATATGTGGATCAGTATTGTGCTAGTAATAGTTTTCAAGCGTAGATCTTGATTGTTGTTATTAGCGATTTTAATTTAGTAGTTCGAGAAAGCCTTGGAGTCATGTGGTGCATTCGTCATCATGAGCTTTCTCACCTTTTAGTTTTAGATTCTTTATTCAAAAAGCTTCAAAATTATATCATATGAGGAAGTTGCCCCTCTAAACGCAAAGGAAGGTTGCATATCAAGGGCCTATCCAACTGTTGTGAACAGTTTGTCACACACTTTGTTGGGCAAACTCTATCGTGACAACAATTAGTAATTTATAATTATTAGTTATTTATAAAGAATTTTATATATGTTACTAATTAATATTTATTATTTTCTAATTTATTGAACATTTAAATTTAAAGTGATCTTTAAATTATTTGAAAACAAAACAATTGACCATCCTTTTTTTTCTCAAAATGTAAAATGAAAGACGTCATTAAAAAAATTACATGAGAGGCAGGGCCAACCATCAAACCCTACTAGATTTTGGTTTTTGATAATTGATTTTTTTTAAAGAAAAAAAAATAGTATAATAGTGATTTTTCTTTTACTAGTTTTTTAATTTTTCAAATAAAAGAATACTATTCTTCTAATAAGACCTACATATTTAAATATCTACAAGATTATTAAGCAAATTAGAATTTACTTTTACTGCAGGGGCAACCGTCAAACCCTACTAGATTTTGGTTTTTGATAATTGATTTTTTTTGAAGAAAAAAATAATATAATAGTGATTTTTCTTAGAGATTTAAAAGCACTTTAATTAGCTTTTTAATTTTTCAAATAAAAGAATACTCTTCTTCTAATAAGACCTACATATTTAAATATCTACGAGATTATTAAACAAATTAGAATTGACTTTTACTTTAAAAGTCTAAATGATTTGTATTATAAAACTACAAACATAATAGAAATGTTGTTGAAAAGAATTAGACATTCTATTTATATTAGATTTTAAGTTTAAATGATTCTTATAAAAAAAAATACAAACAAATATAATAGATTTTTATTTTAAAAATTAACTTTTCAAAAGCAAAAGAAAATAGAATAGAAAATACTAGTTTTTCAAATAGAATGAAGTGTTCTATATAATAGTATCAATAGAATATGCCAAAAAGTATTGATTGTCAATATAAAAGAAAATCAAGCATTACAAAGTATTTTAGTTAAAAAAATATTTATGAAGTTGTTTTATTTTGACATTTCCATATGGCATCTCATAAAATAATAAAACTGAAAGTATGCCTCAAAATAATAGAGTATGGTCATTTCGAAATAATAGGGTGACACATAGTAATAACACTAATAATATTCATGGTGTAATCCTAACCTTAAACATAACCTAAATTGTAATACCCCATCTAATAAGAAAAAATAGATATATTAAATAGATATTCCAAATATTAATAAGAATTTAATAAATAAGTAAATCATTAAAATTAAATAATATATAGAGAGAGAGATTGTTAAATAGTTAATAATAAATAAATCAATCAATCAATATATTATTTAAAAGAATAATATCAATGATTAAATAATATCAATTAATATTATAATTGATTAACTAATTAAATAAATAAATATAATACAAATTAATCACTTTATAAACTAAATCCTAAAAAAATCTCACTAGCCAAAAGTCATGATGCATTACATATGGGTGATATAAATAACATGGCAGGAGAGTTTTGAAAGGACGCAAAAAAAACATTAAAGAATTTTTTTTTACCAAAATGTACAGTACCATAAAGGAGCATAATAAAGACATGGCAAGTCATAAAGTAGAGGAGTATTAAAAGATAAGTATTTTTTAAAAAGTATATGAAAATATCTTATTTATTTCTTAGTAAATAGAGTTCTAATTTTTTTCTTTATTAAATGAAGAATGTGTGTGTGTGTGTGTGTGTGTGTGTGTGTGTGTGTGTGTGTGTGTGTGTGTGTATATATATATATATACACACACACATATATATACATATATATACACACACATATATATACATATATATACAAAAACATATATATACATATATATATATATATATATATATACATACATATGTGTGTGTGTGTGTGTGTGTGTGTGTACAATATGTATATATATATGTATATATATATATATATATATATATATATATATATATATAGAGGAATTGTTAAATTAATAATGTATTGATGTTGTTATGTATTGATATTTGATAATGACTATTATGAATTATTTATAATGGAAATATTGATCTAAGTATAACTTAGTGAAGGACATTCATTGTGTATGTCATTGAATGAGTCAAGGTTATCACTTCATGTATTTTGTATCACAAATGGGTTCATTCCCATTTGGAAATTATGATGAAGCTAATGACAAACTCTTACTGTCAGTATCAAAGTTAGGTGTTACTACCTGTTTAGCTAACACAATAGAGATGGGTCTACTTTTGGTATTAGAGATAGGTAGTATACCTATTTGGCCAACTATTAAGGAAAGGTTTATGTTTTGGTATCAGAGATAAGTATTATACCTATTTGAATAATTATTAAGGAAAGATTTATGCATTGGTATCAGAGATAGGTATCATACTTATTTGGCCAATGTTTAAGGAACGACATGTATGTTGGTATCAAAGATAGGTATTATACATGTTTGGCCAAACATCAAGAGATGTTGTTATGTATGGGTGTGTATGGGTGCTTCCACCTATCAATGTACTAAGTAAATATAATGATAGAATATTCTAATGGTGTCAAACTATACATATGTGAACCTTAAAGGGTGTATTGTAGAAAAGATGGTTGAATAACTACAAGTTAGGTAACTTGATCTAGAGACGTCTTTAAGGTTGGGTTAGGATAAAGGGTAGAATAGTAAAATATATTTTATTATTGTATAAATTCTAACATTGGCTTTGCAGGTATTAGTGTCCTAGTTAGTGGGGACATTACATAAACCCAACCCAAACCCTAACCCCATCTATTATATAGCCTTTAAACAATAGAATCATAATAAATATCTCAAGCATAAACATCATTTTAACCATTACCCTAGGTAAACCCTAATCCTAGAGTTAGGAGTATGATAAGTTCTTCATAATCTCCCAAAATAATTAGGATTTAAAATTAGGATAGGGTTCTTTAATAAAGCCAACTCAAATTAGGGGGTGTATTTAGAGAGAAGAGAAGGAGAGAGAAATATATTAGGAGTGTAGCTAGAGCTCAAGGAGATATTTTAGATTAGGGGGTGTGGCTAGAGAGAAGGGAGAGAGGGAGAGAGATTAGGGGTGTGTCTACAGAGCAATGAGGGATAGAGATAGATTAGGGGGTGTATCTAGATAGCAGGAAGAGAGAGACGGAGATAATGGGCCATATATTGAGATTAGAGAGAGAGAGAGAGAGAGAGAGAGAGAGATTAGGGGGTGTATCTAAATAGAAGTGAGAGAGAGGGGGAGAGAGAGATTACGGGTGTATCTAGAGAGCATAATGGGAGAGAGAGATTAGTGGGTGTATCGAGAGAGAGAGAGAGAGAGAGAGAGAGAGAGAGAGAGAGAGAGAGAGAGAGATTAGGAGTGTATCTAGAGAGCATAGTGGGAGAGAGAGAGATTAGGGGGTGTATCTGAGAGAAAGTTGAGAAAGATAAGGGTGTGTATCAAGAGATTAGGGGGGTGCATGTAGAGAATAGAGAGAGAGAAATTAGAGGGTGTATTTAGAGAGTTAGGGGAGAGAGATTATAGGGTATAGAGAGAGAGAGAGAGAGAGAGAGAGAGAGAGAGAGATTGGGGGCATATCTGGAGACAAGAGGGGGCTCATATTATGTTTCTTATGAGGCATGTTTTCAGTAGAGAGGGAGGGAGTACATTATTAAAAATGTTAATAACTTGTGTCACAATACTAAAAATCATGGGCATTGTAATATAACTAACCCACATAAAATTTTAACCTGACAGTTGCCTTAACACTAAGCTAAAGTGTAATAATAGCACTAAAATTAGATGTAATATGATTAGTAACCCAAAAAAAACCCAAATTACAATAATAATAATAAACCCTAACTCTAACTCTAATTTTAACTCTAACATTAACTCTAACTCTAATTCTCACCCTAACCCTAACCTTAACCCTAACACTAATTCTAACCCTAACTCTAATTCTAGCTCTAATGCTACTTCTAACCCTATCCCTAACCATAATTTTTACCCATATAATTCTAACTTTAACCCTAACCCTAACTCTATCCCTAATTCTAACCCTAACCCTATCCCTAATTCTAACCCTAACTCTAACCCTAACCCTAACTATAACCCTAACTCTAATTGTAACCCTATTCCTAACCCTAACCCTACCCCCTAATCCTAACCCTAACACTATGTATAATGCTAATCCTAATCCTAACACTACACGTAACTCTAACTCTAACCCTAACCCTAATTCTAATCCTAACCCAAACCCTAATTATAACTCTAATTCTAACTCTAACCCTAAATGTAACCCCAGACATAACCCAAAGCTCTAACTCTAACCCTAAATCTAACACAAAACCCAACTTTATCTTCAACTTTAACTCTAAATCTAACTTGATCCCTAACTCTAACTCTAATTCTAACCCTAACCCTAACCCTAATCCTAGCCTCAATTCTTGCCCTAATTCTAATCCTAACTCTAACACTAGAACTAATAGTAACTCTAATTGTAACCCTAACCCTAATGCTAACCCTAGCTCTATCTATAACCTTAGTGATAACCCTAACCCTAATTCTAACCCTAACTCTAACCCTAACCTTTATTCTAACTCTTATTCTAACTCTAACTCTAACTCTAACTCAAAGCCTAATTCTAATTCTAACCCTAACCCTAACCCTAATTCTAACCCTATCTATATTTGTAACCCTAATTCTAGCCCTAACTTTAATTCTTACGCTTACCCTAACCCTAAACCTAACTCTATCCCATACCCTAATTATATTTGTAATCCTAATTCTAACCCTAACCCTAATCCTAACTCTAACACTAATTGTAACTCTAATTCTACCCCTAACCTTATATAACCCTAACTCTAATCTTAATTCTAACCCTAACCCCTATACTAGCCCTGACCCTAAACTAATTCTTACCCTAACTATAATTCTAATCCTAAGCCTAACGCTAACTCTTATTCTCACCCTAACCCTAACACTAATATTGATTCTAACCCTAACTCTATCTCTAATACTAATTGTAATCCGAATTCTAACCCTAAATCTAACTCTAACTCTAACTCGACTCTAACTCTAACTCTAACTCTAATTCTTATTCTAACCCTACCCCTAATTGTAACCCTAAATCTAACCATAAACCTATCCCTTATCCTAACCCTAACACTATATAAAACTATAAATCTAAATGTAACCCTAATAATAATCCTAATTCCAACCCTAACTCTAACCCTAACCCTAAATCTAACCCTAACCCCAATTCTATGTCTAAGTTTAACTCTAATTCTAACTCTAACTCTAACTCTAACTCCAACTCTAACACTAACACTACCTCTAATTTTAATTCTAAATCTAATTGTAACCCTAATCTTAATGCTAACCCTAACCCTAGATCTAACCCTAACACTAACCCTAGCCCTAACTCTCACTCTGATTCTAACTCTAACCCTAATTATAACCCTAACTATACCCCTAACTCTAACTCTGACTCTAACCCTAACTCTTACTCTTACTTTAACTCTAACTCTAACTCTAACTCTAACTATAATGCTAACTCTAATTCTAACCCTAACCCTAACCCTAACCCTATCTATATTTGTAAACCTAATTTGAATCCTTGACCTATTTCTTACCCTTACTCGAAGCATAACTCTAACTCTAACCCTAACTTTAATTCTAAACCTAACCCTAACCATAACCCTAACTCTAACTATAACTATAACTCTAACCCTTACCCTAACTCTCGCTTTAATTATAACCTTAACCCTAAAAGTGACCCTAAATCTAACCCTAACTCTAATTCAAACGTTAATCATAACCCTAATTTTAATGCTAATGCTAACCCTAACTCCATCTCTAACCCTAATCCTAACCCTAACCTTAACCTTAACTCTAACCCCAACCCTAACCTTAACTCTAACTCTATCCTTAACCCTAACCTTATCACTAACCTTAACCATAAACATAACTCTATCCCTATCTCTAACCCTAAATCTAACTCTACAATAATTAGAGTCTAACCCTAACCCTAACCCTAACTCTAACCTTAACCTTGACTCTAACCCTAACCCTAACCTTAACCATGACCATCACTTTAACCCTAACCTTAACCATAAACTTAACTATAATCCGATCCTTAAGCATAACACCAACCACAACCATAACCATAATTGTAACTCAAACCCTAACCCTATCTCCAACCCTAACACTAATGCTAACCCTAACCCTAATTATGTCCCTAAGGTTAACATTAACTATAATGGTAACTCTGTCCCTAACCATTTATCTATGTTTGACTATAACATTTTACATTACAATATTGCAAAAATAAAATAAATTTATTATCTAAATTAAACTCCATATATTAAATTTTAAAAAAAATGTTGAAGCATAATATTATAGTAACTTTAAACAACTATATAATTAAAAATTAATTAACAATTTTATAATAACCTTATCAAAATATAAATAAAAAGTATATGTGTGTGTGTGTGTGCGCGTGTACAACTAGCCAAATTGACCCTTTATCGTAAATTTTTTTTTGATGAATAGTCCTTTTCTATTAAAAAATATACTAAGATTACAATTCACAAAAAGGGGTTGGGAGATACAAGATCACCCTGCAATTGAGTTCACGTAGTCAAAGCAAAACTAAAACACAACCACAGTCAGAGATAGAAACTATTCATTAAAATATATATATATATATATATATATATATATATATATATATATATATATATATATATATATATATATATATATATAAAGCAACCTCAGGCTACCAAAGCAGTGCCAACCAAGGGTGGTGGATCATCTTTATCATGAAAACCCCAATCGTCTTTAGGATTGGTGTTAGAGTAAATAATTAATTTATTAATTATTTATTCTATTTACTTAAGCTTACTTAGGTAAATGCATTTTATTTATTAGTTGTAGTCTAGGAGTTAGTTATAAGTTGTTGATAATACGGGAGTTTGTTCTCTCCTAAGTCATACTTATCCTCTCACATTGTTCGAGGACTTTCCACCTTATGTGGATGTATGCTTAGTTGTCACACTTATCTCCTAGCATCTTCTAGCTTGTTCTAGAAGATTCTTAGGGCTCTTTATATTCGGGCTCCCTCATTGTATTTTTATCACACATCACTTCTCATTGTAAATACATTTTCATTGTGTTTCAATATCTTGTGGCCTCTCATGTCCATTTAGGGTTTTTCCCTTGCTCCATGGTCTTCCTCTCCTTGGCTTCTCTTTGGCAGGTTCTCGCATGCAGGTGATCTTGGGTGTCTTTGGAGTTGGCTTTCATCAACTCCAACATGGTATCAAAGCCTTCCTCCTGCTGCTTCGTTGAAGAAATTTTGAAGCTGTGATTTGAAGTCACAAACCCTAGTTCAAATCAAGGGAATAGCAAATTTTTGGAGCATTTTCAGCCCAAACGGACATCACCATTAGATCTGGAAGGCCGTTTGCAATTAGGATTCATATAAAACTTTTCAATTTTGGAGAAAGAGCTCCGGGAGGCACAAAAAAATTTACCTAAGGAGGCCATACAGATGATTTGCAGGGCATTTATTGGGATTTTTTAAAAAAATATGCCACTGCTGCCGTGCCACTGCAAGGCCGCCACCGCGTCACCCATGTGCAGCCTGCAGTGGTAGTAGCAGGCTGCTCTACCTATGCACCACTGGCGCCTCCTAATCCGACCACCGTCGCCAGCGTCTGCACCGCCTCTACCGATTCCTACACTCCCGTCTTTCGCTCATCCATGTTAGCACCCTGTTGGCAATTCATGGCAAGTCTTTGGTTGATACTTGTTCGACTCTACAGCCTACGTCAGTGACAGTTGACATTTTTACACAGTCAGTGCACAATCTGCGTGTGACATGTGGCAAGCATGCCCTTTTGGGACATTGCCACGTGGCCCCTGCCACGTCAGTCGCCTGCCACGTGGCTCCTTTTTTGCGATGATGGCTGATGTGGCCATCAAATTATTTCTAGTGGATTGTTGACGTCAACATGACATCACCGCATCATCCTTCTAGCACATCTCCAGGGTCACTTTTGGACCTACTATTGGTTTTTTAGCCATAACTTGAGCATACAGAGGTATTTTTCCAATCTGAAAGAAGTGCCAAAAAGATGGTTCCAAGATAGAGACTTTAGTGTAGGTATTTTTAGGTTTTGATTTTTTTTATTACCTATTTTTCAGTCAAAGTCTGAAGTTCTATTTTAACTTCGGCAAGCATATCTTTTGCGTCTCATGCCCGTTTTTTGAAAATTTTATATTTTTAGAAAGCTGGTTCTGTCATCTTTTTAGAAATGTAATCATTTTTGTTAATTTTTGGCCCATGCTCTTTCTATCATAGTTTTGGCATTTTTGCTATATGGTGGATATTTTGAGTGTTTTAGGCCTGAGGATTGTTTTCCTGGCATGGTTTCATTTTTTATGAGCTATACTATGTTTTGTATCAGCTTGTTTTCATCTTTTATTATTGTAGCTATCTTTTTGAAGCACTTTTATGTATCGCACTGAGATAAAGTGCCACTTTTTCATTCCGGGGGTCATGAACTTTGTTTTGAGTCAGTTGTGCATGCACTATTTTCATAAAGCACCATGGGGGGGATAATTGTTTGCTATTTTAGGCATTCTCCCTTTGTCAAGTGAGTGTCCCTTCCACAACATTAGCCCCATGTAGAGTTAGTTTGATCATTTTTTTATAGGTGTCTGTACCTCTTTTCCTCTCTCATCGTTCTTGGTTCATCTGCAGGAGACTTTGGCCCAACTTCTCAGTTGCCTTTCATCACACCCCGTTTGCATTAAGGGGGGGTTATGCTATTGTTCTAATGCATCCTTGGTTTGATGGTTTGATAGTGTGAACTATGTATTCACTGGTTGATCCTATGTACAAGGCGATTGCAATGGCTGGCTACCTATGCATTTCGGTGAGATGGATCATCTACCATATAGACATGCTCGGTTCATGCCTTCTTCTTCCATGGAGGTTCTTCAGATTAGCAGTTTGGCATATTTGCAACTTCTTCATGCTTCAGTTATGCTTCTTCATGATCACTCCTTGTTCCTATTTTAGGGGACATTTCCCTAGTTGGAGGCTTCTTTAGTTCTTCACTAGGTTCTTACCTCTTTTTGGGGGAGGGTTTTTCCCACATGGTTTTCTCTCTTTCCCCATTTACAGAGGTTGCATTGTACTTGGGTAGCTAAAATGGCCTCGTTGCTGGAACCCATTCTGCATTTCATCTTAGTTTTGTGAGCTTAAGGCATTTCCCTAAGTTGCACTTAAGGGGGGGTGTTAGAGTAAATAATTAATTTATTAATTATTTATTCTATTTACTTAAGCTTACTTAGGTAAATGCATTTTATTTATTATTTGTAGTCTAGGAGTTAGTTATAAGTTGTTGACAATACGGGAGTTTGTTCTCTCCTAAGTCATACTTATCCTCTCACATTGTTCGAGGACTTTCCACCTTATGTGGATGTATGCTGAGTTGTCACACTTATCTCCTAGCATCTTCTAGCTTGTTCTAGAAGATTCCTAGAGCTCTTTATATTTGGGTTCCCTCGTTGTATTTTTATCACACATCACTTCTCATTGTAAATACATTTTCATTGTGTTTCAATATCTTGTGGTCTCTCATGTCCGTTTAGGGTTTTTCCCTTGCTCCATGCTCTTTCTCTCCTTGGCTTCTCTTTGACAGGTTCTCGCATGCAGGTGATCTTGGGTGTCTTCGAAGTTAGCTTTCATCAACTCCAACAATTGGGGGGTGGGCTAGGAATAGTCCAACCATCATCCATATTTGCAGTAACTAGAAGATCAATGGCAGCCTCTACATCTTTAACCTCTGGCCGAGGAGGATAGATTTCTAAGCCCAGGCAAGGCCACTTCCCAGAATGCATATAATGAGTACCAGGAGGAGGATTCAAGGACCAACCAAAGCCACCATAGGGTGAGAAAGCTGAACAGTGCCTCCATCCACCATCACCACCACTGGGAGAGTGGTGGTAGGAAGCCTAGGAGCATGGGGTGTGCGAGCGGCGGCCTGAGGAATGGCGAAAAGGATGGTGGCCACAAGGCATCAAGGTATCTACTGAGGCATTAGGAGGAACTCTAGTAATAGTGTAGGGAGCATTGCCCCAGTGGTTCAGTAGCTCCTATAGGTGAGCTACCTCAAGGGATACTTTGTTAGCTTACACCTAAATCTGCATTATTACATTATTACAAATGCATGCCTTAGTGTACATAGCAATGTTAACATCCAAAAAATTATGTGTGAAAAGAACAGCATTCCTATCTTTCCATAGAGAAAATGGAATTTTCATCCTGAAGGTATGCCAAATCTGGGTGAACTTCTGAGGAATTCTAGGGGAGTCACCTAGCAAGATCATGTGCCAAGAAAAAAGTTCTGGCCTGAATGGCTTGAAAAAATATGAATCCAATGCCAATAATTTTGAGCACACTTACAAAACCAGAAAATATGTAAAAAATATTGTGGTTGTCCACAAAAGGGGTACCTAGGATTAGGAACCCCAATGTGTTTGAGCTAAGGCCCCCAAG
The DNA here is from genome assembly GCA_028749045.1 of Cupressus sempervirens. Lineage (NCBI taxonomy): Eukaryota > Viridiplantae > Streptophyta > Pinopsida > Cupressales > Cupressaceae > Cupressus > Cupressus sempervirens. The sequence continues at coordinate 565,585,561 of CM053793.1, read as the reverse complement.
GAAGACCTTGGAAGGCCAAGCATCAAGCAAAATGCACAATCTTGGGTTTAGTTATAGCATTCCAAATGGTATCAAAGCATTTTCTCCATTGAGAAAGAGAAGACTACAAATGCCATCTTTGGTTGAACGTGTCCACCGTCGAAAGTGTTGACACTCAAAATTGAAGACCTAATTTTGAGCACTATTAAAAAAATCAAGTCTCATTAATGCTTTTAAGTGCATTTGTACCTAGCTGTACCTATGAGCCCCTGAGGTGTTTAATGTTTCTAACACCCTCCATTTAGCATGTTCACATGTTCCATGAAGTTAAAACATCATTCCGATCTGTTTGGCGAAGCCCTATTTTGAGCAAGTGTCAAATTTGCATTTTCACCTGTGTCAAACAGCGACAGGAGGTTGTGTTTGTCATCAAATATGTCGCACCCAAAAATGTTTTGTGACTTTTTGCTTTGGGAGTGTCTAGTGTCCATACCCGAGAACCTATGTTTCATATTTTGAGTCGTTTCGAATCCGTTTGACTAGGTTTTGAATCCCTCAAAGTTGGTCAGTTACTATTTTCATGCTTTTGCAAATGCACATAATTTTGGGAAGCCCTATTTGACAAGTTATAACTTTTGACTAGTTGATCTGAATGCTAAAATTCCTTTTGCGTTGTATTGTAGATGTCAGAGACTTGTTATGTTTCAAGTTTCAACTTATGATGAATCCATTTGATCAGTTTTCAAACGTGATTCCAAATGGAATTTCTATCTTTTACTGGTGTCAATATTTGAAGATTTGTCAGTACCCCTGTTCGTGGGGTTATAACTCCTAATCTGTGATAGGTGAGATCAAATAGATTGTACCACTGCATTCTACTCTGAAAATACTATAAGTGTGTTAGTTTTTAAGTCGTGGTGAATCTGTCTACACACTTTTCTAAGTCAATTCCATTTGCAAAAAATACTTTCTGTTAGCATGTCCAGTCTGCAAAATTTTGAGTAGCCCACTTTGACTGATCACCATTTGCGCCCTATGATTCATCATGAGCCCAAATCATAGAAGTACATTTTCCTCATGACAGAGAACCAATGCCCTAGTTTTCATCGTTCCAAGTGTCAATTTACCCAATTTTTGAAGCCAATTTTGAACCCAGTTTAGTGTTTTCTGACTTGTTTATCTACAGGTGATTTTGAGAGGTCAACTTTGACAATGAATATCTTTTGACCCCATATTCATCATGAGACGAGATTTGACAGGGTGCAAGAGTGCAGAGTAGAGAATTAGTGTGCTAATTTTTAGAGCCCGATCAGAGGTTTGGGTTAGTTTTTGAGGCTAGTCAACGGACCATCTGGCACCAATTTGACAGTTTGCAGATAAGTGATAAAATGAGGTTTTAGTGATCAATCAACGGTCAAATTTTGATTCTAGCCAGTTTGAAAAAGTTAATGGATGACTTCACCAAATTAGTTGTTCGGAAACGAAATTTTTTTTTAGCCGGACCCACTTTGGGCCTGGCTGATTCCATCTGATAAGCTTATGAATTTTGAAGTGTGTAGTGATCTTGTTATTATCTCTTGACATGCATATCTATGTTTGGGGACTGAATGGTGACTAAGGAATAAATATATAGAATGTTTTCTCTTCACTTGCAAACAATGCTTCTTTATCAACACCCGCAGATAAATCTTTATCAACACCTACAGATAAATCTTTATCCTCTTACTTCAATCTGTAAGGGTTTGAGGTTATCTATGCAGACATGGTGTTAGACTCCTATAACAGTATTCACAAGAAGTGCCAAACATGATGTTCAAATTGCACAAATGTTCAAATTTCATTTTTGCGAGATTTGCATTCCTAGATGCACTCTCAGTCTGCTTTACAATCTTCTCTTATTTCTATAATGGTATTGTCTGTGGCACAGGGATGTTTTATATGAAGCATCCAAGGCACAAGAAGACCAACGTTAAAAGCCAAACTAGTAGTCTTGAAAGAAGATGCCATGCATAAGATGAAGCCACAGTTGTTAAAACATTAAGAAACAGTGAAGGCTACAGCCATTAAGAGAGGAAGATTTATGTAGCAAAAGAGACCGCCTTTGATGGCATAAAAGACTCATTGCCTGAACAAGAAATTGCAAATCTCATAGGAAGCGCCATGGAGAAGAGGTAGAGCACGCAGCCATAAGAGACTAAGGAGCTATTGGCAGGTGAGGCATTTCACCCGTTGTCAAAGTTTCAAAGAGGATTCGGCACTTTGAACGGGACAAAATTTGTATGACAACAAAGCTAATAGAATTGAGAAAAATGGAGTCATTATGCAACAAATTCCACAGCTATGACATTAAGAGATCACATAAAAAATGCAGTCAAAGTCACAGACCCCATGCTGAAGTCAGGAATAACTGGTAGTATTTGAAGAGGAAACTCACGCTAATGCAAAGGGGCAGGCTAAGAGTATACACCATGGGCATGGAATGTGAAAGTATTGAAAAGTAATGGCAGGAAAAGGCCTATCAAATGAGCGAGAGAATGATGAACAATTTTGGGAAGAGATAACGCATTGAAGAGGAGGTTTCATGTGAATTTGCAAATGATCAGATACTGCAACAGACAGACCAAGAACAAAGTCACCACTAATAAGAAGTAAACCTGCACATGAAAGTTGAGAAACCAAGCATAAAAAAACACTAGTCAATGCAAGTTGAAAAAGAAGCAAATAAAAGCAACATAAAATGAAGCCCAACGCTTCTCAAAGAAAATTAAAGAACCCATGTCGCAGCAAGGAAGCAGCAGAATAAAGTCGCAATCCTCTTCAAAGGGAGGGTGCTAGTAGATGAAGGAAAGATTCCATCAGGGAAGCCGTGGCATATAAAAAGTAGGGAGTCACGCCAGAGAACAAAGGCATCCACACAGAACAAAGGAGGTGCTTTATATGAGATGCAGTCTAAAGTCAATATCCCACATTGCCTCTGTGGTGGATGTTTTTGTCATTTAAATACTAATGCACCTCATATTCATTGTGTCTCAAAGAAAAAGCCTTTTTGAAAGGCAAGGGCGCAAGTTAGAAGGTGGACCCACATACATGAGGGGGACAGTTGGCGGTCGGCCCAGAGAGAAATTTTAGACCAAAGTACAAGTGCGATGACATGGTGAGTCAAAACCCAGATGCAAGGAGACACTGCCAAGTGTTAAGATCATTTGGTGCCCACATTCTCACATTATCAAGTTGTGCAAAAGATAAATAAAGCGAGAAAGTGGGATTGCGACACGTGGCACCGGGTCTCGAGTGCGATGACGTGGCAATTCTAGTCGATGATGAGTTGGCAATAACGAGCAGTTGCAGACAGAGGCACAAGATGCTGCTACGTGGCAGATCCTGCGGTGCCTACATTCTCGCAAAAATAAGATGCACATTGGTTAAATAATGCTAGAAAGTGGGCTCGTGACACGTGGCAATGGGCCCGCTCAATAATGACGTGGCAGATATATTTGAGAAACCAATCAGATACTACCACGTGGCAGTCAGTCAACTAGATGTTGATGCTAGATTCAAAGGGTCAGGGCAATATTGAGGAATTAAAAATAATAATATTTTATTATTATTTTTGTTAAAGATGCATGTCAGACCTTTTAAATCAAAAGGGGCATATTTTATAAAGTTTTGAACTTTGGGATGTTTTAATTTTTTTGAAAAATTTAAAATTTCAGTTGCAAACCTAAGTGTTCTAGCCAAAGGAGTATTTTTCAAATTGACTTTGGATGGGTTTCTAATAAGAAAAATAGGCGATGTTATATATCACCAAAATCGTGGAAATCTGAATTTTCCGATTCTGAGGTTAGTTTTTGCACAAGAAGCAGTGTGTTCATGCTACATGAGGTTTTCTCCCAGGTTTCCAACTTGCAACCGTTTTCAGGTATCAGAATTCAATTTTGATTTCTAGCATGGGAATAACCTAAATGTGGGTAAAAGACAGTTGAAATGCAGTTTGGGTTGAATTTTGATAGTTTTCACTCAGTAAAATCTCAAATTTTACTAGCATTTCATGAGGCAAATCAGATATTTTATTGAATCAAAAGGCTTTCATCATTTAAACAGAGATATTTTCCAATTAGTTACAGATAATGATGAAACAAAAAAACAAAAAATCAGATCAAATGGTAGAGAGATGAAAGAGGTTTTCAGTTGCACAAGATGGAATTCCAAATGGACACTTGTCATCTTCAGTTTCAATCTAGGAATTCATCTCCTTGCTATATTATTCTTTCTTTCTTCCATTTGAAGGGTTCCAATTTTTTGTTACTAGGAGACCATTGTTGGTTGGAAGTCTTCAGTCCTTCTGTGAGACCACTTTGTTGGATCCAGATCTATGATTCCACCTTCATTCTTTAGCAATTTCCTCTTGTATGAACAGCAGTAGTGCAGATAATACAGATAGTTTTGAGATGTTAGGTTATTTCATGTTTTGATTTCATGCATTTGGTTGTATTATTTCAAGGAAATAAATACATATGAACGGTAATTTCACTAGTTTCATTCTAGTTCTTGTCTCTTGTCTTAGTAATCTGTAGTCTTATGTGGTCTTGGAACAAAGAGCTGAGATCCATTTGCTTCCCCTTTAGGTTGTATGTATGATATATCTTGTTGTTGGAACAAAGTGCCAAGTAAATGCTTGATGTGTTTGACAGGGTTGTTGGTTATCTTGAGAAGGATATTTCATAAGAATGAGGTCTTAATGAACATCGATGTCTGAATCACAAGGTGATTAGATAGAGCTGATGTCTGGGTATATGTAATAATTTTCTGATGTCATAGATGTATGTTTTGAATTCATGTGAATTGCCCAATGGATTAGGCACTAATCAGTTATAGGATCACTTGTTATATTGTTGCATGTTTGAGGATTTGTTGAACATCAACATCAATAATCAAACATTTTTCCCCTTTTCATGTTGAAGAGCTATAATAGAATGCCCCCACTCAGCTTATGAGATTCCTAGATCTGCATTTAGCTACTGTAGATTGATGTCATTTCATGAGTTATCAGGAGAAATAAGGGTTTTTATCTACTTCATATTAGATTCAATGTATGCTTTGGTAACTGGTACCATATAAAGAATCTATAAGTCTACTCACCTAGGTTTTGTAGAGCTTGAAGTAGAAGAAGGGTCATGCCTTATTGTTGGCCCTGTGTCTGAAATGATATGTTGATAATGGGAGTTAGTTGCCCCTAGATGTGTCATATTCTCATAGGGATAATTGAAAACCCTCTAGCATTTTCAAACACCAACAAAATGGTGACTCTGCTGGGGATGTATTGAATCTGAATGGTAGACAAACCTTGAGAATTTGAAGAAGATTCAATACAACAGGAAGGATATGCTATGGTAGTAGGGTTATGTGAGGTGTTTACCATTTCTGTGTTGATATTTTCTGATCCCCAGTCAAGCTTTATTCATGGACAATATTGTGTTGTGAAACTGGATGTAAATTGTGTTCTATGACTGTTATAGGTCTATCTTCAATTAGTTCAGTCTTTGCAAGTGTTTTTGAGAAAGTTTAGAGTCAAGAATCAATTTATAAAGTGTAATTTCTTTTCAAGATAATAATGATCTGCAAGTTCTCCTACATTGAAGGTTTGGTTTAGATTTGTCAAGTGACAAATTATGTTTTATTTCTCACAATGTGTGAGTGGCGACTCTCAAATCTCTGTACCAGTTGTTCCTAGTTGATTTCATTACAAAATTTTGAAAGACTTTCAGTTGTATGGGTAGATCTGAAACTGTTGATAGATCTTGCAAAGAAAGTTTTAAATTCTTGATAAGTTTTAAAGTGTTGGTTGTAATCTGTTGTTATAAGGAATTGAAATGTAAAAGTAGATCACAGTAGTGGTTATTTTATTCCTCTTTTAAAGAGGTGGTGGCTCTACAAAGTTTGATCAGTGGTGTGAAGGAATTCCAGTCTTGTACCTGTGCCAAATCAGCAGATCGAAGTTCAGCATCAGCACTAGAGGTATTTTGATTTTCATGCTTATTTTCATGGAAGTCAAGTGTTTAAAAAAGTTGCCTCTATTCAATTATTTTCAGCACTAGAAAGAAGAGGTAGAAAATTTTTTTTATAATGGAGTCAAATCTGGAGTCAGATCTTAGATCTGAGATTAGTTTGCCAAATTCTGAGAATTTCGAAACTGTGAATAATAACATTGCTATGCTGAATAGACTGGTCTACAAAAGGATTGTCAATCTTATAAGAATTGAAGTAGGTAGTACTCAAATTTTAAGTGTCGAACAATGTTATTTAAGGCTTAAATCAGTAATCAGTAAGATGCCTTTTCATTGTAGACCTGAGGAATTTTCCCTACCTAGTGTTTTCCTTGATGTTCTAGTACCCGATTCAATCGATTGGCCAGCACCTATAAGGTTACAAATAATTTTGCAAATTGAAAAATTCATTGAGGAGATGGAAAGTGGTGATTATAGATTTCATGACATGTCTTCTAATGATAATGAGTGTGCTGAAAGCCAAGGTAGCAATGAATACAATGAGTCCATGGAGCAAGATAATCTGTCTTCCAAATGTGAAGAGGTGGATTCAAATGTTAATGAATCAAGTAATAGCAATCAGCATAAAAGGGATGGATATAAAAGAGAAGATAAATTTTGTTATAGTACATATGAAGTTGAAGAAAGTTGTAACAATAGTAGATCTAGTGATTGCCATGATAACAATGAATGTTGTAATAATACTGATTTTCCAAATTGTTACACTAAGGATCCTGTTGTTGTAAGTTCTTCATGTTATCCAGATAATAACCACAGCCAAGAGAAGATTTGTGAGGTAGTCTTCTTGAGTTCTAATGAAATCTCTATTTTGTGGCTCATGATTTTGAAAAGCAAGTAAGAGTTTCTGAGGATCTTCATATTTTCTGTCATAATGTTTCTGCATTCAGTCAAGTTACTTCCCCAAAGTTTGATGTAGAAAGAGATGTGGAATCCAAACAATCCTTATCAGATTTTGGAGGTGTAAATGACAATACCTCAAATGTCTTTGCACATGACAATTTGTTGAATGCTGATTATGTTAATGAAGGGAAGGTTAATGCTATTTCAGATTCTTTTTATGTTGTTCTTGCTGAACATTGTTTTGATGTTTCATATGATGAAGTGGAAAATAGTGAGTGTTGTCAATCTTATTATAGATTTTCTTTATATGATGATAAGTCTTGTAAAGATAAGTTCAAGGTTTATTTCGACATTCAGTTAGATGAAGAAAATGATAATGATCAGCATAGTTTGGATCAGCACTTTCAGAATGAGTTTTCAATTTTGGTGACTAATCAGTTGTTTGAGTGTGAAGAGGTTTCAGTGAAAGATGAATTTGATTTATTGAATGATACAACTACAAGTAGGCAACAATCGGATTCCAAATACTCTTTCTAGTCGGAGACACAAGGTGAGTTACAAGTTTTTGATACATGCAACTTGGTCAATGACGTGGATTATGAAGTTTTTGTGTTTCCAAGCAGCATGCATGAATCATCATTGGATTTTGTATCTTAGTTCAGTTTGTGTAGTCATGAGCATGCTGATGCTTTTTCTCATAATAAGCATGAAGAGGAAATAGTCTTTGAATTTTATATGCACTATAAGAATGAAGGAAGTTGCTTTGTTTTGCCAAGTTATTTGTTTCAATATGCCGATCTGATTGGTGAAAAAAATTATAATGAGAATTTCAGTTTACCTCAGGGAGATGTAAATGAGAATTAGGTTTTTGACTTTAGAGTAGTTTCCCTACTTTCAATAAAGCCGTTTGAGAGAAGTTTATACTGTCAAGTGTGTGGTCTGCTTCTCCCAGAGATCTAGAATCTTGCTATGCCCGCAAGGGACATGCATCCCAAAACAGAGCCATTGTTGACGCTCAAAATTGAAGGCCTAATTTTGAGTGTTATTGAAAAAATCAAGTCCCATTAACGCTTTTAAGTGCATTCATACTTGGATGTACCTGTGAGCCCCTGAGGTGTTTAATGTTTCTAACACCCTCCATTTAGCATGTTCACATGTTCCATGAAGTTAAAACATCATTCCAATCTGTTTGGCAAAGTCCTGTTTTGAGCAATTGTCAAATCTACATTTTCACCTAAGTCTCAAACAGCGACAAGAGGCTGTGTTTGTCATCAAATATCTTGCACCTAGAAATTTTTTGTGACTTTGTTCTTTGGGAGTGTCTAGTGTCCATACCCAAGAACCTATGTTTTAGATTTTGAGTCATTTCAAATCCATTTGACTAGGTTTTGAATCCCTCAAAGTTGGTAAGTTACTATTTTCATGCTTTTGCAAATGCGCATAATTTTGGGAAGCCCTGTTTGACGAGTTATAACTTTTGACCAGTTGACCTGAATGATAAAATTCCTTTTGTGTTGTATTTTAGACGTCAAAGACTTGTTATGTTTCAAGTTTCAACTTACAACGAATCTGTTTGACTAGTTTTCAAATGCGATTCCAAATGGAATTTCTATCTTTTACTGGTGTCAATATTTGCAGATTTGTCAGTACCTCTATTCGTGGTGTTATAACTCCTAATATGTGATAGGTGAGATCAAATGGATTGTACCACTACATTCTACTCTGAAAATACTATAAGTGTGTCAGTTTTTAAGTCATGACGAATCCGTCTGCACACTTTTCTAAGTCAATTCCATTTGCAAAAAATGCTTTCTGTCAGCATATCCAGTCTACAAAATTTTGAGTAGCCCACTTCGAATGATCGCAATTTGTGCCCCGTGATTCGTCATATGAGACCAAATCAAAGAAGTACATTGTCCTCATGACAGAGAACCAATGCCCTAGTTTTCGTCCTTCCAAGTGTCAATTTACCCAATTTTTGAAGCTAATTCTGAAACCAATTTAGTATTTTTTGACTTGTTTATCATCAGGTGATTCTGAGAGGTCAACTTTGACAATGAATATCTTTTGACCCCAAATTCTTCATGAGATGAGATTCTACAAGGTGTAAGAGTGTGGAGCAGAGAATCAATGTGCCAATTTTCAGAGCCCGATCAGAGCTTTGGGTCAGTTTTTGAGGCTAGTCAACGGACCATCTGGCAACAATTTGACAGTTTGCAGATAAGTGATAAAATGAGGTTTTAGTGATCAATCAACGGTCAAATTTTGATTCTATCCAGTTTGAAAAAGTTAATGGATGACTTCACCAAATTAGTTGTTCAGAAATGAAATTTTTCTTTTAGTCGGACCAACTTTGGGCCCAGCTGATTCCATCTGATAAGCTTATGAATTTTGAAGTGTGTAGTGATCTTGTGATTATCTCTTGACATGCATATCTTTGTTTGGGGACTAAATGGTGACTAAGGAATAAATATACAAAATGTTTTCTCATCACTTGCAAACAATGCTTCTTTATCAACACCTGCAGATAAATCTTTATCCTCTTACTTCAATCTACAAGGGTTTGAGATTATCTATGAAAACATGGTGTTAGACTCCTATAACAGTATTCACAAGAAGTGCCAAACATGATGTTCAAATTGCACAAATGTTCAAATTTCATTTTGGTGAGCTTTGCACTCCTAGATGCACTCTCAGTCTGCTTTACAATCTTCTCTTATTTCTGTAATGGTATTGTATGTGGCACAGGGATGTTTTATATGAAGCATCCAATGCACAAGAAGACCAGTGTTAAAAGCCAAACTTGCAGTCTTAAAAGAAGATTCCATGCATAAGATGAAGCCACTGTCGTTAAAACACTAAGGAATAGTGAAGGCTACAGCCGTTAAGAGAGGAAGATTTATGTAGCAATAGAGACAACCTTTGATGGCATAAAAGACTCATTGCCTGAACAAGAAATTGCAAATCTCATAGGAAGCGCCATGGAGACGAGGCAGAGCACGCAGCCATAAGAGACTAAGGAGCTGTTGGCAGGTGAGGCGATTCACCCGTTGTCAAAGTTTCAAAGAGGAGTCGGCACTTTGAAAGGGACAAAATTCATATGATAGCAAAGCTAACGGCATTGAGAAAAATGGAGTCATTATGCAGAAAAAACCATAGCTATGACGTTAAGAGATCACACAAAAAATGCAGTCAAAGTCATAGACCCCATGCTGAAGTCAAGAATAACCAGTAGTATTTGAAGAGGAAACTCACACTAATGCAAAGGGGTAGGCTAAGAGTATACACCACGGGTATGGAATTTGAAAGTATTTAAAAGTAACAGAAGGCAAAGGCCTATCAAATGAGTGAGAGACTGATGAACAATTTTGGGAAGAGATAACGCATTGAAGAGGAGGTTTCATGTGAATTTGCAAATTATCAGACACTGCAATAGACAGACCAAGAACAAAGTCGCCACTAATAAGAAGTAAGCCTGTGCATGAAAGTTGAGAAACCAAGCATAAAAAAACACCAGTCAATGCAAGTTGAAAAAGAAGCAAGTAAAAGAAACATAAAATGAAGCCCAACGCTTTTCAAAGAAAATTAAAGAACCCATGTCACAACAAGGAAGTAGCACAATAAAGTCGTAGTCCTCTTCAAAGGAAGGGTGCTAGTAGATGAAGGAAAGATGCCATCAGGGAAGCCGTGGCATATAAAAAGTAGGGAGTCACGCCATAGAACAAAGGCGTCTACGCAGAACAAAGGAGGCACTTTATATGAGATGCAGTCTAAAGTCAATATCCCACATTGCCTCTGTGGCGGACATTTTTGTCATTTAAATACTAGTGCACCTCATATTCATTGTGTCTCAAAGAAAAAGCCTTTTTGAAAGGCAAGGGCGAAAGTTAGAAGGTGGACCCGCATACATGAGGGGGACAGTTGGCGACCGGCCCAGAAAGAAATTTTAGACCAAAGTACAAGTGCGATGACATAGCAGGTCAAAACCCAAATGTGAGGAGATGCTGCCAAGTGTCAAGATTTTTTTGCGCCCGCATTCTCACATTATCAATTTGCATGGAAGATAAATAAAGCAGGAAAGTAGGATTGTGACATGTGGCACCAAGTCCCAGGTGCAATGACGTGGCAATTCTAGTTGATTATGAGTTGGCAATAACAAGCAGTTGCAGACGGAGGCACAGGATGCTGCCACATGGCAGATCTTGCGGTGCCCGCATTCTCACAAAAATAAGATGCACCTTTGTTAAATAATGTGGGAAAGCGGGCTCACGATAGGTTGCAGCAGGCCCGCCCGATAATGATGTGGTAGATGTATTCAAGCAACCAATCAGATACTGCCACATGGCAGTTGGTCAACTGGAGGTTGACCCCAGATTCAAAGGGTCAAGGAAATATTGAGGAATTAAAAATAATAATATTTTATTATTATTTTTGTTAAAGATGCACATCAGACCTTTTAAATCAAAAGGGGCATATTTTATAAAGTTCTGAACTTTGGGGTGTTTTAATTTTTTTGAAAAATTTAAAATTTTAGTTGCAGACCTGAGTGTTCTAGCCAAAGGAGTATTTTTCAAATTGACTTTCAATGGGTTTTTGATAAGCAAAATAGGCAATGTTATATACTGCTGGAATCGTGGAAGTTTGAGTTTTTTTATTCTAAGGTTAATTTTTACACAAGAAGCAGTGTGTTCATGCTACATGAGGTTTTCTCCTAGGTTTCCAACTTGCGACCGTTTTCAGGTATTAGAATTCAGTTTTGATTTCTAGCATGGGAATAACCTAAATGTGGGTAAAAGAAAATTGAAATGCAGTTTGGGTTGAATTTTGATAGTGTTCACTCAATAAAATCTCAAATTTTACTAGCATTTCATGAGGCGAATCAGATATTTTAGTGAATCAAAAGGCTTTCATCATTTAAACAGATATATTTTCCAATCAGTTGCAGATAATGATGAAACAAAAAAACAAAAAATCAGATCAAATGGTAGAGAGATGAAAGAGGTTTTCAGTTGCACAAGATGGAATTCCAAATGGCCACTTGTCATCTTCAGTTTCAATTCAAGAATTCATCTCCTTGCTATATTATTCTTTATTTCTTCCATATGAAGGGTTCCAATTTTTTGTTGTACTGGGAGACCATTGTTGGTTGGAAGTCTTCAGTCCTTCTGTGAGACCACTTTGTTGGATCAAGATCTGTGATTCCACCTTCATTCTTCAGCAATTTCCTCTTGTATGAATAGTAGTAGTGCAATTAATATAGATAGTTATGAGATGTTAGGTTATTTCATGTTTTGATTTCATGCATTTGGTTGTATTATTTCAAGGAAATGAATACATATGAACGGTAATTTCACTAGTTTCATTCTGGTTCTTATCTCCTGTCTTAGTAATCTATAGTCTTATGTGGTCTTGGAACAAAGAGCTGAGATCCATTTGCTTCCCCTTCAGGTTGTATGTCTGATATATCTTTCTGTTGGAACAAAGTACCAAGTAAATGCTTGATGTGTTTGACAGGGTTGTTGGTTATCTTGAGAAGGATATTTCATAAGAATGAGGTCTTAATGAACATCGATGTCTGAATCACAAGGTGATTAGATAGAGCTGATGTCTGGGTATATGTAATAATTTTTTGATGTCTGGGTATATGTAATATTGTCCTGATGTCACAGATGTATGTTTTGAATTCATGTAAATTGCCCAATGGATTAGGCACTGATCAGTTATAGGATCACTTGTTATATTGTTGCATGTTTGAGGATTTTTTGAACATCAACATCAATAATCAAACATTTTTCCCCTTTTCATGTTGAAGAGCTATAATAGAATGCCCTCACTCAGCTTATGAGATTCCTAGATCTGCATTTAGCTACTATAGATTGATGTTATTTCATGAATTATCAGGAGAAATAAGCATTTTTATCTACTGTATATTAGATTCAGTGTATGCTTTGATAACTGGTACCATATAAAGAATCTATAGGTCTACCCACCTAGGTTTTGCAGAGCCTGAAGTAGAAGAAGGGTCATGCCTTATAGTTGGCCTTATGTCTAAAATGATATGTTGGTAATGGGAGTTAGCTGCCCCTAGATGTGTCATATTCTGATGGGGATAATTAAAAACCCTCCAGCATTTTCAAACACCAACAGAAAGATGCAGTGAAAGCCATCTGTATCCCAAATTTGGCTTGTAATTGGAAAATGGAGTGGCAGGATACCACTTCCAATCAATCTACCAAGGAAAAATAGACTAAATCCCCACTTTATGAACTAAGTGAACATGGATGGAAGAGAGCAAAAGGTCAAAAGTTTGTCAATTTGAATGGATAAGGTGGTACTATACTTGCATATCTTCCCAGGTCATGAAACTCATGGTGACCCTTGAGAAGAGGTCCTTAGGAGTTATGATGCCACATTTGAAAGAATGCAAACCATTAGCACCTTGAGTCTTTATGAGGGGAGTACCCTCAATGGCAAACAGGGGAGACCACCAAATGTTCTACTGATTCAAGGAAAGGCCATTGCGGAATTCATCTCTAGCCCATTGAAGCCAAGGCTTAATAGCTTCCCAAGCTTTCCATATGCTCTTGATGACAAATGAGCCTTGTATGGCTATTGGCTCATGCATGATGAGAAGGGTCTGGAAACAAATCCCCTTCCATGTTGGTCTGTTAATAGGAAAGATAGAAGAAATGCAGTGCCAAACCAAGATCTTCCAAGCTTCATCTCCAAAAATAGCTTGAATAATCCATTTTGCATAAAGAGAAAGGCCTTACTTCTGGGTGGAAAGTAGGCCAAGACCATAGATTAGTTTGGGAGATAAAAAAAATCCCAGGCAACTCTGTGAAAGCCATGATGATCAGAACCAGAGGCCCAAAGAAAATCCCTAATCAATCTTTCCAACTTTAGATATGAAGCTTTGGAGGGAGCCCAATAGGAGGAGTAATACACATGACTGGCCGCTAGTATCTTTGAGCAAATCTAGAATTTCCCAGCAAGGGAGAGTGGTTTTGTGATCTAGTAATCAAGCCTCCTGCTAATCTTGGCCAGCACAACATTCCAAAGTTCCACAAGCAAAGCCTGGAATGCAAAAGGAATGCCAAGAAAGTGAAAGATTTCCCCATGCATGACCCATTTCCACTCAAACTAGCTGAGCCAAGGTGGAGTTGGCAAAAATGACTGACAGAAGAAAAGTGTGATATTGCTATCAAGATTTAAAGAAGCAAAGTGTTTTATGCCATTCAATGGCAAAACCAGAGGCTCGACAAAAGGTGTCCAAACAACTTAAAGCATTATTGATATTTTCTTCATCCTCTAAAAGAGTAAGAAAGTAATCATCAACAAAGTGTCCATTGACTAACTAGGATGATGATTTAGGCAAGGAAATGCCATGAACCAGTCCTAAGGACATAGAATGAGCTAGCAAATAGACAAAACCTTTAGTAGAAAGGACATAAAGCATTAGAGCTAATGGGAAACCTTGCTTGATTGAACAAAAAAGTACAAAAGCCTCATATTGTGAATTATTGATGGAAATGCAAGCATTAGCATCTCCAAAGAGCATCTCCATGGACTACAGGAAATTGGGACCAAAACCCAGAGCTTGGAACATAGCCAAAATGAAGGACCATTCAATGCAATCATAGGCTTTAGAAAAATCTACCTTTAAAAGGATAGCCTTCTGATTGGACTTGTGAGCCCATTCCATGCCTTCCTAGATAGCAATAATGTTATCAAGAATATATCTAGACTTGATGAAGCCAGTTTTCTTAGGCCGCATAATTAAAGGCAACATGTGCTTGATTTTGAGAGACAATGAATTGCCAATAACCTTATAAGACACATTCAGAAGGGTAATGGGTCTCCAATTGCATATTTCCTCTGGATCACAAACTTTAGGTATGAATTTGATATTTCCTTTATTTATAATGGCTCCTATTCTTTAAGAATGATAGGCTTCAAGATAAACTTTGTGCAGATCAGGACCTATATGCTCTTAGAGATGTTTGTAGAATTCACAGGGAAACCCATCATACCCAAGGCACTTGTCATCAACCATGGAATAGACAACTTCTTTAAGGTCTTGGAGGGAAAGAATTTACTCATAGAAAGTACGTTGCTCAACTGCTAGGCAGTTTGGAGTAACAGAAATACACTTTCTAAGAGCTTCCTCCTGAGCAACTGAATTTCCCTATGAAGCAAACACATTCTCATAGTGATGAACAAATGCTTGCAGGATGTCAGGGAGACTGGATAGAATAGTAGTTCCTTGTTTGATCCTTTTAATCCCAACATTGGTATGATGGTCTCGAAGAGCCTGAAAAAACTCCTTTGAGGCTTTGTTGCCAACCTCCAACTAGTGGAGACGAGCTTTGATTTGAGCTCTGCAAGCAGCATAATTATCAACAATCTTTTTATCATGGCAAAGCTTGGCTAGCTGAATTTGTAAATCCACATCAAAGGGATTGAGGGTGAGAGCCTTAGATGCTTTTTTGAGGGCAAGCATGTTGGCTTCATATGACCATTTTCTGAACATTGTCAATTGATGCCCATACATGTACAAGAACTGAGCAGTTTTGGTAATGGCATCATTCTACCATTGAAATCCCCTTTGAGAATGCAGACCTGGCTCCAAATTTTAGACACATAGGATGTGTGAGATGGTGGAAGCATGCATCAGCATAGACATGTTAAGGAAGAACTAGGACTTGGCCACCTTTGAGACAGCTGTTCACCAAGAAATGACAAAATAAATCGGATAGTGGTCAAATAACATCACATCTAGTAAGGGAATGATAGGAAGATCTCGATCCTCAGAAAAAGAGAAAAAAGATTTTGTAGTGATCATAGCACGATCAAGGCATTTTAAAATGTGGTCAGAGCTAGCTTGAAAGTTGGACCAAGTGTGCCAAACCCCACTATCCTAGTGGCGGTTGGTATTGGGACCAAAAAGGCCCAATTTATTGCACATGTAGTACCAAGCTTCTCTTTCCCTAGCTATCCAGTGAAAAGGTAGAATGTTGTCTTTATCAGAGGCCACTTCAACCATATTGAAGTCCCCACACATGACCCAAGTAGCTAGAGGAAAATTGTCAGCCAGTTAGGCCCACATCTAGGATCTTTCCACAACATCATTGGAAGCATAAACATTAATGACTCCAAAAGAATGATTGTTAATGGAAAGCAAAAGCCAAATAATTCTATGTGTGGGGTTAGAACCATGTGAAATAATAGCAGAATGAAGGTGAGGTGACAAGAGAGTAACTACACCACCTCAGCCAGCTTTGTGCTAAGAAGAAAACATAATGCCATCCTACCAAATGACATGGCATGCCAAAGCAAGCATGAAACAAAAAATCTTAACTTCTTGGAGACAGAGAAAATCTAAATTACCAAGTCTATGATGGACATCTTGGACATAGCACTTTCTAGGGAGGTCTGTGAGACCTCGAACATTCCATTATAGGAATTTCATGAAAACTCTTCCATATCATCCTTGTCCTCAAGAGACGAGTAGCTACTCTACAAGAAGGTAGAAACATGGTTGAAATTAGATGGAAACCCCTCTAAATTTACAACCCATCATTTCACCTATGGTATCTCTACACATCCAGGAGGAGTACGAGAATGTCGCGTTGTTGGTGGCACTATGGAAGAAGCAGCAAGAGGAGTACATACTCCAGCCAAGGTAGAAGTCCTGGCGGCCACCTTTATTCCCTATGTACTAGCAGGGTTTGAAACCTATGAAACCCCTAGAGTAGGTCCTTTTTCTATCGCTTGCGTCCCTACGTTGGTTGGAATTGATGCTACTATGGGGATAGGAGGAATTGTAATGACTACTGCATAGGATTTATTGGGAGGCAAGGGATTCAAGGTAGCCTTGCCCTTGTGCCCAATAGTAACTCATTCTTCTTTTTTCCCTTCGGCCTATTTGGCAAGCACTTCTTTAGGTGTGGGCTTGACCATAGGCATAGCCAAAGGGCAGTTCTCGATCTTGTGTTCTATGGACTGGAACCTATAATAGGTGTTGAAGAGGTTCAAATAAACCACCTTCTAGGAGAAGGTTTGAGCGCCAATCTAGATTTCCACAGAATCCTTAAGATCCTTGGAAAGATCAACCTTGATGCAAATATGTCACTATGGTTGAGCATTAAAATAATTCTCAGGTTTCTTGGTGACAACTTTTCCAAGGGCTTTGGCAATGGACTCAATGAAAGGCCAGCATGGCAGGGGCAAACCTAGCAACTCAACCCACATAAGAACCCTATGCTTTTTATCATCCAAGACTATGAAGTCACACGAGCATTTTCTAAAAACAAGAAAAGAAGAATGCACAAACCAAGGTCTGTTGTTAAAGATCGTGTATGCTTGCAACAAGTTAGTGAAGAAAAATTTAAAAAAACCTTTGGCAAGGTTTTACACAACGTCAAGGCAAACTCCATGAGGAGTCCAGCTCTTGCTAACCCATTCTTGGAGCATAGCTTTAGGAGGACTCCTACCCATAAAATAACCTATCAAGGTGTCTTGTTCTAACTAGTCACATGTAGCATCAAATTCTTGCAAAAGAAGGATAATGTTAGGATTACCTCATGAAAAACCTTCAAGACAAAATTGCATGGGTGTTTGTTCTATGGTGGCGCCATGGCAGTTCAAAGTAGCAGCGTGAACAATAGAAACAACTGGTTCACCACTGGCCAAAGCCATTATATCCTAGCCTAAAAGGTCTCGTAGTAAATGTGGTGTGACAAGTGGTGCCTATAGAAAGAAATCTCAAATGAAGAGTTGTACACAAGAAAATTGAAAGTTTGAATGAAGCAAGAAACCCTAGCAGAGCGAAAAACCTCTTTATCATAATTATTATTTCAATCAAAAATTTAAAATCAATTCTCATGTAATTTTTTATTGAATTAATAATTATGAGAAAAGGTTGATTTCGTCAGCTACATAGCCATTTCCTTATATATATATATGTATGTATGTATGTATGTATGTATGTATGTATAGATACATATATATATACATACATACATACATATATATGTATATATATGTAGATACATACATACATACATACATACATACATACATACATACATACATACATACATATATATGTATACATATGTATATACATGCATATATATACATACATATACATATACATACATACATACATATATATATATGTATGTATGTATGTATATGTATATGTATGTATATATATGCATGTATATATATATATATATATATATATATATATATGTATGTATGTATGTATGTATGTATGTATGTATGTATGTATCCTATTTTATATTATACATGTTTCTATAAAAACATTATGTTTAAATTTATTTACATGTTTCTATTTTGATTATTATACATTTATAATAATTAAGAATATCTTAAAATAGAATAGAATAAATTTTTAAAACTTAGTTTTTTTCATATGTTAAGCAAAAATAGATTCAAACCCAAGACCTTCCACATGAGAGGCTCGCAAGTTACCATTGCGTTGTAGGCTTTTGCCTTAGTTTTAGTCATGTGTAATATATTTATTTTTATATTATTTATTATTTATTTATATTAATTTGGTTCTTAGTTTACAAACATGTTATTGTATTTGAGATATTTTAAATATTATTAATTTAAAACTACAAGTTCATAAAACTTTTTATACATTACTAATTTATATATATTATTTTTTAATGTGTTAAATATTTAAATTTGATAAGATTTATAATTAAAAATAAATAAACTAAAAAATTGGCAATCAATTTTTTATTGAAAACATAAAATAAAAGGTATCAAAATAAATTACCCGTCATAAAAAATTCATATGGCAGGTTTCCAAGCCTCCTTTAAATTCAAGTATGTATTTTTTACAACTAAGATCAAAATAGATTATCTATTCTATTATAATTTTCTCTTGTAAAAAGGACTCCAATCATTTAACTACATATCTGAAATACCTTCTCCCCACCACCCCCCCCCCCCCCAAAAAAAACAACAAGTAATATCATTAAAACACAATTCAAAATATTAATATTAAAAAATGTCTAAACAAGTGGAAGTTAAAAAACTAATGATAATTAAAAGTACATCCAAATTTTAAAAATATATAAAAAAATGTACAGTTAATTGTCTTTTCAAAAATTTCTTGAACTTATCTCTTGTTAACTTTTTACATTTTGCTAGCAATTGAGAAAAGGTGCATTCTAATGCTGCCTACCTCGAATAGACTTTTTAATTTTGAATAGGGAACACTTGTAAAATCTACTTTTATTGCTATTTACTTCATGTATTGGACAATTGAATCTCTATGTGAGGTGTGTGATGCATGTTAAGGGTTAAGATTGTCTAGAAGAATCTAGAGAAGAGGCTTCCTAGAGTCTTCCATTGTACAGTCTAGATTAAATGTAGAACATTCTAGAATATAGAATACTCTAGAAAAGGAGTTTCTAGATTTTGATACTCCATGTATAAATATGTGATGTGCACATTCAAGCTATGCATTGTTAGAATTCATTTGAAGGTCTGATGTATGTAAGCAAGTTAGATTAATATATTATCAGTTATATATTTCTGTTTTGCCCTGCTTTCTACATTACAACAGTTATTACTTTGGTTTTTATGTTGTTCATGGCCTATTTTAACATGGTATCAAAGCTTAGGCTCAACTAGAAATAGATTTCTGTGTGGTTCAGCTAGAGATTCATTTAGAGGTTCAACTACTCAGATTCAGCTAGAAATATCTCTAGAGAGATTTGGTGCAGGAAATACATTGTTGAAAGTGGTTTGATTGTAAGGTTGTTTTTTTGCTAGCATAGGCTCTTCAAATGATGTTTTTCCTATATTTGATGGAAGTGGTTTTGTAGATTGGAAGATTGCAGTCAAGAATGCTTTAAGAGAAAATGTCTTATGGAGGATAGTGAATAAGGAGATCGGAGAACCCCGGACTAATAAAGAAAAAGAGAATTGGAGATGCAGGTTGGAGCAAGCTAGAGGCATTATTGGTAAAGCTTTAAGCCCTAATCTCAATAGAAGGTTTTTTGATATTGATGATCTAATGTTGTTGTGGGATAATTTAGAAAAATATTATAAAGATGTTGATATTGCTAGCACATTTAGCATAGAGGAAAAATTAGTGAACTTGGATATTGTTTGTCTTCTTCAAGATAAGGACTTGATTCATAGTCTATTTTTCCTAGTGCCAGACTGAGCATTTTAAATAGTGGTGTTTACCTTTTCTAGTCTAAAATTATATTTTGATGTTGATAACCCTAACATGTAGTTAAACACCAGGCTAAATAGATCTTGCCAATCAAGCAAGTATTGAGCCTAAATCATATTCAATTTACTCTGATAGTCTTTCCCTTTTTATTACACTTCTAATCATCATTCCTTTGAATAGTTTATTCCATAGAAACACCCTTTATTATTCACGTATAATGATATCACAACGAGTAGTATGTCATCTTTCTCCTACACTATGTTTCTGCAACTGTGATGCTACTTTAGATGGATGATTTGATGCACTTCCATAAATAATTTCTCCAGAGTTTAACATTTTGGGATACATATTATTCCATTAAATTTATTCACATTGTTACAAATGGGGTTGTGCTTAGTTTCATCTCTATCTTCTGCAACATCTATTTTCATTATTTGGTGTATATGTTGTTCCCTCCAT
Organism: Cupressus sempervirens; assembly: GCA_028749045.1. Classification (NCBI taxonomy): domain Eukaryota; kingdom Viridiplantae; phylum Streptophyta; class Pinopsida; order Cupressales; family Cupressaceae; genus Cupressus; species Cupressus sempervirens. The sequence continues at coordinate 565,564,990 of CM053793.1, read as the reverse complement.
CTTATCCTCATACTATCTTCTTAGTACTTTTTTGAATCTCCTACAATAGATATATCAATTTGCAACTTAGAAATCTCTATTATTTTTTGTTTTTTACTATGTAATGCCTCTAGACGGATGAAGTGTGTCCATCTTTCATGATCAATCTTTGTTTTCTAATGCATATTTTGTGTTTTATCTTTACCCTATAGAATGGAAGGATCATTGCTCTGATAACACTATGATGAACCAAACTTCTACCATTTCTCTTTTCCATTAAAATCTTTGGATGTTGATTCTTCAATTCAAATATTGGGTTTTCATTTCTTGGTAATGATGTTCCATACTTATGAGACATCTAGAGACCATGTATAAATAGGTCATCAAGACCTCTGGAAAGTCACACCCATTACAAAAATTTGATTATATTAATATTGATCAAAGTATGTTTAGTTGGTCAAAAAATATTTAGTATTGATTAGGGCTTATTTAGTCAATTAGGAAAATATTGTAAAATTAATAAGATTGTCTTCTTTGTTAATTACATTTATTGATATATTGTTTGATAACACTGATTATTGTGATATATGATCAATATTTTGTATTGATAACATGTATTATTTTAATATAATATTAGAATAGATAGATTTATCAAACAATAAATATTTTTATTAGTATTGCACTTCATTATTTCATTAGTGTATACTTTAATGGGTGTCTATGACAGTTTAGATATTATCTCTTTATCTATCATTCTGGGCTCATGACAAATCCTCATATAATTGATCTAAAATCTTTGCCTCTTGAAATAATACCACATCAGCACCACTCGCATCAAAAAAAATTTATAATGCAAGCCCTTTTGTCAGAGGAATTCAAGCCTCTAACATTTCATAATGTGCTCTTATTTTCCTCAAGGAGTGCATGTTGCACTCCTCATCCTTTTTCTAACAGTAATATACCCTTCTCAATCTATTCTTTGATTTTAACTAAATTAGACTTTCCACCCCTCTTCTTTGGAGTGTTGATTTGATCTTTCTTGTTCATGGGAGTTTAATTCAAGGAATAAAAATGAGAATAATAAACATATTTACGTAATTCCCTTTTTGGGGGTTGACAACCATTCTCTTTATCCTCAATACCATCTATAGCACCCTAAACATCTAGCTTATTTGTCCAGTCATTGTGTATTGCTTTACTTTTCTTCATAACTGAATTCATTAATTGATCATCTGATTCAACATAATCATTAATATGTGCATTCTAAATGTTGTTAGAGGGGTATTTTGGACTTCCTAAAAAATCCTCATGTGACTCACATTGTTGTGTAACTAACATTTCAAAAGAATCGAGGTCACTTTTAACTCCAATAATGGAATCCACCAGATGTGAGCAAGAGATGACATGTCTCCTATTTATTTCAATTGTTGTTTGACATATAATAATTGGAGGTATATATGGTGGTATTGTCAAAAACTTGGAAAATGGTCAGTTATCCCTAAAGCCACACACCCACCTATCCTATTAGGACAATTAAGTCAGTAGGTGAGTTTGAAAATCCAAAAGAGAGGGAAAATATTTTAATACAAGACAAAAGGAATGAAGCCTCATTCATTTGAAGAGAAACAAGAAGAATATAGGAAGAATATTGGTAGATCAAAGTAGAGGAGAAAGGAATAATTAGAGAAGAGTTCAAAGGATAGAAGGAAGGTTCAATTTCAAAATATGTAGCAGCATGTGTTGAATCTCCCTATCATTTTGTAAGTTCATTTTTGTTTTTTCTATGAAATAGTGATTGCTCTAGGAGTTATTGTATGCAATCTTGTAGTGTTGCATGTTTATATTTCAAGTACAAGTTGTCAGTTAAAGTATTTTATTTCTAGTTGAAGCCATATACTCCTAGATTTGTATTCAGTTGAATCAATTTATGAATAGAAAGAAAGCAAGAAGGCATACTAGTTGATCCAGTTATTTTGGCTCATTGTTGTCTTCTTTCTATATATTATGCATGTTGCGTTGAGTCTTTGAGAAGATTAGAGTTGCAAGCTCTCTATCAATTTTGTTTTATGTGTTTTAATGGTGGAGTAAATCAGATAGCAAGTTTTTTATTTACTCACTCAATTCAAGTGTTAACTGAGCTCTCCTTGTGCTCACTTGGTCAGTTCATGTTCTAATTATTTTTGTTGAATCATAATAGGTCCTACTAAGTCTTACTGAGCTCACTCAATTCCTTTGTTGATCGAGTTCACTTGGTCATATTGTTGGTCATGTGTTGAGTCTTCTAAGCTACACTTTTCTTTGGTGACTGAGTTTACTCAACATCACTGCTGCCAAGAAAACTTCCACTTGGCTCCTTAACATGTTGAGCTCACTCAACACCCACTGCCTGTCACTCGACATCCACTATTTTCTGAGAAATTTTTAGTTTTGAGTTGTGAAGTTTTATTTATCACATGGTATCAAATCTTTGAGTCCCCACATCCTCATGAGCTTGAGCATTTATTTTCTAGGTATTTGACATGGCAGAAGATGTAGGAAAGACATGGCAGTAGCCACCATCATTTAATGTATAGAATTATGATACATGGGCAAAGAAAATGAGAACCATCATGGTTGTTAATGATTTATTGGATTTTTGATCAATGGATTCAACGATGTGATTGAATCAGCACAATATGTTGCCCTCACAAATCCTCAAAAGACTCAACTGAAGGAGTCAAGAAGAAAGGATGCAAAAGCATTAACTCTGATTGAGGCATCAATGATAGAAACTATTTTTCCCAAGATTGCAATATAAAATTACCCAAAGGAAGCATGGGATATCCTTGAGACTAACTTTAAGGGGACTGATAAAGTTAGAGTAGTGAAGCTACAAATGATCAGAAGAGAGTTTGAGAACCTTCAAATTAACCTATTGCAGAATTCAGCTCAAGAATCTCCACTTTGATAAACCAACTCAAATAAAATGAAGAAGAGTATGAAGAGAAAAGAATTGTGGAGAAGATATTAAGGATTCTACCTAAAAAATATGACAATCTTGTGATGACCATTGAGGAAGCAAAGGGCCTCACCACATTGACCATGGATGAGTTTATGGGAACTCTTCAAACCTATGAGCACTGGATCAACAAATCAACAACAACTTCCCAAGAGCAATCTTTTAAGCTCAAGAGAATTCAAGAGGTGGGGGAAGAGGAAGAAATGGCTTCGGTAGAGGCTCAAGAAGTAGAGGTAGTGGTAGAAATGGTCAAAGGAATGTTGATACAGAAAGCTCAGGACAAGCAAGAAATCAAGAGGGAGTAAGCACCTCTCAAAACAGCTTTAGAGGAGGTAAGAAGAATTACAACTCCAATAAGAGCAATGTAGAATGCCACTACTATCATAAGTTTGGACATTATGCAAGTGAATGTTGGAAGAAGCAGGATGATCAATCAAGATAGATTGCAAATGTGGCTGATGTGAACATGTGAAATGAAAATAATCCCACAACCTTCATCATGTGTAACATTGGTGAAGAAGGCAGCCTTGAGGTAGGGTACTTAAACAACAGTTGTAGCAACAACATGAGTGGTAATGAAAGTTTATTTACTTTTATTGATAGAAGTTTCAAGTCTGAAATTAAGATGGGAAATAATGGAACCACTCCCATTGTGGGCAAAGGGTCTATAATGGTCCACACCAAGCAACATGAGAAGGAGATACAAAATGTATATTTTTCCCCAAGTATGAAGCATAATTTTATGTGTTCAACAACTCATTTAAAATGGTTACAAGGTGCTGATGGAAAATGACAAGTGTGTCATTCATGAAAAGGATGGGAGTAAGAGAATACTTGCTTTAGTCCAAATTATAAAGAGCTAGATGTTTCCCTTGAAGATAGAGAATTGCTTCTCTTCTCAAGTCAGTATTGCACCTCCCAAGCATACATGTACAATAGTGCATCAACAATTAGCTCTTAGGAACATGATTGAAGACCCCTCCAACCTATGGCATCTTAGATATGAACATCTTGGCTTTACTAGTTTAATTTTTTTGTCCAAGAAAAGAATGGTAAATGGTTTACCAAGTATTGTAGATTCATGTGACAAGTGTGAGGCTTGTATTTTGGGTAAGCAACATAGGCTTCCCTTTAATTCTGGTAATTCTAGAAGGGCAAGGGCACTATTAGAATTGGTGCATTCTGATTTAGTTGGCCCTATGTAAACCACTTCTATTGGGGGAAGTACTTATTTTATGAAATTTATAGATGATTTCAGTCATAGGACATGGGTATATTTCTTGAAAAGAAAATTTGAATCATTTGATAAATTTGTTGAATTTAAAATCCTGGTTAAAAAAGAACATGGAAATTATGTCAAATACCTTAGATTGGATAGAGGAGGGGAGTATACCTCCAATTTGTTTATAATATTTTGCATGAAGAATGACATTAAGAAGGAGCTTACAGCTAGTTATACTCTGCAACAAAATGGAGTGGTTGAGAGGAAGAATAGGACCATTGTTGAGATGGAAAGAAGTGTGATGAAAGAAAATGGACTCCCAACTGAATATTGGGCAAAAGTTATAGCAACAAAAATATATTTGATAAATAGATGTACTAAAAAGTTAGTTCATGACAAGATTCCTCTTGAGGTATGGTCAAGAAATAGATGGAAAGTTAAACACTTGAGAGTGTTCAAATGTGTAGCATATGCACATGTGCCAAAGGAATAAAGGAAAAAGTTGGATGACAAAGATGTTAAGTGTATCTTCACTAGTTACAACTTGGAATCAAAGGCCTATAGGTTGTATGATCCAATCACCAAGAAGATCATCATTCAAGAGATTTGAAGTTTCTTGAAAATCATTCATGGGATGGCTTGATAGATGAATCTTCAAGCACTTTAAACAAAGTGTTGACCATTGAAGAAGAAGATGACATTTGTGATTAGCAAGATGATGGAGTAGCAAACATGGAAAGTTCCAAACAAAGGCAAAAAGGAAAGTAGCCTCAAACATGTCAAGTTTTAGCTCCTAGTAGTTCAAGACAACCCTAAGTTGGCATGCAAAATAGTAGCAGTAGCAATTCTAAAAATTTAGACCCCACTCTTGCCTCCCTATTGACAAGAAAGACAAAGAATTTAAGGGAGATAAACTAAGAAGAAAGTTGCGATGAAGATTTTGATGAGAGTAAATTTTGCACTATTTTCTCATAGTGATCCAATCTACTTTGAAGATGCTATGAAAGAAGAGAAATGGTGTAATGCCATAGATGCTATTGAAAGAAATGAAACATGGGAGTTAACTAATTTTCCTCCCAAGAAGCAAGTAGTTGGAGTTAAATATGTTTACAAGACCAAGTGCAATGTTGAAGGAAAAATAGATAGGCATAAGACATGTTTAGTGGTCAAGAGGTACAAGCAGCAATATGGCACAAATTATGATGAGACATATGCCTCAATTGCAAGAATGAAAACCATGCATGTTGTCATTGCAATTGCAGCCCAACACAAGTGGAAAGTATATCAAATGGATGTGAAGTTTTCCTTCTTGAATGGTGTATTGAAAGAAGAGGTGTATGCAAAGTAGCCACATGGTTATGAAGTCTCGAGTGAAGAACACAAGGTGTATAGATTGAAGAGAGCTCTATATGGGCTCAAGCAAGCTCCAAGGACATGGTATAGTAGAATTTACTCATAACTTATTAGCAATGGCTTTAGCAAAAGCGATGGTGAGATCACTCTCTACATCAAGGCAATAAATGGTAAGGTCTCAATTTTTGTCTTGTATGTAGATGATTTAATCTTCACTGGAAATGATAATTTCCTAATTGGTGAGTTCAAAGAGGCCATGAAGAATGAATTTGAAATGAAAGACCTAGATCTTTTTAAGTATTTTCTATGCATAGAAGTAAAACAAATGCATGATGGCATCTTCATCTCTCAAGAAAAATATGCAAATCTGATCTTGGAGAGATTCAAAATGTAGAGTAGTAAGGAAACCCCAACAATAATAGCAGTAGGTCTGAAGTTGAGCAAGGAAGATTGCGGAAAAATTTTGAATCCAACATGATACAAGAGTATGTTTGGAAGCTTAATGTATTTAACAATAATTTGACTTGACATGATGCATGTAGTAAGTCTAATTTCTAGATTTATGGAAACACCAAAGGATTCCCATTGGAAAATGGGAAAGAGAATCCTAAGGCATGTGAATGGTACCAAGGGATTTAGCATTTTAACACTGTAGATAATGATTTCAGTTGGTTACACTGATAGTAATTGGGCTAGAAGATCAGATGATAGGAAGAGCACTTCCAGATACATGTTCCATATGGGATCAGGTACAATTTCATGGGCATCCAAGAAGAAACCTATTATTGTTCAATCTACAGCAGAGGTTGAATACACAACAGTGAATGCAACAACATGTCAATCTATTTGGTTAAAGAGAATTTTGACAAATTTGAATGAAAGGTAAGAGGATGGAACCACATTTTTTTGTGACAACATTTCCTCAATTACACTATCAAAGGATCTACTCTTTTGTAGGAGAAGCAAACACATTGAGATTGGATATCACTTCATTAGAGAGCTCGTGGAGAATGGAGATATCAAAATGGAATTTTGTAAGTCTAAGCAGCAGCCAGCAAACATTTTCACTAAACCTTTAGGCATAGCAAGTTTTGTTCACCTAAGAAGGAATCTTAGTGTAGTTGATTTGGATCAAGAGTGATCCTTGTTTGTATGGTTCAAGACAAAGAGGGAGTGTTAGAAATTTGGAAAATGGTTGGTTGTCCCTGGAGCCACATGCCCACCTACCCTGTCAGGACAGTTAAGTTGCTAGGTAAGTTTGAAAATCCAAAAGAGAGGGAAAATATTTTGAGACAAGACAAAAGGAATGAACCCTCATTCATTCGAAGAGAGATAGGAAGAAGACAAGAAGAAGATCAACATATCAGAGCAAAGGAGAAAGGAATAATCAGAGAAAAGTTTAGAGGATAGAAGGAATGTTCAGTTTTAGAGTATGTAGTAGCATGTGTTGAATCTCCTTGTCATTTTGTAAGTTCATTTTTTGTTTTCCTATCAAGCAGTGATTGCTCTAGGCATTATTGTATGTAGTCTTGTAGTGCTGCAAGTTTATATTTCAAGTGAAAGTTGTAGGTTAAAGTATTTTGTTTCTGGTTGAAGCCATATGCTCCCGAATTTGCATTTAGTTGAATTAGTTTATGAATAGAAAGAAAGCAAGTAGGCATACTAGTTGATCCTATTGTTTTGGCTAATTGTTGTCTCTTTTATATTTATTATGCATGTTGCATTGAGTGTTTGAGAAGATTAGAGTTGCAAGCTCTCTGTCATTTTTTTATATGTTTTAATGATGGAGTAAACTAGATAGCAAGTCTATTATTGACTCCCTTGGTTCACGTGTTAACCGAGCTCTCCATGTGCTCATTCAGTCAATTCATGTTTTGATTGTTTCTATTGAGTCACCAAGTATTATCAAGCTCACTTGATTCCTTCATCAACCAAGTTCACTCGGTGTAGTGTTGGTCATGTGTTGAGTCTATTGAGCTCCACCTTCCTTTGGTGACTGAGTTCACTTAGCATCCACTGCTGCCAAGCAAACTTCCACTTGGCTCCTTAATGTGTTGAGCTCACTCCGCACCCACTACTTGTCACTCGACATTCACTGTTTGGTGAGCAAATCTTTTTTTGAGATGTGAAGTTTTATTTCTGACAAGTATGAAAATATTATATCCTTCCTCAAGGGAATGATCCATCCACATATCAAATGCACTCACTTTAACTAAATAATTCCCCTATTGACATAATGAAATGGTTGAGAAATTGGCATCATAAGGATTTTGTCAAAAACATAATTGAAATGAGAAAGTTCAAATCTTAGATTTGATAATCGGGTTAACAAATAGATCTGACTTCTTGCTTAATATGCTTGATAGGCCCATTATCTATTATCTTATGATTACTCATTTGAATTCCACTTGTAAAAGCATCTTTAGAATCTTTGTAGAGGAAAATTGAGTTTAAATTTAAATTTCTATCCAAATTTGCAAGATTAACATCTCCATTTTGTATACCTATAGATTGGGAATCACTCCCCCAACTTAGGTTACTCATATTCTCATGTAAAATGGGATCTAAAGAGTCAAAATCATTCCCCTTTCTTGGACTGGAATATTTGTCATATAAAATGGGAGACTGTAACTATAAATACTTGGAAATATTATCAATACTTTCATTGGACAAGCCAACTTTTGGTTTCTTAATGCCACATGCAAAAGACTTGTGGCCAAGTAAATGGAATTTATAACATACCTTTTTAATAGATTTAATCAATGCCATCTACTCCCAAGTACCCATCTTGGGAGACTAACTTGATCCTATCCAGTAGGCCAATGCTTGTGTCAAGAATTACATACACTTTGACTGGAACATTCTAATTACCAAAGAAATTCTCATCCAATTTCAAAAAGATGCCTAATCAATTATGTAGTGTCTGCCCCTAGTTCACATTTTTGTTATTTTTGTCGAACTCTTTTAGGCTAATTTTATGTTTAATGATTAGTAGTATTGTTTGGTGATTATCAGATATTGTCTTAGATTCAGTTGATTTTTACTCTATATTTCATAAATGCATGATGATTATACACTATTTTTAGATATTGATGGTTTATTATCATATGTGTTTTCTAATGGATACTTACCCCATACTTGTATGTGTATGGTGTGCGTGTTTATTTTCTTTATGTATGGCGTTTCTGATGTGGTTAAGGAAGGGAGTCATAGTCACTTGCTAGTCGGGATCTACATGATGCACCACTTTCTGCCATTGCCTATTTAGCTTAGAATATTGTGTTTGTACATGCATGAATTTTATGCAGGTTGCAGGTACCGGGTATTGACTTCCCTGAATTGCCAGGATGAGCGTACCCTATCACATTATCTCAATGGTAAGAGAGGGGAGATAAATCTTAAGTCCAAATCCTAAACTCTTTAGCCATTAGTCCTAATTGATAATTAGGACAAGTATCTGAGTCGAGTACCCTCCGAATGCATCGAATGACGTCAATTCGTGATTATAACCCTTTAGTTTGATTTAGTATGTGTTTTGTTGTAATGAGTTTTCGTATGTTGCTTTATGAGTCTTTGGTGTATTTTCTATTAATTAAGTTTAATTAAAAGATTAATTAATGATTTAATTTAATAGAGATTTATTATGAGATTTTAATATTTAATTATATTAATTAATTGAGAAATTAATTAAATAAACAAGAATTAAATTTGAAGATAAAGTTAAAGTTTAAATTTAGAACATGATAATATTTATTTAATTTAATAATAATATATATTTAGAGTTCATTTTTAGATAAATGCTAAATATTATTATTATTTAAGTTAATAAATATTTTATCAAATTAAGTTCTAAAATAAATTAAAAAGTGAAAAGATATTAAATTATTAAAAATATTTTAGTTCACATGATATATCCATGAGATTAAAATAATAGAAATTAATTAAAAGATAAAACATGTGAATTCAATAAAGATATTTAATTGCATGGAACCAAATTTTATAAATTAATTAAAAATAGAAGTCAAGTGGAAATTAAATAAAGTTATTTAAAAATTCATTTAACGTGCATAAAAAGATAAAGAAAAGATTAATAAAAAGTTAATATGGAGTTAAGGGTTGTGAGTAAGGAGTTCTCCCAAGTGAATGCACAATCAGTGCCCCGATTTAAGGAGACAACTCTTTATCACAATTAGAGGGTTCATTTTTGATGGACACGAATTTTTTAGAAAAATTTTGGGAGACGAATTTTGGAAGCAAATTTGGAAGCGAATTATGGAAGGAAAATTCGAGAAAAGTTTTAGAGAGAAGTTCTTGGATAGAAGCAAATTGTCTCACACATCTTCTCGGCGTTGTGATTTTAGCATCAGAATCTAGGTAGATTCTTTTGTTTTAAATTGCACAATTAATTACGTTATTTTAATAAATTTTTCTTCTTCGTGACTGTGAATCTGAGTGTTTGTATATTGTTACAACGAATCCTTCAATCTTGTAATTTTTGGAAAATCTTGATAGGCGTGTTGATTTCTTCTATGTACAAATAGATCAAGAGAAAACTATTTAGGGAAAAAACTTCGTTTTGTAGATTAAATAAATTAGAATTTGATTCGGGGAGGGTTGAAATAAAAGATCATCTTAATTTGAAATTTGAATGGTTAGAATAATTTTCTCTATCAGATTTTAATGGTGAATATTTAATTAGAAATAAAATAAAAATTATTTGATTATTTAAAATATTATTATGAAAAATCTAAAATAAAATAATATTTATATTTAAGTGGTTATGAAGGAGTATTGTTTTACCATAATTTAAATAAATTAAAATTTTAATTACATATATTAAAAAGTGTTAATATATATTATTTATGATTAAACTTTAAATAAATCTATAAATAAAATGATATATATTCATAGGGAGAAGTTTTATTGAAAATAAATTAAAAAATAATAATAAATAATATATAAAATGACCCCACTCACCATAGTAAAACTGGCGGCGTCCATTAATTGGCATGTGCAAATTGCAGAGTACGCAGTGTACCTGCGTGGATTGTCGCGCAGGCATGTACAGGCTGGCGGTATAGTTAAAGGCCCTATGCGATTTAAATCGCATGACATGTTCATACTTCTAAATTGTTTAAAACTTAGTTTATATAAATATTTTATTAATATAAACATGCCATTTCAAAAGTAGTTAAAAATTTCGGTTTGCTATGTGGTTCAACATTATAAATTTGCTAATTATATAAAAGGAAGCTTTAATAAATGTCCTTCATAAAGTAATTAAATTCGATTTGTTTTATGTTCTTTTAAAATATATATATATATATATATGCTTTTTAGCATAGTTAAACTTTGATTTATTATATGGATAAGCTTTAATATTATAAATTGTATTTAATCTTTAATAAAATTTAATTAAATTGAATTTATGTTTTATTTATTAATAATTCAATTGTTAAATTATATTAATATTTTATTATGAGATATAATAACAATGAATGTAATATATATTTAAATAAATTATTAATTTATTTATTTGATTAAGATTTAAATAAGATATACTAATAAGGATTTAATTTTTGATGTAAAGAAAAATTATTGATTTGAATAAAATCGTAATTATTTTTAATTGACAGTGGTTAGTTTTAAAAACTTGGATAATGTAAACGATTATTAAAGTAAGATTGAATTATTAATAAATATTCACTAATAATGTTAGTTATATTTATTATTTAATAATTCCATTATTAAAGGAATTGGGAGTATTGTATTTAACACTCAATAAATAATTTAATAAATGATTATTATTACTTTTAGCCATCTTATGATTTGTAATTATTAATACAGGAATGGCCAAAATAGTAAGGGTTAAAGTATTAAATTTATATACTCGAAAACTTACATTGAAAACACAAAGACTGTTATATTATTATTTAACTCCACTGCATGTTACAAATCAAACCAGAACTTGATACCTACACCATGTGTTATGTGTATTTTTGTTGTTTTAGGTTTTGGGGTTGATAAGATGTTGACCAGTTTTAGGTTGATTACCAGAGGCTCGAGGGTTATGCGATTGTGGTGTTCTGATGATTTGTTCTCGATCTTTCTAGCCCAACCATGGTGATGTGTTGAGTATGCTCTATGATGTGATGTATTTACTGGTTATATTTGCTTTCCAGTTTCCTTGTGTGAAGCTGAGGTGTATGTTTATGAGATACCTAACTTAACCATTTTTGAGTCTCGATCAGTTATGCTTGAGTTATCTTCTAGTCACCTTGAGAGGACTAAAGTGTATGATTTGTTCTTGATTATGTCATTGTGTGACTCGTTTTGACTTGACCATTTTGGAGTCTTCGATCAGTATTGTGATTTATTATTGGGATACTTTTTGGTTGCTCGTTGGAGAACCATTGGATATTGTGATTTATCATTGATGCCTTCAATTGCTGATAGAGAACTATTGTGATCATTATGATTATTATTTGATGCTTTCTAGTTCTTGTGGAGAACTAATGTGATTATTGTGGCTTATCTTTTGATGCTTTCCAGTCACTTGTATAGGGCTGAGGTGATTTTTTGATTTGTGATTTCATGTGCCTAGGGTAGGTTATCTATGTGTAGTGTCAGGAAGTGGCTTGCAATGGGAGCCGGGGCCCTAAGTGGCTGCCAAGGTAACTCATTGTAAGTTGTTTTAATAAGTGATAACATTTACACTAAATGAGAGTAAAATGAACCTAACAAGATTAATTATATGTTCTCTCCCATGCCTTGAGTGCTAGTACAGACTAGGATGGGGTAGAGAGAACGCTTGGTTACGACCTTGCATTTCGTAGTATGCCTCGTCAATATGAGAGGATACTAGTGGCCGCAGGGATCACTAGGGACCCGGGATTTCTAAGGGATTGCTCGGGTAACTTCTACGTGACTTTTGCGATGACACTTTCCCGCTTGCATAGTAGATTCCCTACACATCTTTGTGGTGCCTCTGGGTCTAGATGTTGATCTATGTGTTGGAACCTTTGAGTTAGTATACTTTTAGGATTTCCTAGACTTAGAGAGTATTTGTGATTATGTGATTTCATATCCTATATGGGACTTGAGACTATCTCCTCAACGTGGTGGGAGTGGACCATTTAGGTTTCACACAATCGGGTGGTAGTGCTTTTCACTCTTACCATTTGAGATCCGTTCGTTGCTACCATGGTTGAAGCTTCTTCAAATGCTTGTTCATAATGTTTAGGTGATGTTATCTACTTTGGAGGATCATCTTATGCTTTATTCTTGCATGTTAGATTTCTTTATGCATATGATGTAGTATGTTTTAGGAGTGATGTCCCTATTACTATAGTACCAATGATCTCTTCGGTGATTTGGGATGTTATGCGTGGGGGGTGGCTAGGACCCATGATGGTCTAATGATGCTATTGATGGTTGGGAGGAACCACGCACTTAGATTTGTTGTGTTTTATGATAGATGGATAGTTGTATTTCATGTTGGATGTTTATAACTTTCATGATGGATGGATGTATCATGTATAGTATATGGTTTCATTTATTTTACTGTACTTTGTATCATGTATTCTTGGAGGATGATGTATCTTTATTTCTACTTATGTATATTCTTTTAGGCTTTCATACCCTGTGACATGTAGAGTGGATGATTGAGCATTCTGAATTAATTTGCCAAGAGGTATTCGGAACAAATGTAAATTAGGACTTTATAATTATTCTTTCATGTGGATGTGGTAGTTTTTAGACTTAGATTAATTAAATTTAAATGTGACTCAACGTCTTGGGATCCTTAGGGAATGTAACATGTTATGTATGTTTGTTGATGATTACATGTTATTGCTTCCGCTACTATGTGTTTGATGTGTATGTTATACTTTCTTGTTTTAAAAAAAAAAAATATTTGGCAAACTTAGTAAAATTTTAGGTTAATACTTTTGGATCTCTTGGCAGGGCATTACAAATTAGCCATGATTTCAATAATATTGCTAGTTCTATATTACATTGAAAGTCTCAGAAAATGTATCCAAAAAGGAAAGAATCTGCTATTAAATTGATTAACTTGGAAGTTAGGGATCAAAGCCTGCATGCAAACACCTGGTCCCCTAATAGACCAATATTTGTTTTGATAGATCTTATCTCTGAATAGAGATGAATTGAAAAGAACACAAAAAAAACCCTTATTTCTTATTAATGTAGGAGATTTTATCAACTCCCTCTCATTGAGTATTCAATGATTTGTCTAGGGTAATTAGAATGTTCCAGTCAAAGTTTGTGCCATAGATCTTGCTTGAATGCTCAAATTTTTTGATCCCTATAACTCCTACAAAAACCAGCATTGTTGCTCTCCATCACAATATTTGGTTTCACAACCGAGAGATGTTGTTAAACATTGTTAAAACCCATTAAATAATCTATTAGGATCTTCCTCAAGTTCTTGTTATACTTCTTGTGAGGCACTAGATCTTCAAAAGTTATATCAAAATATTTTTCCTTTTTCTTTCATTTACAATTACTTGAGATTCAATATTACATATTGAACATTTACTTAAAAAACTGAAAGAATAGAATAGAAATTGAATTTAATTGCACCTCTTAATATCTATTTCTACTCCCAAATTCTTGATAATGTTCTCTTTTAATATTTTGATCAGTTGATATTCTTTGGAAAATATTAAATTAACACATGACAAATATTAGATAAATATATCATAATTGAAGTGGAATGTCCCCATGAAAGCACATGTAAACTTTTTCTTTTTTTTGGTTAGATATATTCCATTTCAAATTTTTAGTTTGAAAAGATCTTCATTTTGCATTAGTCATTCTATTTTTTATAATACTTAAATCATATAGAAAAATTAAATAAAATAATAAAATTAAGATTTAAATTCTTTTTTTTAGAAAATACATTGGATTTCAAAAAGAATGCATATGTAACACCTTTTTCTTCTAATAGATTTTTATTTCATTCAATTTTTGAATTCTTAAATCAGAGATAAAAATAGTTTAATTAAATATAATATTTATTTAAAATTTAATTATTAAACATCAATAGATTAGATTCGTATTGTGAATCTTAATCTCTAATATTAACCTTAGATTTGTATTGTGAACCTTAATCTCTAATATTAACATTAGATTATTTATAAACATAATCTTTGATAACTTCCAAAATGACATTATTAAGCTGATTTATCATATCAGTTACTACTAATATTAAAAATAACATTACTAAGTCCATTTATCATATCATTTGTATATTAGTATTTGAATAGCTCACTAAGATAGATGGAATTCAAGATTTTCCAAAGATTAATAGATCATACACCATGTTAGTTAAGAGATAAAAATAGTTTAATAAAATATAATATTTATTTAAAATTAAATTATTAAACATGGGTGGATTAGATTTGTGTTGTGAACCTTAATCTCTAATATTAATCTTAGATTATTTAGAAACATAATCTTCTATAACTTCCAAAATGACATTATTAAGCTAATTTATCATATCAGTTGTTACTAATATTAAAAATAACATTATTAAGCCCATTTATCATATCATTTGTATATTAGTATTTGAATGGCTCACTAAGATAGATGGAATTCAAGATTTTCCAAAGATTAATAGGTCATACAAAAGTAAATGAATTTTAGAATGCCTCATTATTCGAAATTGAATCTAATAGTCTTCAAATTTTAAGAATTTCAAATTTTAAGAATGACATTCAGATTAGAACGGGTAACTAGATTACATTGAATCTTCAAAAATGAAATTAATAATCAAAGAGGTGATAGAAAAAATGACTAAAACGAGTGAGAAGAAAGCATGTTTGAACTAAAAATATAGCAGGTATGACTTGCTTTTCAATAAAATAAAATAAATGAATATACAAATCATGCTGGCCCCAAAAGATGATCCATTTGAAGAAAGCTTATATCTTCTGGAATTTTTAGATGGTCCAACATATTCATAGTGATAATGAAGTTATCAGATGATCCATCATTGTGGTCCATTTCCATTTGAGGGAGGTCAGCCAAAAATGGCAGCTCTACATCCGTGTCTGTAGTTGCACTGCTTGGATTTCGATTTGCCTTCAATATGATCATACCCATCTCTTCACTTTTTGAATTTTCCTGCAGGAAATCCTGCAGGATCTTCTTCCAATTGCGTTTGCATTTGATCTTGAAGTGGATTGATCATGGCCATCTCATGACTGTTGAGATTAGTAGAGGGAATTTCCCTTTGATCTTCTCCACATTGCATTTGCATTTGATCTTGAACTGGAACGATTATGCCCATTTGATTGTTCAAATTAGTATCCACTGCAGATGAGATTTTCATTTGATCTTCTTCCATTTGTATTTGATTTTGATTTAGGACGATGCCCATCTGAATGTTGGAATTGGTAGAGAGAATTTCCCTTTGATCTTTTTCTGATTGCATCACTCCATTGTTTAGATTAACTTGCATTTGAAATGCAGCAGCATAGAAATTTTCAGGAAGAACAGCACCGAAATATGATCCTGTTGGCGGATGTTGATGCATTTGAAATGCACCCATTTTGCTAGGAGCATACAAATTTCTATCTTGATGATCCCATTTAGAATTGCTAATAAGATTTGCCCCCATTTGAGGATGAGCATAAAAATCGGACTCTTGGTGTTCATGAGTGTGATGAGCATCTTTGCAATTATATGATGAGCTGCCATTGAATTCCTGTGCAATGTCTTGATGAAACTCTTTGCAGCGGATTCTGATGTAAACCGAGCATCCGCAGAGTATTGCAAGCTGTCGGCCTTTGTTTAGAAGCCCTTTCTTCTTGTTCACAAATGTCATACGCCGCTGCAATTTGTGCTCCCTCAATCGCTCCTCCAACTTCCTTCTGCCCCTCCTCTTCTTCATCTCCATCGATTCTTCTTTTGCGTGTTGATGTTGAAGATTTGGAACAACAATTGCAGTTTCATTTGCATGGTGTTGTTCGCCATTGAATACTTGTGCGATGTTCTCCTTAAACTCTTCCCACTGAATTCTAATGTAGATTGAGCAGCCACAGAGTATTGCAAGCCCTCGCCCCATCTTTAATATTCCCTTCTGCCGCTTCATAAATGTCTGCCGTCTTTCGGCTCTCTCTTCCCTCGAACACACCTCTAGCTTCTGTCTACCCATGCTCTTTGATTTTCTAATATCTAAATAACAACAATTGTCATATAAATATTTGCTTAAGGTTTTATTTGATCTAATAAAGTTTATTCAATTACAAGAATTCATGAACTTTCTCAAACCCTACTAAAATGTCATTCCCACCTCATAGACATCTAGTTTGAACTAAAAACAATAAAATCTTAAAATAAAAAGGGGGAAAAAAATACACCACTTTGTATGTAAAATTCAAAGTTATACTTTATATTTTTTTTAATCTAGGGCTGAATTTTTAATAAATTTAAATTATGTTTTGAATTCTAAATTTCATCACAGATGCATTTTAGATTCTTAAAAATACTGAGCTAATTTCTGTCGAGAAGAGAAAAATGGACATAACTGTGAACTTGACTTGAAAAATTTATACAATACTTGATTTAGATAGTAAATATTTTATTAAATCTAACAAAAAGTGTCTTCAATTACAAAAATTGGAAACCTTTCTAAAATCCTATTATTCTTAATAAAATAAAATATAAAATACATAAGATAAATGCGTAAAATTCAGACACAATCAAATTCCACAAAAAATTCTTATGTATTCCTAAATGGATTGTAGAAATCAAATGATATTAAACTATCTAAAATGTTGCAAAGTATTATGTGGGACTATTTCACATTCTTGAAAATCTAGGACAGAATTTTGAATAATTTTTTACCAAAAGAAAAAAATACTGTTATAATGGAAATTTGAAAATCATATTAAAAATAGATATCTAAAATTTTAATGTAACAAGATGTCTTTAAATACTTTACAAAAGATTTAAATAAATACCTGAAATGCGAATATATATCACAGATGAACTTTAAATTTTTGTCTAGTGCTGCTCTCATGAATTTTTAGTAATCTAGCTTTAAATTTTAGATCAAATCAGAATAAAATAATTTTAAAATGTCTTATAAATAAATGGAAGTGAAATTAAAGCACATCTCATGTAAAATCAATTGAAAATAATAATACTATTGAGTGTTGAGACTGCTTGATAGAGACGAGTGAAATTGTCTCATCCTCCTCCCATTGGGCTTCAGCCAAGTTGTAAATTGTTTGAACGTGAACGTGATTGAAATTAGTTGTTATAAATCAGTTAAAATTAGCGATTAGAATATAGTAGTTTTATAATTTGTAATAATTTATATTTGTAAATTAATAAAAATTATTTAGTTAAATAATAAAGATTTTTAATTTGTCAATAGTGGCATGTTGTGATGGTTAAGTTGTTGAGTTGTTATCTTGTCATCAAGATGAAGATGAGGTCCTCCGTTTGTGGCCTCATTGGTTCATAGCTCCAAGTCAAAGCTTTACCCCTTTCAAAATAAAAATATTTAATTTTCTTAAAATTAATATTAAAATTTTTAATTAGAAATATAAGATTTTTATATTAAATAGTTTTTAAATCAATTATGTATAGACACTAAAAATATATATTTTTAATTAGATAAATTATTTAATAATTTTTCAAAAATATTTAGATTATTTTATATAAATAATATTTTTCTTTAAATTTGATTCTAATCATTATTATGTATTAAAAAAATATTAAAAATATATGGGTAAAACTATTTTTCAGTTATTTATAAAAGAGAAATATTTGCTTTGAAGAAAGAGGGAAATGTTATATCATAAAAAATGAAAATAAAAAATTGTATAAAATCAATATCATTATCATCTAACAAAAGTACAATTTATACTATCTAATTATTTGAGCATAGATATCAAACAAATAACTCAAGGCAAATATATGTACTAGCTAAGCTTAATGTGCTTAATGTGCAAAGCTTTAAATTCTAATACGAATTTTTTTGTTAAGATCCAAAAGAACCATCTACTCCTCCTTGCTCTTGTAAAAATGATTCATCATTCAAATATATATTTATGGAGTGAAGTGTGATAATTAAAAATATATAAAGAATCAAAAAAAACATAGTGAAGTGAAAGTTAGAAAAGCTAAAAGATAATTAAAATACATCTATATATAATTTTAATTGAAGATATCTATTTTTGTTAACTGCAGAATTAAATTATCTTGTCCTTACCATTCATCGTTGGCTTCCACGGATAAGGTAAATACGAGATAAAATAGACCAAAATTGCTTATTTTCAATTATACTATTTAAGGTACACATGTTCTAACATGAAACTCCTCAAGGAAATATTATGGGGTAGTGAAATAATGTATATAAACCTGTCAAAATTACGATTGGAATATATTAATAAATGCTTCGTATTTTCATTTTTAGATTTGTTTCTGAAACAAAATATTTTTTCTTTAAAATAGTGCTCAGCCTTCTTTTTGGACAGTTTTTCTCCAACGGGAAACGTGGCTTCCGCGTCACGAAACCATCATTTCTTTGCAATCGAATTTTTGGTGGTTTTTTTAAAATTTCAAAATGTAAACTTGCAGTTATAGTGAAGTTTCATGTAAACTGCATGTAATCGAATACTGACTCTTATTTGTTATGGATGTAGTTAATTTTATTTGAATATTTTTTATTTTAAAATTGAACTTAAAATTTTAAGGCCGATTAAGTAGCCGCTGGCTAACTAGTCGATTAGATTATTTAAATTGAAATTTTTTAATTTAAAAAAAAATTATTTAATATGAATATCTATCTTACATGTGCCTTTGGTCCACGATCAACCTTATACCTTATCACAATTTGTGACAAGCAAGCTAATGTGTGTACCTTCTCATAGAACACAGTACCTTTTAAAACCACTATTAACTTGCACTAAGCAGGAGAGATGGTGCAAGCTCCATATTCAAGCAAAATTTCTACAAGCAAATTCCTTGTTGCAGTCTCAATATATCTTGATCTCTAAGCCTATACGGAAGGAAACATTTGAGAAATTAAGATACACAAAATGTACATTTTGATAAGTGTGTCTTGATATAGATGTGTTACTATTGTGTCATTTCTATAAGTATTTTTTGAAAGAAGTTTTAACTGAGTTATTATATTCTCATTTTCAATAATTCTTGACTCCTTTGAAACCCCTGTGCAAGCAAATAACGGATTAAATTCATCTTACCCTATTAGCCCAATGTAAAATATTTACTTTTCTTGATGCAATTAATAGGCATACTTACAATATCTTACATGAATGCAACTACTATGCCAAATATCTATCTTACATTAAGTATGGTAGGATCAGAACAATATATAAATATCACTGTACGAAATCATGAGCAAGTTGCAGATGTAGAAGTTGGAGAGGGTTTGTTTGATATTGGGAAAAGTCTGGACTAACAATCATATCTACAAAGCCGCCCATGCCTTTTTTCCTATAAAATAGCCATAATAAATTTATAATGTTAAATCAACCTCAAAACCTTATCATAAACAAGAATCACAATCCTCTCATATTGAAAATTGAAAATATTCAAATGCTACTATTCAATCTCATAAGGGTCTGTGTAAGAAATTATTTGTGTAATTCTTTGTTTAAATATAACTTAATTTTCTTTACTAAATCTTGCTAAAGAAGTATTTATAAACAAATTTCTCAACAAAATTTAAGGTAGAGGATAGTCTTTCCATTCTAAGTTGTAATTGATTCAATGCAAAACTCAACCTAGAATGGAATGACTATCCTCAACCTTAAAATTTTCTGAGAAATTTGTTCATAAATACTTCATTACCAAGATTTAGTAAGTGAATGTTTAATCATGTCTCAAGCTATTGATTGTTGTGTGTGGGTTGTATGTTCACTCTTTATAGAGCTCTTTTAATTTGATGGTTATTTTCTTATGTGTTTAAGTGAGAACTGTCATCGTTTTTGTTTTTCATTTCTTCGTGGAATCATAGTTAATTGTATTATTAGATATAATTGTGACACACATAATTCAATACCTTGTAAAAAATCTTATATTTAGTTTAGTGGAGATCCATTTTTCAATTCCTCTCCGTCAATCTATTTTTGTTTCTCTTAGGGCATTATGCATTTTTATCAATCTGAAAATGCATTTAGTTATATTCAAAATTATTTTTGTCATTGTATTGTTATCAACTATGGGAAAATCTAGAGCTGAACATCTTATTGATCATGTATCCTCCTCAAATATAATGACAATATAATTCAATTAGTATTATAAAGAAAATATAATTTCATATTAGTATTATACCTCAATTTTTTTTAGAATTATGATACAATTTGGTTGAGTACTTGGATTATGGTTCAAATTAGTTTACTATATGGGCTAGCAATTAATTTGGTTTAGGATTAGAATTTGAATCAATATATAATTAATTTGAAGTTAAATTTGATTTAAGTCTTGAAATAATTAAATGCAAACTTAATTTAATCTTTAAAAAATAAGGTACGGGTAAAAGCACAAACATGTGTCAACTTTTATAAAGGAAAAGTGATATCAAAAAACTCTTCAACTTTAAAGACATAAAAGTGGCATTTGTGTTTAGAATTTGAAGATGATGTAAACTAATGAAATATGTAAAATTGGATGAAGTTTATGTCTATAAATTTTTTTTTAAAAATTGAGTAAAAATTTTATTTATTTTTGAATTTTTAAAGTCTATTTTTTAATTTTTTTAAAAATGCTGAAAATATAGAGCTTTTTTCCCATCAAACAAATATATGCAAATGTTCATATTTTGGTTTGATTATGGAATATGTTAGAGTTGACATGTATACCTAGTGCACCAAAAAGAAAAATTGAAATTTGACAAATATTTTTCAAGTTATAACTGGTCAAAGTCAAAGTTATCAAAAATTGACAGTTTTTTTCTCCTTTCAAACTTTTTCCATCAATTCTACATATTTTTTAAAACAAATTACATATTCTTGAAGAAGACTCTCTCCTCTAGTGCAACATTAAAAAATAATAATTTTTGAACATGATTTACTATTATTTTCGTATTTTTGAATAGAGATCTTCATGAATCTTAAAATACCTACTCGTAATATTTTCAAATTATAACATATTATCCATAATCAAAATAATAAAAAATCTATATGATCATAATCTTGACTCTGAGACCTACAAAGTATATTTTTAGTTTTAAAAAAAACTTCAATTTAGTAGGTCAAATTGGCCTTCAAAGTGAGATGTTTGTAGAAGTTCTTAATTTTTCTTGTGTGGCTACCACCTAGGATGCCACATAGATAGTTACAGCCGAAACCCTTTTGCTCGTAACCCTTTCAACCAAAAGGGTTTCAGCCAAAACCCCTGTCAGCCCATCAAACTGCTAGCAGTTAGTTTGGCTATTTCATGTATAAAATAAGATTTTTGTTTTCTTTTTTTTAATAAATATAGAAAATAGTGAAAAATAGAAGAGCATTTTCGCAAGACAATGATTTTTGAAGCCATTTTCAACAAATATTTTGTGGTTTAATCAGAATTGCAAAGGATCAAATATTTTTAAGGTGTTTTCTCCCATCTACTTATTTTTATTTTTTATGTATTTTAAACTGAAGCATTAGCTGGTATTTAGTGTTCAAAATCTAAATTAATTTTTTTTGTTTCTATAGATTAAAGTATTCAATAGGTATTAAAAAGAAAAGATCAAGGAAATATGATAGAATAAGAGATGACAAAATGAAAGGTTATGCAAAATGTAACCAAAACCAACCTACTAAAATTCCTAAAAAGGATGAGATTCATGAAGAGAATGAAAGTAATGAAGAGGAAGAAAATGGCAGTTCTACTGATAGAAACAAATTAGAAGGCATAACAAATTTGATGGATTTGGATGAGGAACTATTTTTTAACCAAATTCCATCTAAAGATATGATAAATGATAACACTATTAGAAAGCATTGTCAAAACATGTGGGATGAATATTTCAAAGATGAAAGTATATTTGGACAGGCACAATTATTTGTCAAGTTATTTAGGAGAAAAGATATGAGACCTATTTTGGAGTTGTTGGGTGTTGATAACAGGAAAAACCGTGTGCATAATATTAATAAACAATAGTTGAAAACTTGCAAAATGCTTATAACAAAATTGACAACACAACTCAAGGAGGTGATTTGAGTAATGCACGTAGAGCATTGATGACTATAATATCTAGTAGAAAATTGACACATAGAAAATATGTACATGCAATTCCTGATGTACTACATATATCTAGAAGAATTATTTAGAGATACATCAAGAGGAGAAATATGCTAGATGATAATATTGAGAATAACTAGGTGAACATTTGTAGAGTTCCTCGAAAAGATAGAATTTTTGAAGATGTGAAAAGACAAGTTATTGAATTTTGGACCACACATTCTCGTGTTTCTTCCAACAGACGTGATACTATACAAATTAAAGATCAAGAGACAGGTGCCAAATTTGAACATCCAAAACATTTCATAGATATAACTCAAAGTGAATTATGTCAAACATTCAAGCAAGAATTTCAAATGTCAAAATATGTCAAAGAATGTTTGAGATTTTGCATCCTTCCTTTGTATGCATAAATAAGATGGTGAAACTTGTTGTTGTCAAAATCATGTTGAATTTGGTCTACACTTGCAATCATATAAAAAAGTTATGGTAGTACTTGATCCTAATCTGGTCATCCCTAGCAGTACAACACAATTTGTGAAGTCCATATTATGTGATAAATTAGAAGATTCGGATGAGTTTAAAGTGCAATGCATCAAAAACCAGTGTCAAGATTGCAGAGATTTACGCAAATTTTTTGAAATGCAAATTGAGAATATTAATGAATCGACACCAGTTTCGTGCATGAGATATGAATATGAGACATACCAAAATAAGACAAGAGATGAATCCAAAAAAATTGTATTAAAGGAGAGTGAATTGTGTTATGATGAGTTTATGACCAAGTTTCATCCATTGATATATCCACATATACAACATTGTCATGGTGCACAATGGCAAGCTAAATAGTTTCGTGATTCCAAAAATTGTTTTCCACCTAGTTGTATACTTTTAGTTGTAGATTTTTTTGAGAATTATACATTTGCACCTCAAATAGAGCTTCAAGGGCAATATTATCATTCTGAACAAGTTGCAATATTTGTCCAAGTCACCTATAGACATGCACAATTTGAGGTAGATGAGATAGAAAGGTTGGATGAAAATAAATGCATCATCATCAAAGAGGTTCATTTCCATATTAGTGATGATAGAGTTCATGATAGGAGTTATGTGGCTCATTCTTTTGTAATGTTCTTTGAAGATCTTAGAAATTATGGAATAAATGTTTCAGAGCATTGGATTTGGTCTAATGGAAGTGCAGGTTCATATACCATGCAAACTTACACATTTATTTAACTTTATTTTTAACTTATATTTATTTGTACATGTCTATTTTGATTTGTTACATGTACGCAAACAATTATTTCTACTTATCAATTCATGTTCACAAGACAATTCAAATCTGCAAAAGTATTTAATTAGTTAGCAATGCAACATGCTAGAACCAATGTTAGGTTTTTATGAAATTTATTTGAAAGTGGACATGGAAAAGGGGAGCATGATAGAGCAGGAGCATGTATAAAGCATGCACTTTGACAACATCAACTTGTAGGTAATTATCTATTTAATGTGCATATTTAATACTAATAGCATATATTTTAAATTATATATATGCATGTTGTATGTACATATAGGGAATAGGATAGAGAATGCAAATCAAATTGTTGAATGGTGCAAAGTTCATTTTGTTATTCGAGATACTGAATACAATAAGCGTTATTTTTGGGAAGTGAAAGGTGAACTTTATGTTTATTTTTAATGTATTTTTCAAATACTTGATTTTTTTCTTAAATATTTATTTTGAAATATGAAAATTACTTTTTGTATTGTAACAGATATAGATCAATCTAATCCTTACAATTGTCAAATGATTCCTGGTATTAGAAGTTTACATCAAGTGATGACTATAGGAAACCATAAACCTCCAGTAATTAAAGTAGGAGAGAAAACATCTTTTTGTGATGACTGCATTAAGGACAATCCAGTGAGTGCATGTGAAAATATTGTGAATGGATATGTTTCACATTGGGATTTGAAGGAGATAGTTAGAAAGCCTCATTTTGAAGATGCAGATATTGACATTGACATTCATGATCCTATATATTCAATTGATTATGAGCGCATTTCTGATTTAGTTATGGCAGGTTTGTGTGCATATACATATATATAAATTAATATACATGTATATTCATTTTTAAATTAATTTATATTTATCTATTTTTATATACATGCAAGAGATATTTTTGTAGTTCAAGCCTTACTAGATAATGTGGAAAATGTAGACTATTATCTTTTAAGATGCACAAAAGAAAAACACAAGTTGCTAGGAGGAACTATAGATGCTAATGAACAATCATATCTAATTGGATCAGTTGTTATTGAAGAAACATATTATCAAAAGACAAGGGTAACTGATAGTGGTATTGAATTTATTGAATACAAGCCTGGAGGAAAATTTTTACATTACAGTAACCATGTTATAGCAACCAAGTTACAATTTGAAGCAATACAAAGAAGAGGACGTCGTGGAAACTGTCTATTGAAGAACATGAAAAAATTTTAGAGATAATAAAAACTGGAGAGGATCCTAACAATACAATGTTTGTGGAGCTCTAGTTACCTATGTACTTATTGTGGAGCTCTAGTTTAGCTATGTCTATATAGCTCTTACACTTTCACATTTAATGTTGATAGGACATTTGTTTTATAAATTTTTATACATTGGATCATTTATCTTGGATATGCAAAATTAGACATGTTTTGTTATTTTTATTTAAATTAGACATGGATATCTCATTTAAGATAACCTCTTAGGACCTCCCCTTAAGACAACCTCTTAGGACCTCCCCTTAAGACCACCTATTAGGACATCCCCTTAGTACCACCTTTTAGGATCTCTCCTTAAGACAACCCCTTTAGTATTTGTATGTATTTGTATGCTTTGTTTGTGTTTTCTTATGATTGTTAATGATGTTATGTATTTATGTACATATAATCTTTATGTTCTTATATGATCCATTCTTTATGTTTGTACAAAATCTTTATGTTTTTATATATGTATTAAATTTTATCAATTAAATGTTGTAACATGCATTCTTTAGGTCATACTCTTTATGTGTTCTTATGTACATGTATATGTTATATTCTTACATGTGCATTAATCTACATTCTTATATATGTATAATTTAGGATCTCCCCTTAAGACATGTCATTAAATATAGTTAATTATACTTAGATTAAGGCATTAAAAATAATAACATATACATAAACATGAATATTGAAAACATACATGTTTACATTTAACATGAACATATTTACATACATCTATGAAATAAAATATACATGAATATTGAAAACATGAATAAGGCATTAAGATGAATAACATATACAGAAACATGAATAACACATACATAAACATAAAAGATTAAGACAATAAAAGATCAATAACATGTACATAAATATTAATAAAAATTATATGAATATTGAAAATATGTATTACAGTTTTTATGTTCGTATGTATTCTTTGTGTTTTTATGTGTATTCTTATATGTAGTTCACATCATGTATTCTTTACTAGTAATATTTATGTTCTTAAATACATTTAATAAAATAAAAAATACATCTATGAAATAAAAAATACATTTTAATCTACATTCTTATGTATAATTTAGGATCTCCTCTTAAGACATGTCATTAAATATAGTTAATTACACTTAGATTAAGGCATTAAGATGAATAACATATACATAAACATGAATAAGGTATTAAGATGAATAACATATACAGAAACATGAATAATACATACATAAACATAAAAGATTAAGACATTAAAAGATCAATTTAACATGTACATAAGACATTAACAAGTACTCTTTATGTTCTTAAATATGTATTAAATTTATTGATTAAATATTGAAAACATACATACATTCAACATGAACATAAGACATAAACATAATATGTACATCTATGTAAAATAACACATCTATGAAATAATGTATGCATACCCATGTAAAATGTATCCAAAATGCCATATAAAATGTCTCCAAAATACCACATCAAATGTCTCTAAAATACCACATGTATCAAATGTATCTAAAAGAACATGTACATCCATATAAAAGTATTTGAAATAAGACATGTATCTGAAATAACATACATATCCATATAAAAGTATCTAAAATAACACATGTATCTGAAATAACATACTTCGAGCTAGATAGCAAAGTATCTAAAATGACATGTATATATATATATATATATATATATATATATATATATATATATATATATATATATATAATATCTCAACATCAATGAAATAGGCATGTGTAAACTAAGATCAACCACATCCCCCTCCTAATCCTTGACCCCAAAAGTCTCTACGATCTAGATCTGGACCCTGTGTCAAATGAAAGAAATTTGTAAAATTATAAAATCATACACATGTATATGTACATGTATTATATCATATGTACAATATATATCTATCAAATATATAATAAAAAATACATAACATACCTATGACTCATGTCGTGCAGGATCTGTCAAGGTCTGAAGATCTCCAAAATGCAATAGACTATCACTAAGACCCTATAGAACACACATGTACATGTACACAAGTTAAATTGAATCACTCAAGAATATGTATGTATAGACCTAAGCACATACATATAAAATATCTTGAGTACACTAAAAAAACTACATACATGTGTAAATTATAGTAACAAATAAATGTAAACATATATAAATTTACAATATTTACCATAGCATCATGTAATGCTCTACCAATCTGACTGATATCTGAGTCATGTAGTGATAGAGTAATCATTGAATCATGGAATGTAGGTGCTCTAAAGCTAGGCTATGCAGGTGCTATAGGATCTTGAGTAGGTGTGGGGATAGGTGCTATGGGGACAGGTGTTGTATGGCCCTCTATAGGAGCAAGTGTTGTAGAATGTGCAAAGATATCTTCTTGTCTCTATGAGGGTTGTGATCCTACTTTGTGTGACAAAATATGGCTAATGTGTCCACCAATGTCACAAAGAGGAATCCCCATGACTATCTACAATGCAAGATATGATCCAAGAAGATTAGATGCTAAATAAGATACCATACGGCACAATGCATCCACATCCGATATAGCTGAAACCTCTAGTGGTGATGGTATGTCTTCTATCTCATACAAATCATTAGCTCATGTACTAGAGGATGTACCTGTTGAAATAGGACCACGAGATCATAACATATATATGCCACATCTATATGAAGATATCTCCTGTAAGTGTGTGGCAACTATGGCAATGCTAGAAAATATCTTACTCCTAACTATATCATCAAGAGCATTGAACCTGCAGCAGTCATCTGTGGACCTCTCAGCATAACCAAAAGGTGATTACATCCATACTATCTAAAAATTGAATGAATTGAAATTGAAATTAACTTTCATCTATATTTTTAAAATAAAACTAATTGAATTCTTATAATAAACCTATAACTTAACTAACACTATAAATACTATTAATCTTAAATTATAAAAAGAAACTAACTAAATTTAATACTTCATAAAAGCAACCCATCTAAACTAATTTTAAACTAAAAAAATTTTTAAAATAAATGTGAAAATCTAAAGCAATTTAAATAAAACATTTACTAACTAATACTAACTTAAATACCATCAACTAAATCTATAAAACTTAACCAAATAACATTTAACTATATAACCATTTAATTACTAAGCATTAATTTCAACTAAATAATAAAGAAAACTTTATTTAAACTCTACTTACAAAACTAATCTTACTAAACTAAACTTTAAGATGAACTAACTAAATTATTAACAAAACAAAAAAAAAAAAAAAAAATTATATAAACTTAAACTAACATACGCTTAAACTTTAATAAATTTTAAAACTAACTTCATTAAATCTATTTACAAATGAAAAAGGTAACTAACATAATAAAACATAAACTAAACTAACCTAACACTAACCTACTTACTCCTAACCCTACCTACACCCTACCCTATCCTTATACCTAACCATCCCGCTTGGCCACTAGCCAAGTTGACTTGACCCCCCAAATGAGCGCTTCCCCAAGGTTGGGCGCGCTGCATAAGGGATCTGCGCACATCCCCAACACCAGGATGTGATAGGGCTCATAAAAAGGGGGAGACTCCAAGGAAAAGGCATCAAATCCAAGGGTCTCCTCAACAGGTCTTGCCCCCCCCCCCAGCACAAAACCAAGACAAATATTTGAGCGCTTAGGAAGAGTAAAGAAGATGGGGAAAAAAGGTAATGGGGATAGGTGATGTCATCAGTATACATGATGACACTATCAAATCAATCACCTAGGGAGAAACAGGGGTAGATAGAGACCAAGGGGGTAAGCATTAAATTAGAAAGTTAATTTGGTAAGAATAGGATATTTAGATATATGATGCTATATTTTATTTTTTTGAATCTCTTTTAATTAAATTTTAAATGTATTTAGTTTTAGTATTGAAGTTAGTTTGAAATTTTGAAGTCGTCTACATCATTATTTAAAGAACTTTTACTATAATGTTGTATAAGTAATGTAGGAACATAATTTTATTGATATAAATCTAATAACGAAAGTTTCAAAATCTTAACGATGTATTCATCCTCTAGAGTTTTAAACTTAAGATGAATCGTAGTGAACTTTCACTTCTCTTGTAGGAGATCAAATTTAAAATTTAGACCATTTTAATTATTAATTTTTAATATATATATATTGTGTGTTTTGCCCTCATAGTTTGGGCATGACATTTGAACCCACCATTTCCCATTTATTAATGGGCACAGGGGTGTCTACAAGTCTAAATCTCTCTGACAATCAACCTCAGCCCTATCCAGCATAACCTAGAAAATTTGTATAATCGACATCATGATGTAAATAAAATTTTTGCAAACAATTGTTTGCAAAAATAAAGAGGAAACTCATCCTTCTGTGGCCACCGATGATGCGTAGCTAACCACCAAGGATATATAAATGAAGCAACGAGCTAATCTATACACTTCGTCACTGAATAACCTCTAACCCTAGGCCTATCTATATAAAAGGGAAACATGGTCTTCACCATAGTGGTGGAGACCTCACGATCAATCTATGAATACTTCACAATGCAAGTGACACTGTGAGAAAGGGAAGAGTAAAATGTCTCAATACTAATATCATCAAATGGGTTATACACAGAGATCATCTCAATCATTTGGCACAACTCATCTTTAATAGAAACAATCTTCTCCCTATTAGGGAGAGTTGTAGAAGCCAACAATGTAGAATCAAGATAGTCGAGAGCATGAGATAATCTAGCAATGATATCTACCAATAAATGTTGTCTCTCCTCGATAGATGATGTCAATCCATGTGTTGTGCCTGACCCAGCACTAGGACCACCTCCCTAAACACTAGCCTCCCCTGAGGACGTAGGTGCTCCACTAGTAACAGATGCCATAATGATATATGCAAAGATCTCTATCTATAAATGCAGAGTTAAGATATACATACATAACTACATATAAAACTAAAATTTAAATTTAATTTAAAACATGTATGTATATAAATATGTACAAAGTTGAATGTAACTAAAAATATGCACATGTTATTTAGTACATATAGCTCATGTATGTGAGCATCTAGCTCAAATATGCACATCTAGCTCATGTATGTGAATAAAAAATATACATGTATGTTATTTAGTAAATCTAGGTTTACTGTGTTAATGTTTTCTAAAATGTAACTAATAGGTTTGTAAAATGTAATGTTATTTAATGTAACTAATAGGTTTGTAAAATGCTATGTTATTTAGTACATATAGGTTTGCTATGTTAATGTTTTCTAAAATGTAATTAATAGGTTTTTTGTTAATGTTTACTATGTTAATGTTTTCTAAAATGTTATTATATAGGTTTGTACTATGTTAATGTTTTATCAAATGTAATTACTTTAGTTATCTAAGTCTCAACTTGAATTTTCTATGTTTGAGATCATGTAAAATCTACATTTATGATTAAATGTACATATTTAATTTAAAAATACTATATATTTTTCTATCTTTAACATATCAACATCTAATTCTATAAAAAATATTAACTAGTCTAAATAATTAACTATTAAAAAAACACTTAAAATAAATTTAATTTAATTATTAAAACACAAAAAAATAATTCATTTAATTAATACTATCATCTAATAACTAAAAACATTAAAAAAATAAAAAATGCACCTACTTGTTATGGCCGAAACACCCTAACCGCTTGATAACCACAATAGTCAAATGCAACAATGAAATGACTGTCGACAGTAATTTTTTGATATTTATCAACCCAAGGGGGTTATGACCAAAAGGGTTTCAGCTGAAACACCCTCTACCACATCAGCATGGGAAAGTGCCACGTCTGTACGACTGAATACGTTTCAATCAAAATGCTTTCGGTTGAAACCTTGATGGATATCACAAAGGGTGACACAGGTTTGTGCTTCGACCCGTACCTAAAATTAAATTTGAGGTTCATATTTGTGTAAATCTCTAAAAAAAAAAAAAACAAATTGAGTGAGGGACTAATCATAAAGAAAATTGAATCCTAACCCTAAATAACAATAATAATAATTAAAATTAGCAATAAATGTATTCGTTAGTATCATGCTTAATTATCACATTTGTACACACACACACACACGCACACACATCAATGAGAAAAGGAAGAAAATCAAATCTAGGAAGTCAAAAAAAAATGGACTTTCTAAGTTCCTTACTATAAAGCCTTCCAAAAGTATAAATGAATACATACTTCAAACTTTTAATAAGAATATCGAGTGGAGGAATTTGATTATTAGGTAGGGAAAAATTAAGCACTCCAAGTTCACCAAATAATTGGAGGAGGAATTTGATAATTGAGTGATCTTCCGTAAGATTCTCTTTCAAATAAAATGATGAATGAAAGATCTTTTAAAACATTTTTGTTATTCTCATTTATTGTGGGAACTTACGATCCATGCAAATCTATTGGTCAAGACCAATAGAGTAAAATAGGGCCTAGAAAAAGTGAAATGCAAAGATTTGGAGATCTTTTGATAAATATTTCTCACCTATTTTATATATATTTATGCAAGCATAATTACGCTATCATAACTAGTCAAAAGCATTCTTATACTGAAGATTTTGACACAATTTTGCCCAACTGTAATGTTATGTAAATCACATGCTTTCCCATTGGGGTGATATAAGACCTTCAAAAATCACAAAAAAAATTAGAATGACAAATTTGAGGTTAGCATATCCATAATATCAAATTTGAGGACTTCAGAATTAGCAAATTTGAAATATCAAGGTGGTTTTCAAGGGTGTCAAGGTAAGCAAGTCAAAGTCCAGATGGGAAACCTTGTATGTCATTGACTTAAATGTATAAAACACTTTGTGGGAGTTAGTAGAAAAACATGTGTTGAAAAGAGATGGGACCATTAAGAGATAATTTCCTTGCTTGTTGGGTTTAGGTTATATTATGGAATCTGCTATGGTTTCTTCAAAATGATGTAACAATCTTATAGGTTATTACTGGTGATATATTTAACTATACATGCTTTTTTAATTGCTACTATAGGATAACAAGTTTGATCCTTTGATGTTTAGATCCTCTTGAATGTCTTCAAGAGGTGCCAAATAGAGAACTAATTAGTTTCATCATGTGAAGAGAATTTATTTTAAATCAAATACATATCTTATGTTAATGCATTTACCCTTGAGCATTAACAACATGCGCTGACAAAATAGGTTGCTAATCTATTTTTGCTCTCCATAATTGCAAAATGTAATGATTATGAGAGTTGACTCTATCATCGTTCCTTTGAGGCTCAAATTTTTTTCTCCACATTTTGCGCCCTCATACAAATTTGATCCATTTATATTTACTACTGAAGGAACATTATACCTACAATTTAAGTGTAAACAATTAGAATGCAATAAATATTTCATTGCAATAAAGGGGGAAACTATTATATTGGGGAAAACTATTATCTTTTATATTGTTTGATTTCCAATTTTAGATTGGTAATCAAAGAATATAAAAGTGTTCTTGAGAGGTAATTGTGGCATGGGAGATTGATGAAACAATATTTGGGGAGCTTGATTTTTAGAATTAAATGGTATTTAATTCCCTTTCTTTTTCCCCAAATCTTGTAACTAACCCAATTTTGAAACTCCAAGCCATTTGAAACTCCAAGCCTATACTAAGTGAAACCTTAAGCCAAATTCAGTCTTGAGTGGAATTGTGGTCTGGTAGTTGTATTTTTGTTTTAATTTTTTAAATAATGATTATAGTTGCAAATATAAAATGTATTTTTTTTTTCTATTAGGATTTTATTTACATGTTTAAATTAGAAAATTAATCTTTTATAAAATATTTTCAAGGTTAAGTTGTACAACATGGATTTTCATTATGGGATGAAAGTAGAAGTGTGTTCTGATGAAGAGGGTTTCGACGGAGCATGGTTCCCTACGACCATAATAGGATATGTTGCCAATGCATAGAGGCCTAAGTTCATCATTGAATATAATAATTTTATAACAAATTAATAGACCCAAGAGCATCTTACAGAGGAATTATATTTAGAATGTATTTGACCTTCAACTCTAGTTGTTAGTCTACCTAAATATATTTTAGTGGATTTGGTTGTTCACATGTTTGAGAATAATTGTTGCTTGACAAGTCTTTTTGTAGATGGTTTTGAATCTCATTTAAGTCATCAACAATTTTTTTTAATATATTTATCCCAAAACTAGAACTCTTCAAGCATATTCTCATTCCCTTGTATGTCGAGCCCATGATTGGGTTAACAAAAGATGGATACTAAAATAGTGGATTTCAACATGACATTGTTTTGTTTAGATTGAGATCCATATATCTTTGGAGCATGAAGTGTATTGCATTTGACAAAATATATTCAATTTTTAATGGCTATGATAATTTATTTCCATGGTTTAATCTTTCATTAAATTTCTTTGTGCCATAAAATATTTCTCAAATAAAAAATAACCATAGATGCAATTATTTTATATTGTCACTATTTTTATTTCCATGCTTTAATCTTTCATTCAACTTCTTTGTGCTATTAAATATTTCTTTGATAAAAATAATGAAAATTGTGTTTTTTTTTTTGGAGTCCACACTTTTATTTTCTTCCATCTAAATACATTTCTCATTTATCTTTTAGGTTTGTTTTCTTATAATTAAAAAAAACATTATTTTTAGGTCACATACATTATATTGTTCACTATGAAGTTCAAATTTACAAGGAATCTAAGTTTGATTCAACATACAAGAAGACATGAGAGACAAATTTAGGGTTCATTGATATTATGGAATTTTCAAATAGAATGAAAAAGGGGTGAGTGAATGTCTCTTTTCTGGAAAAGATTGACAACTTGTGGATTGGTTGAAGTAGTTTTATTTCGAGTTTCTCTTCAATCTATGGAAATGGTTTTGGCTTTTGTACAATATTACGATGCAAATGATAGGAAAGTTAAAAATTCGTAGGGTGTAACATTGTTTGATAATACACCTGAAATTGTTTGAGAAGCATTCAATATTCCACATCATGATCAATATGTTGTTGTTGATATGAAAATTTCCAATGATTACTATTGCAAGTCCGATTCAATTGCATGACATTTTTTGAATGATAAATTAAGTCATCGACAAAATACCAATGTTAAAAAACTAGCCAAATGATAGCACAAAGTTGATTTTATAGAAGAGGGTAGAGATTATATCACTCCATTAAGTAGGGTTTTTGGATGTCCTCACTCAACTCATTTTGAGACATGGATGCTATATTTCATCCACAAAATTTGCAACAAAAAACAATTCAATTGGGTATCCATTATCAGCAATTGCTTGTGTGAACAGTTAATTGATGTTCTTCATAGAAAAACATTCTATATGACATCATATTTGGTCTATTTGTTGGCCTTGCAGAATATATTTCTAGGAATAAATAAGAATGATAGGTTTGGAGAGGTTCATCGAAGAGTTTACAATTGTTTCTCTTAGTTAGAAATGATTGAAAGTGAAAAGCATTTTTGTAGAGTCAACGATGGTTTCACTTTCACTATCATAAGAAAACTTCATGATGAAATGGAAAAAAATATATCCAATGAGGCTACTTATGAAATTTCAAACTATGGAAATTGGTATATCTAATTTCAAACATTCACCTAGATGTAAGGGTTTTTGGCTTCCATGGTTATCCATGGAAGTTCCCATGCTACGCTTATGATAAACTATTGCTTTTGGAGTTGTGTAGACAAATTGTTCAAGTAACAAGACAATTTGGGAACCGATGATTAGATTTATTTAAGTTTCCAATAACTATTGGTAAGTACTCATATGTTGAGCTTGACATAGCAGAAAGTGCAAAAATAGATGTGACCCATCCTTGAATTAATTCTATTGGGGATGTATGATATAACTTTGATCCAACAAGAAGGATATATGGAATTATAAATGGAAGTTACAAACACCAAGCTACATTAGAGGACCACTGGGCAAATGTGTAAATGAAAAAAAAAAAAATAGAAAAAGGGACTATTGAAGATTGTCACTAGAGCTCATGCGATCTTGCAAAATTCATAACATTCTAGAAGGCCTAAAAGAAGATGGGAATCAGTTGCTTCCATTATATGAAACATAGAATATATCTAATCTCCCAATTGATCCAATAGATTGGTACTCTCAAGAAGAAACTTTGATTGAGAGTCAATCAATGGATGTCATATTGCTATCAATAAAGTGGCTCCAAAATCCATTTACATTACTTCTAATGCACTCAGTATATCACACATTTCAATATCATATAAAAGAATTCACAAATGCAACGGATATTGTGAGAGATGATGTCACAGTGGACCCACCTATGGTTTTAGATGAAATTCTCTGTGTAAATCATGATTTTATTATCAATGATGACACTATAGATGAAGATGAAGCTAATTCATCTCCACTTGAAGTGGACATCAATGATTTGACTTGTGATGGTTTGAAGAAAGATCAAATTTTTCATGTTGAATCTCCACAAAATGTTGTGAATACATGCAACTCACCTCATGTTTGATCATATGAACATGTGGAATGTTCTCTATCATCATCCAAAGACTGTATTTCTTTCAAATAAGAATAATAAGGATGGAATACACGCTGCATTTATAGAATAGAGGGATGATTTGGAATTTCTAGGTATTCACATGATTTGAAAGGCAATCAAACAATATAAAAGTGTTCTTTAGAAGGTAATTGTGGCATGGGAGATTGATGAAATAATATTTGGGGAGCTTAATTTCTTAAAAGAGGATTTTCCAATTGTAAGAAAGGTGAAGGAAATGCATGTTGATCAATTGGTCTCAATTGTTGTTAGTCATAGCGAAGCCTCACTCCAAGAATAAGTGTGTAATTTGAGAAGATCAACACTGATGAATTGTCATAAAAAATTGCACACAATTAAAAGTTTTCCGAATAAATCCATGACAGGGATACAAAAGTTTATCGAAGGTTTGGTTTTTAATTTGCTTGATAGTTCTTCCACATTGTGTTCTGTCAATCAAATAGTTCAACAATTTTCTAAGTTAATGCACAAGAAATTACAAAAAGAGGACATTGATATTATGATGTAGAAAAAAAAAGAATATGCAATTTTCACTCACAAAGTTTAGATGTTGTAGATACTATTAAAGGTGTAAAAAACATTATTAACTCTATGAATGTGAAGCTCAAGTACCACTTGGGTCGTGACAAAAGTCTATTGAGAGAAGTTGTCGGTGCCTTTGCACAACACCATTCTATATAGATAAAAAATAATGTCAACACAATCATATATATTTTGAGCATACTCCAATTATGTAATTTATATTGCTATATATAATGAATTTTTTTTTTTCAAAATAAAGTCCCAATATTTTTTTTTAAAAATGTATTAAATCTAAACATGACCAGATGTTTTACATACAATATCACTATTCAATAGTTGTTTCATGTGTGACTAATACAACATACTCTTTTTAAAGATGATGTATATTTTTTGCCCACTTTTATAATTTAATATTTTAAATTCATTATGTTTTTCAACAAACAATGGGTATTTTTATAGATAGTATTTAATTTAGAATAAAGGAAAAAGAATCTTATGATTATCTCGTTGAAAGATAAAATTAACTATGGAAAAAAATGTGATTTTATATATAAATGAATAAATAGAATAAATATTTTCAATGATATATTAAAAGTTATGTATGCTAAGAAAAAGACAATCTAATCTTACTTAAAATACATTAAAATCATATTTTGTTACATAAAATTTTGTAGTCTTTTATTTTATTTGAATTGCTCGAACAATCAAAGTAAAGAAATAAATGTTTTCAATGATATTTTAAAAGTTATGTATACTAAGACAAAGAGAATCTAATCTTATGTAAAATATATTAAAATCATATTTTGTTACATAAGATTTTGTAGTCTTTTAATTTATTTGAGTTGCTTGAACAATCAAAGTAAAGAAACATAGTCTAAATAGTACTTTAATTCTTAATTTTAAGATATGCTACCAAGATGTGCTAATTGTCAATTTGAAGACATGAGAAGAAAATATAAAAGAGAATATAGATGTAGACAAAAAGAAAAGATGGATGATACATAAATTTAAAAACATCATCTACTCCATAATGTGTGTGTGTGTGAGAGAGAGAGAGAGAGATGCTAGAAAAAGAGAAGACATGATGGATACAAAAATAAATAATCAATAGAAATTTCTAAGCAGTACAAGTAATTTAGGCAGTCCAACTGTCTCAAAACAATATAGACCATCACAAGTTGAAAATGAACAACTTTTGATTACATCTTTTAACTTTCATTCAATAGAGAATGACATGCCTCAAATATCTCAAAATAAAATGGACTATATATCATGTGAGCATGAAGAAATAGACGAAAGCCAAAAAGAAAACAATTGAACTGACTATAGTCTACAAGATAATGAGCATAATGTTGGAGACATGGAGCAAAGAATGTTGGAAGGAACACAAAGTGGAAACTTGTTAGAAAGAAATGTGGTTAGAAGGAATTCTAGGATGAAATATCATAAAGATTATAGAAAATGACAACAAGATGAAATGAATGAAGCTGAAAAGGACAATAAACATGTATCTTGTTTGCAAACAAAAAGATAGGCAACGTGTTGCTAGAAGAAGAATAGAGAATATTAGAAGAAATACAAGTCCATAACAATAGTTCGACAACTGCATCAGTGGTTGAAAATGATCATCCTGCATTGATAGGTGTAGCACCATTGAATTCTATGGATGAAAACTTGAGTAAACAAAATGAAGATGTTGGTTGTGGTATAAAGATTCAGAGGAGCAACAATGAAATTTTTGGAAATAGTTATCAAAACCTTCAGATACTCTTTCAATGTCAATTAGATAATTTAGTTATGCCTACAATGTGCTACATGTGTTAGGAGTGTTATGTTCGCATTAAAGATAACCATACAGAAGAAGGTCCAATGTGTAGTAGGTGTCAGCAAGAAAAAGGAAATAACAGATTTTCAGTAGATAACAATATGGACCCGGGTTCACAACCACCTGAACTCGCAAATTTGACTCAGGTAGAAGAAATGTTAATTGCGTGTGTAAGTCCAATTTTGCAAGTGACAAATGCAGTAGGGGCCAATATAAATACAAGGGACAAACAAGAAGTTTCCCTCAAAATATTGAGCATGTATATCAAAGTGTACCACACCCAATACAAGACTTACCTATAATAATAGTTCGAAAAAAAGATCAATGTGGTACAAACTATGACTTTATAGTTAACATAAATTAGGTCTACCATGCTATAAGGTATAAAATTGAAAATGAAAAAATTTATATTGACATTAATGTGTATACTCATGCATTGGACAACATTGAAAAAAATATTGATTGTAATATATTCCATCAAATAAAAACTGTTCATGTAAACATTAACAATGAATCAGAACAAATCATATGTCTACAAAATGAGATGGACGAGGTTAACGATACAAACATAAATCATTCCACATCAATGGCAACAAGACTAGTCAATCTTCAAAATGAAATGGAACTCATACATGCATGGATTAATAACCCCACCATAGATCCTCTGAGTTTGATTGACTAGCCATCAATAGGTACATCTCCAGTTAATGAATATGTTACACCAAGTTTAATAGACATAGCATTTGTGACATTGTTTCCAAATGGAAAATGTGACTAGTTGGATCCACGTCTATGAAGAGTGTACCTCTCTTCAAGAAGGATTTTCAACAAGAAAGTGGATCTTGCCACTGAATCTTCAAATGATCCTCCCAGGATCTGTAAAAAAAATTGACCGTAAATCATCATAGAAACATTCAAACTAATGTTGCGTAACTAAATTTTCCTTCCCTGCAAAAAGAGATGCACTAAGAACATGTAAAAACCCCTCCAAACTATTGTAGATGAGTAGAATGCCTCAAAATGGACTAAAAAATACAATGATTTAAAGAGTACAAAGCATCATTTATCAAAGAAAAAAAGAGTAAAATTCCTAACATCCCATGTAAACTTTGCATATTACAGAAACTAGAAAAGATTTTTGAAGTTAAAAATCAACCAAATCCAAACATAATTTTTTAGGAAAATTTATTAAAACCCTCCATATCTTTTTTGAGGAAAGCTTATTAAAACTCTCTCATAATATGAGTTAATCAAAATGCATAGGAGACAACCTACTTCTCATCCAAATATAGAGTGGTTGGATCCTTCAATTTAGACCATTCTTGTAAATATTACATAATTGTCAACTGTTTCTTGCAATTTGTTTTCATGTGACCAAGCTTGTGATAATAATTGCACTAAACACTCTTCTTTGAAGATGTCAAAAATTTACCTTATCCATTCTATTGAAAGAATTGAGAAGTATTGATGTTCTTGTTTGACGATCCATGAACAAGAAAGGTCATTTATATAGAAGATGAGGAACTT
This sequence comes from Cupressus sempervirens, assembly GCA_028749045.1. NCBI lineage: Eukaryota > Viridiplantae > Streptophyta > Pinopsida > Cupressales > Cupressaceae > Cupressus > Cupressus sempervirens. The sequence goes on along the minus strand of CM053793.1, from coordinate 565,525,213 downwards.
TCATAACTTCCAAATTGTTACTTCCATTTACCTTGCTATGGGAGCTTGTTGCAAGAGATCATGCAGAATGTCAGGACAACACTAGAAGTGATATTGAGTGTCTTAATGAAGTTCTTATAGGATCGAGGAAGGTATTTCAACATGATTACTACCATATCTTATTTCTCCATCTTGTGACTAATAGCCTATAACTAGTCACATAAGTCCATGATTTTTAGTAGATGTACCTAAAGAGAGGTGTCCTTATCCATCATAATAGAAAACTAGATATTCTTCAAAAATAAAGCATAGCTCTTTTCAAATGTCTCATAAATATCCTTTAAGATATCTCGGGTTTCTTTAGTCATTTTACCATAAAGTACCTAAGGAAGTTGATCATCTACAATAGAAATTTCACTAGTACATTTGGGGGTCACTTTTGATGATGAGCCAATTTGGCTTGTCAAATTCTTCTTTTTTAAATGATCCCAATAACATCAAATTTTTGATGAAAGTTAATTTTGGTGTCTAAATTTTGACATCGTCGAGGATATAAACAAAAAGAAAGTGAAACTTCATTTTTTTATGTGGCAAAGTGCAGGCTAACAAGAGTGAGGGAGGCTTGAGGAAGAGTTTTACAGTGGTGTTTAAACATAAGGGTTAAATTATAGCAGTGTTAAAGGTAAGGGTTAAATTATATCTATTTCATTTCCTATTCACATCATTGCATCCATATTTGAGTTTTGGTCAAGCATTTATCATGCCATGGTGAGTTTTGTGCTATGAATCATTTGTTGGTGTCATTTTCTCAAAATGTTGGAGGGCCATAATTATAAATTTAAAATTATGAATAATATCACTCTAAATAGATAGTAGAATAAATTTAAAATTTATTAGGGTTTGGAATAAATAAGGAAGAGATTTTGATAGCTTAATTCCACCCCTACAATCGCCTTTAAGGATATTTTCTTGTTGTTCTCATCCTCCATCGACAATTTTAACACACTTTTCACAATTTTGTCAAAATGTTGAAGGTTTTCACAAATTACCCCAATTTCCATATTTTCAATTAGATATCAGCCTTTTTATCTACCGTAGAAATTGTGATCTGCAAAGGAGGAGTAATTTTGAGATTTTTGGTCTGCTACCATGAAACAAAATTTGAAACAATTTTTATACAACTTTAGGGGAGCTTTTATATAAGTTTAAAGTTTAATAATGGATCTTAGGCAATCAACAAATAATTTGTCTACCGTGGTCATGAAGCAACTACTAAGTTGTGGACAAATCATATGTGCCCACTCTCAATTTCTTACTGAACATGTTTGAATGAGAATAAAGAGTGAATATTTATAATAATGGTCATGATCTCAAATGAGTATATGAGATTCAAGAACAATATAGAAGAGCCCAAAAGTCAGGCCAATGATAGGTATTTACAAACCTGATTCATCCATCTTCTATGCAACTAGTTGATAAAATACAGGTCTGAACTTTTATGCTTTATTTTGTTGTTGCATACAATAAAAAAGTTTTCAAAATGAGGTTTGGAAATGAAAGTAGATTTTCTTCTTCGTTTCTTTAAGCATGTTGTATATATGTTCTATACACATAGTTTTGAATGAGGGCTAGAAAATTTATGTTCTATAAAAAAATTCACAGAATGAGAATTTGAAATGAAGGTAGAGTTTCTTCTTCATTCCTTCAAGTATGGGGTCTCTATGTACCTATATACCAATATCTGACAAAGTTGAATAGACTATCATAGAATATTTCTATGAGTGGTGTTTAATGAAGGAAGCTACCAACTCCAAAAATACTCAAATAGATGACCACCCTAAGGCTTTTCATTGAGTCAAGCATCTGATCATAAAAGAACTCTTTCAAGCCTAAATAGGTGAACACATATGAAATACCAAATAGGATTTATTGAGTTGCATTAGAAACCTTGAACTTTGATCATTGATTTAGAATGAATCTTTTGCAAATCAATCACTCATAAAGAAAATACTTATAGAAGAACCGAATCTTTGAGATTGAGAACTAAAATTTCTTGCCTCTTATATATTTGCATCAAAAGATTTAATTTCCTCTATCTAGAATGAAATTTAAAAATAAAATATAGTGTTTCTATATATGGCTGATAATCTTACTTATGACCTTTTCTCTAGTGTACTATCAGTCACTTTCTAGAGAAGTATCCCATAGTCTTGCATCTAGATCAACATCTAGTTGTCGAACCAAAAAAAATAGCTCACTACTTAAGACTATCAACCGTACTACTATAATTATCATGGTCAAGTGTAGTAGCTTTAACTTCAACACCACCTACTTCTTTTGTTGCTAATTCTAGAAACTACCTGATCTTGACCATCCTAGATGCTATAATATTCTATTTTATGAACAACATGCTAACAAAAAGAGCAACCACTACCAAGGATAGAAAAAAAGGTGAAATTTTGAGGAGCATTTATTATATTCCTCATAAGACTACTAAATCCAAAGAGGCATTCAATCAAAAGAACTAATGCAATCAATTGCAGTTGTAAATGAGAAACCAACACTAATATGGATTAATTGGCATAGTTTAAGTTCTCCCCAAATGTTAAATTAGTATGACACAAACATATTCAACATAGAAGCTACAAGAATCAAACCTCACCATTCACCATAAACTAAATATCATTTCTAATTAGAAATACATATAAAATCAAAGGGTTTAAACTATCCATAGCAGAATTGTGGAGTTTGTTTCAAATTATTTGTTGTTGAAGGTGATAGAGATCAATCCCTACCATTTATCTTTTGAAAGTTCTAGCTAATAGAACTCTAGCAACCACACACTAGTCCTTTGGAACCTAATTTCAAGTAACTTCCATCAAGGTGATTCAATTTCAAATGATTGCCAATGATAGAACCTTAACTTCAGACCTTTACCAGAACTAAAAATTCTAATTTTTGGACCTCTATAAGTCTTTACAAATGATTTAAATTTGATTGCAGGTCTCATTATGATCATTTATCAATAAGACACGACCTTGATCTCATGTTGGATGTTTTGATTATGTAAAAATAGGTTTTAAAGGACCCAAAACCTTTAACAAAGTATCAAAGAAACAAAAACATAAATGTTTAGAGAACAGAAGGCCTCAAAGCCAAAAGAGAACAGACAGAAAAAGCCAAAAAATAGAAGGCCAAAGTACAACTATGCATTAAAAGACAGCAAAAGAAAAGCAAAAAGACAGCCCCAAGACAACTATAGAGTCTTCAACAAGTTTGTAGCTTGGTCTACCAAGATGTTCATATTTTCTGTAGAAGCTTTCATGGCATCCATCTTTTTTGCTTCCACTCCATTCTTCTTGGAATTATCCCTTGTGCACTTGCTTGGGCCCTAGTCCTCATTCATAGTAGGGGAGTCTTGGCCTTTACTCTATTCCATCTTGTTTAGAAGGGTGTTGAAGTTGTCAGCCACAGTCTTCAAAATAATGCAATTTTGATCAACTAGTTTCTTGACTATTTTCTCCATGTTACTCACTCTAGAATCTAGACCATCCATCCTTTTTTGAAGATCTTTGCCTAATTGATCTCATGTTGGATGTTGGTTATAATGATTAAAATCTATTTGCAACCTTTAGATCCAAGGAAGATAGTTAGATTTTATCCTTTCATCACCATTTATCAAGGTCTATATTCATTTATAGAATTTTTTTTAACTTCATATCAGACTTCATTCTCATAATTTACTCATGTCTTTTGGGATAACAATAGGATGAAATCAATTGGGCATAAGTAATAAGGAACTACAAATGAGAATGGATTCATTTTTTAAATGTATAAGAGTATCTTACATCTAATCTAGGTGTGCTTTTCAATAAAAAATTCTACTTAGTATCATGTTAGGTACACATTACTCTTACTGGAATACATTTTAGGCACCTATTCTGATATTTTTCATCCCTTGACTATGATCTACACTTGGTTGAAGCCAAACATAAATTTAGCTATGTGTTGAACCATAGGACTTTCTTTTGTATCTTAGTTTTAGTTGATTGGACCTATTAGACTACAGATATTGGTTCTAATTTGGACTTTCCTCCATGATTCCTTTGTATGATTCCAATATTTTAGTTCCTAAATTTTCATTTGAAAGTAAAGTTAGTTAAATGAGGTGATAAAATTGCATCTGTAGATGTATGTATCTATGTATCCATGTGTATATATATGTATGTATGTATATATGTATGTATGTATACATATATGTATGTGTATATGTATGTATGTATATGTTATGGTGGGATGAAGACCAAATCAGCAAGAGTGCGGATTTTTCCACCAAAAGGATTGATATTTCATTCCAAATCCACATAGTACTATTCCAACTCCAAACTAGGTTAAAAATAATCAATCTATGGGTCACAACTCTTGACCTTACAACTTCATCCTTCCATATTCAATCAAACTAATTATTTGACTATTACACTTCAAGATTGTAAGAAAAATTGCAAAAAGTTGCATGACAACTTTTATTGCATTTTTTGCAATTTTTTACAACTTTTACACAAACTTCAAATAAAAGACTCCACATGCCTTCAAAGCTATACCACAATATGCAAAAAGATTATAAAACATAAAAATAGAGATTTTTGGTCAACTCACAATGTTTGACCAATCATTGACCAACCTTTGACTTGCCTATAACCTTATTACAACATGTGAACAACTTGCCCAAATGCATGTTTGATATCGTCTAAACTATCTTGTGTCAACTTGGACGCTTATTGATCACCTTCTTTACTATCCTACCTAGTGTTTGACTACCTTATTTAGGACCTAGGGCACCTACACCAAGATCTAGGATTTTGTTGATGTGCCCTTTTGATCAATGTATATGTATGTATGTATGTATGTATGTATGTATGCATGTATATATGTACATATATAAATATATGTATATGTATACATATGTGTGTATATGTACATATCTGTGTCTATATGTATGTATGTATGTATGTATGTATATATGTATGTATTTATGTATGTATGTATGTATGTATGTATGTATGTATATTAACAATAAAACTCACTCAACATGTAGCATGGCCACAAGATTTTAAACATAACTATATAAGGAATGAGTTAGGACATATATAAGTCAATTAGTCTAGTTTTTTATTAGCTAGGTTGATTACAAATTTCTATAGAACAGTCATCAAATTAGGTACAATAAAAGGGAACAATCATTTTTTTCCAGCTAGCATTAAATTGACTACTCTATTTAGACCCATTGATTATTGTCACAAGCTTTAAAACATAACTATATAAGGAGTGAGTTAGGATGTATATAGGTTAACCTTATATTAATTGTAAACTACAACACAAAGGTTGCACTAGAGTATTACAGGATTGTAGTTATAGAAAACCGCATGATTCACTCGAGTGGGTGTATGATGGTGAAGAGCTATATTAGGTGAGTAAAGCTCACCAGTGGTTATAGGAATATAGCTACATCAAAAAAATTAGAAACCAAAACTATATATTCGTTATAGTGAGTAGTTTAAGGTTATTGATCCCGTGTATACAGGTATGTAGGTAGCCTTGTAGGCGGAGTATGCCTCCAATGTGTAGACATCTTGGACATAGTTAGGTAGCTTTGGACATAGTTAGGTAGCATGGATCGTCACAATGTGGTATACACTTTCTCTGGCCTTACCTCCTAGATGTAATAGTTCAAAATCTTTCTCCCAAGTTGAATGAAGTCTAGAATCAATGCTAATGCTATATTGTTCAAAATCAATGCCAATATTTATATTGTATAATTCATTTGATTTATTTAGATGTCATTTTTAATGAAGAGATAGTAATATTTTACTATTTTATTATTATCAATTATATACAAAAAATTACTAATGCTTGTATGTTTATATTTGGTATAATTTTATAGCCTAAATATTTGATTCTAAAGAAAGTCCACGCCTAACAATATGGACCCAAAACAAAATAAGGCAACAATTGCTAGATTGTGTTCTTAGTTCAAAAGAAATGGTGATGGAAAATTATAGTCCTTACAAATAAAGCAAGGGCTTAAAGAATCAAAGAATTCTAATCAAAATAGCTCAAAGACATTGTAGGAAACATGATCACATTGAATGGGGAAAGGATTTTTGTCCTTTGGTGAATGTGAATTTCAAACTGGTGGAACATGGAGGTGTGAATATCAAAGCAAAAGGTAATTCTCCCATAGAAGAAGATGATCATGAGGCAAAGAACACAATTGAAGATGTTTGTACTGGTGTAGCTAATAATGTGCTAGAGAATAGGATCGAAGAAGATGTTACTGGCACAACTGATGAAGATGATAAAGATGATGATAATTGTACATCTAATGATGATGATGAAGACAACCTTGATATACCTGTAATTGAAAAGGCATACGAGCCCTTGTACCAAGGCTCCCAAACAACACTTCTCTCCATTATATTGTTGCTAGTAAACTTCAAGGTTATGAATGGTATATCCAATGTAGTAATCTCATGTATGCTAAGGTATAGTGTCACTTTTGTCATCTTCTCTATTAGCATACCATTAATATTCTTTATATTAATATCAATATTTTTCCATAGGTTGATAGGTGAGTGTTTGTTACCACCATCAAACATTCTACCTCGCACTTACATGCATTTTATTACAACTTATGTATCATGTCATTATTGACTCTCACATGCATTATTGTCATTATTGTAGATCATGGGGAAGCTCGAACTTTGAAGTCTCCAACATGATACTTACACAAGAGATTATCGCAAGAGATTGTGTATCACACTTGTCCACCAAGGAGGAGAAAGTATTTGATTGTCAATATTAAGGTATGTTGATCTTCTAAGTTTACTAAAAATTTAGTCATGCCTTGTAGCCATAATGTTTACTTCATAGATATCAAGTGGTGAGTTCATAATAATACTTGAATCTATTTATATGTTTTATATGGTAGACTTAAAGTTATCAACATCAATATGGTCTTGGGTGATTAGTAGCTTAATATGCAGTAAAATTTTATGAAGTTTTGATGCTTATTTTGTCTATTGTATGGCATTTAAGAAATATGCTACATTTGTAATGCTTTTTAGTATTATGTAACAGGAAGATCTTATTAATATTATATGAGATTGAGGTTGTGGGACCTTTCCAGCTAGATCGGCCTATTATGAATGCATCATATTAGATTTTTGAGCATTTCCAACATGGGATATAGTTTCTATTTGGTTGCTTGTTCCATATCTCAATGCATATGATATATTAAGAGAAGCAAAAGAGTTTCCAACATTTCTAGTTGGTGCAAAAACTAGTTCATTTTGATATTGTTGCGATTAGTAATCATATTGTAGGAAAGTAAATGAATTTCCTAAATCAGGAATATGAAATGGCCATGCAAATGAAGGTAATATGTTGGTGAAAGCCATTGGAATAGATTGAGGATGACTAGGTCATTAAAGCATTAGCGACTCAAGTATCAAGTAGTTGCATTCAAGACATTGAAGGAATGTAAATCAATAACAATATTATAGTAGAGAATATTCATTCATGTTTAGTTTATTTGATGTTTGACTGTTCATTTAGGTTTAGTTGACCATGGTGTGATTTGGAATTGATTTGTTGATAGTGCTTACTTTTTCCTATCAAATTTTTGCAGAGATGCAAAATGATTTTTTGGTGAATTTCATCTTCTACAATACCACCCAACATTATATTCAATCATATAAAATATGTCAAAGGCCAATATAGTGGCCACCTATTCCTCATTCAAAATCTAGTTTTTATTGTGGATCATCTATAAGTATAAGCTTTTGTTCATTGGGGTCTAGTATAAAGGCGGCTAGATTTCAATATCATTGTACCTGATTCAATAAAAAAAAATATTGTATTCACATAGGAAGTCTAAATGTCTTGATATTAATTATTGTGCTAATTTCATCAATCTTAAATAAAACAAGTATATTTCAAATTATCACAATAGTTAGAAGTTAATTACACATCTTACTTATTGATTAATAAAATAAAGGCATATTGCAATATTTATTCAAGTAGTTGCACAAAACAAGACATAATGTTAGAAAAGAGACAAAATATAATGCTAATGTAAACTTAACATAAAAGTTGTTCCAATGCTTCGTCTATGGCTTGTGAGTATTAACATTTTCTAGAAACTTATCTATACCATATATCCATATTAAATTTGTAATATTTTAAGATCAAAGTAATCTATAATTATATCACATAGATATTATTATTTGATATTTGACTATTCATTCAAGTTTAGTTGACCATGGTGTTATTTGGAGTCGATTTGTTGATAGTGCTTACTTTTTCCTATCAGATTTTTGTAGAGATGCAATATGATTTTTTGGTGAATTTCATCTTTTGCAATACCATCCAACGTTATATTTGATCATCTAAAGTATGCCAAAGGCCAATACAGTGACCACCTATTCCTCATTCAAAATCTAGTAAATATTGTGGATCATCTCTAAGTATAAGATTTTGTTCGTTGGGGTCCATTATAAAGTTGGCTAGATTTCAATGTCATTGTATTTGATTCAATAAAAATATATATTGTATTCACATAGGAAATCTAATTGTCTTGCTATGAATTATTTTGTTGATTTCACCAACCTTAAATAAAACAAGTATATTTCAAATTGTCACAATGGTTAGAAGTTAATTGCACATCTTACTTACTGATTAATATTTGTTCAGTTAGTTGCACCAAACAAGACATAATGTTAGAAAAGAGACAAAATATAATGTTAATATAAATTTAACGTAAAATTTGTTCCAATGCTTCATTTGTGGCTTGTGAGTATTGACATTTTCTAGAAATTTATTTGTACCATTTATCCTTATTATGTTGGAAATATTTTAAGATCAAATTAATCTATATAATCATATCACAAAGATAATATTTATAATAATATAATATTTATATTACCGAGAAAATGATTAGATCAAAAGAAGGAGCATACTCTCCAATACAGAACCACTTCAACAAAAAAACCCATCCTACTACCTTAATGAAATAGATAACCTATCCCATTGCCAACAAAGATAAGCCAATTTAACACTTCTAGTGGAAATAGGTTCTCATTCGAAGAACAAAAAGACTCAAACTTGCTCATGTCAAGCTCCACCACACATTTCTGAAACACCTTCCAAGCTTTTTTCATCAACTTTTTCTTACCTGCCTCTTCCATACAAAATAAACTCAAATCCTGTCACCTGATAATCTTGTATCAATTAGTTCCATTGCAATAGATATAATCTCATAAATATCTTATGCCAACATTCTACAAAGCATACCATTAATAAGCATTGGGTGACCAAACACTTGGCCAATAGGATGAAAAAGCTCAAAAATCAATTTCCTATCATGCACATACCTAGTTGACCAATAATCCACCCCCAACAGATCAATAATGGTAACTTTCACTTGATCATTAGCCTGCTTAAAAAGTCTTGTAATTTTCTCCTTTGGAGCCTCTGCCAAGTCTACAACCTACATACATTTGCACCTTATCTGTAAAAATGCCATTAGAAAAGGAAAGAAAGAGTGCAATTTCTTTAAAAAGGAAACAAACCAACTGACTATCACTGGCTCTTAAGCCAAAAGAAAGAGGGCAATTCCTTTAAAAAGGAAACAAACCAATTGTCATTGGCTCTTAAGTCAAGATTCAACAAGGCATTCGGTCAAACTTGTTGTCAGGATGTTGAAACCTTCCAGAAAAGTAGTAGAGCAAAACTACAAAAGAACTAAATTCACAAGAAACACTCCTTTCATTAGCATATGATGCAACCTCTTTTGCATTAACCTATACCCTTTCTCATGAAGGCCTGCATATCTAGTTCTGTAATAATCTCCTACAAGGATGTCGGCAAGAGATCTATACACATGCAATCTATATCACAATCAATTATTTTATAGAATTTTGCTTGTTGTTGCATTATTATTATTTTTTAAACTCTGACTACCATCAATATTTTGACATTATCTATCGTCAACAATATAGGTTACTTGTCGAAACATCTCTACAAGTCATCTATAGTTCGACGGAAACTATCATCGAGAGTATGACAAATCTATCACAACATATCTCCAGGTTGTCTCTCTTTCAACGCATCATATCATCGATGTTGTCGACTACCCATCAAACCATCTCTCAAAATCGTCTATAGTTTGACATTCTGAACCAATTGTCTGACACCATCATGGACAATGATGGTAATAATTTCTGATGGCATTTTCATTGATGTTTCAACATTCATCTTGGTTGTTGAACTCTCTCATAGGCATTGACGGTTCGACATTATGAACCAATTGTCTGATGCTGCCACGAGACAATGATGGCAATAATTTTTGACAGTTTTTTCGTCAATATATCAACACTAATCTTGGTCATCGAACATTTGACTGACGTTTAGCGATGGTAGTTTTCGACATTTTATAGTCACAATTTTGACTAAATGGCATTGAAAAATAGGTTTACTAGTGGTTTGACCAACATAACATCTTTTTTATTGCGTTCATCCCTTTTATCTTGATCTATCTAAATTTGAGTAAGACATACTTTTGCACCCAAAACAATCTTATAAGACAGTGATATTCAAATATCATTGAGAGATGGATTAGTGAGAACCACTACTCAAGAAACATGGACTAATAACTTTGACTCAAAAAGGCTACACACTTGAGTACTAATAACCATATTCAACTATTGTCATTGTAAATTTCTTCTAAATGTTGTAATTGCATCCATTAAACCTTACAAAATAATTTTGGTCAAGATTCCATCACTAAAAGGAAGGTTACTAGTCAATTATATGAAGACATGAAAATCAAGGCACATTATATACAACTAACAAAACAAAACACATTGAGAAAAAAGTTTTTTTTTAAATAGAATGTACATAACCTATAAAAAACTTGGTAGAACAAAAAAAAAAAAGTTAATTTATTTTTTCATTCCATTTTTTGGCTAAAATAATCTAGAAATCCTAATGGCATGAATAAATTGAATTTAGAGTCTTATTTGACAAAATTTGAGAATTTTTTATTTTCTACGTGATTGCCACAAAACACTAGTTGGGAGATGCAGATAATGTGGGCCTTTTTAAGAGCTGAAAATTGCATGTTAGAAAACCCTACAAATTGAGGGTTACGTAGTGAGAATCCTATCAAAAGCTCCCAAAAACAATCACAAGCAAATGCACCAAAAGCTATGCACAAAAATTAATAAAATCGGGATGTTTTTCCAAGCTGAAAATCATGGCTAAAAAAATGAAAAGATGATGACAATAACTAAGAAGGTGGCCCATGGGAATTACAAGAGAAATATGAAAAATCACGGGCTGAAAACTACTGAAAGGAGTAGTTAAAACATAAGGCAAATGAGCCAAAAAAGATGACAACATTGACCAATTTTTGTGTTTGTTGTACGGAAAAAAATGGTTAGAAATCCTTTGCCAAGGTGTCATGATTTGAAAAAAAAAATTGACATATAGGAAAAAAACATGTTGGCTTCAAGAATAACCCACAATCTTATTTTTTTAATTTTTGATGTGGATGACTTTAATGCAAGGTTGGAAGAATGGGTGCATGAAACAAAGGCACACAAGTAGCTATTGAAAATCATGACAACTAAGAACATACCTGGCCAAAACATTAAAAACTCAGAAGCTCTTGCTTTGTCCAAATTTTACAATAAAACCCTAATTGGATTTTGAAGTTGACTGTAAATCAACGAAACAATTTTAATTTATTTTTTCTTCGCATGTTTTCAAATACAACTTTGAGGAAAAAATTCTTTAATGTCATGGAAGTATTAAACATAGAATTCATGATTGCATTAAACTAAGAGATTTTGCATTAAACTAAGTGATAGGTCACTTTAAATTAAAAATAACAAGGAAGAAGTTGATAGAAATAATGACACTAAACATAGTGGACTAAAGTACTCAAAATATTTGAATCTAAATATAGAAAGTATGGTGACCATTATAGTAAATATGATATTATTTTAATAGAAAGGGGAATCCAATAGCCTTTGATTCCAAGAATCTTGTGGAAGGGACTAATAATTTGGTGGAGATGCACACAACATTGTCAGCTCTAGATATAGGTATTAAAATATTATTATATTACTTTAATAGTCATCTTTTGTTTATTATGTAAATTAGATAGATAATATTTTTATGATCTTCTTTAGTTTCTTACTAGAGACTTTCTATTTTGTAACTATTGTAAATTCTTTATAATGATATATTCTATCATTTGTTAGTACAACCACTAATTTACCAATTATTTCTTAGTAATATGGTATAGCATTGGTATATTTCTAAAATAATTTTCTAAGTAGCTTATATATACCTATATATATATTACACCGAGACTAATGATTCTCGAGGCGCCTATTTTCATTTAATCCTAAGGTTATTTTAATCGTAGTTGGGATTTATGAAAATAGGTGACTCAAGAATGATTACATTCGACGTAATATACATATATAAGCTAGTGGCAGTCGTGGCGCATTAGGGAAAACATTTACTTTTTATTTATATTTTGATAAGGTTATTATAAAATTGTTAATTAATTTTTAATTATAGTTGTATAAAGTTACTATAAAATTATGCTTCAACATTTTGTTTTTTATAAAGTTATTATAAAATTGTTAATTAATATTTTATTATAGTTGTATAAAGTTACTATAAAATTATGCTTCAACATTTTTTTAAATTTAATATATGGAGTTTTAATTAGATTAAAAAAATTATTTTGTTTTTGGGATATTGTAATGTAAAATGTTATAGTCAAACGTAGATATATGGTTAGGGACAAAGTTACCATTACAATTAATATTAACCTTATGGATAGAATTAGGGTTAGGGTTAGCATTAGGGTTAGGATTGGAGTTAGGGTTAGGGTTTGAGTTACAGTTAAGGTTAGGGTTAGACTTATGGTTATGGTTGTGGTTGGAGTTATGGTTAAGGTTCCGATTAAAGTTATGTTTATGGTTAAGGTTAGAGTCCTGGTCATGGTTAAGGTTAGGGTTATAGTAAGGTTAGGGTCAAGGTTAGGGTTTGAGTCAAGGTTAAGGTTAGAGTTAGGGTTAGGGTTAGGGTTTGAGTTAGGATCAAATTTAGGGTTAGGGTTAGGGTTAGAGTCCAATTATGGTAGAGTTAGATTTAGGGTTAGAGTTAGGGGTAGAATTATGTTTATGGTTAAGGTTAGGTTTATAGTTATGGTCATAGTTAAGGTTAGGGTTAGATTTATGGTTATAGAACTAGGGTTAGGGTTAGGGTTATAGTAGGGCTAGGGTTAGGGTTTGAGTTAGGGTTAAGGTCAGAATTAGGGTTAGGGATAGGGTTTGCATCAGGATTAAAGTTAGGGTTAGTGTTAGGGTTACATTCTAGTTATGGTAGAGTTAGATTTAGGATTAGAGTTACAGGTAGAGTTTATGTTTATGGTTAAAGTTAGGGTTAGAGTTATCGACATGGTTAAGGTTAGGATTAGAGTTATGGTTAAGGTTAGGGTTATAGTGGGACTAGGGCTAGGGTTAGGGTTAGGGTTTGAGTCAGGGTTAAGCTTAGAATTAGGGTTAGGGTTTGAGTTCGGATTAAATTTAGGATTAGGGTTAGGGTTAGGGTTAGAGTCCAATTATGGTAGAGTTAGATTTAGGGTTAGAGTTAGGGGTAGAGTTATGTTTATGGTTAAGGTTGGTGTTAAGGTTAGCGTTAGGGTTAGGGTTAAGGGTTAGGGTTAGAGTTAGAGTTAAGGTTAGGTTTAAGGTTAGAGTCAGGGTTAGGGTTAGTGTTAAGGTTAGGGTTAAAGTTAGGATTAGAATTAGAGATAGGGTTTGAATTAGAGTTAAGGTTAGATTTAGGGTCACTTTTAGGGTTAGGGTTATAATTAGAGCTAGAATTAGGGTCAAGGTTAGAGTTATAGTTACAGTTAGAGTTAGGATTAAGGTTAGGGTTAGGGTTAGGGTTAGGTTTAGAATTAAAGTTGGCGTAAGGACTAGGGTTAGGGTTACAATTAGGGTTACAAATATAGTTAGGGTTAGAGTTAGAGTTAGGCTTAGGATATAGGTAAGAATTAGGGTGAGGGTTAGAATTAGGGTTACAAATATAGTTAGCAGTATGGTTAGGGTTGGAGTTAGAGTTAGAGTTAGAGTTAGAGAGTTAGAGTTAGAGTTAGAGTTAGAGTTAGGATTAGAGGTAGAATAAGGGTTAGAGTTAGAATCAAAGTTAGGGTTACAATTAAGGTTAGAATTAGGGTGAGAGTTAGAATTATGGTGAGAGTTAGGGTAAGTGTTAGTGTTAGGGTTAGGGTTAGGGTTAGGATTAGGGTTACAATTGGTGTTAGTGTTAGTGTTGGTGTTAGTGTTGGTGTTACTGTTACTGTTATTGTTACTATTTGAGAAAGAGATAGAGATAGAGTTAGAGTTAGGGTTAGAGTTAGGGTTAGAGTTAGGGTTAGGATTAGGGTTAGGCTTAGGGTTAAGCTTAGGGTTAGGGTTAGGGTTAGAATTAGAGTTAGAGTTAGGGTTCAAGTTAGAGTTAGAGTAGGGTTAGAGTTAGGGTTAGGGTTAGAGTTAGGGTTGGGATTAGGATTATAATTAGGGTTACAATTAGAGTTAGAGTTATATATAGTGTTAGGGTTAGGATTAGGGACAAGTTTAGGGTTAGAGTTAGGGTTAGGGTTAGGATTACAATTAGAGTTAGAGTTATCATTAGGGTTAGGGTTAGAATTAGGGGTGGGGTTAGAATTAGAGATAGAGTTAGAGTTAGAGTTAGAGTTAGAGTTAGGGTTAGAGTTAGACTTAGACTTAGGGTTAGAATTAGCATTAGAGTAAGAGTCAGGGTTAGAATTAGTGTTAGACTTAAGGTTAGGGTGAGAATTAGAGTTAGAGTTAGAGTTAGAGTTAGGGTTAGAGTTAGGATTAGAGTTATAGTTAGGTTAAGAATTAGGTTAGGGTTAGGGCTAGAATTAGAGTTAGGGTTAGAATTAGGATTAGAGTTAGGGTTATATAGGATTAGGGTTAGGGGTAGAATTAGAGTTAGAGTTAGAGTTAGAGTTAGGATTAGGGTTAGGGTTAGGGTTACAAATATAATTAGGGTTTGAGATAGAGTTAGAGTTAGGGTTAGGGTAAGGGTACAAATTAGGGTTAGGGCTAGAATTAGGGTTACAAATACACTTAGGGTTAGAATTAGGGTTAGGGTTAGGGTTAGAATTAGAGTTAGGCTTTGAGCTAGAGTTAGAGTTAGAGTTAGAATAAGGGTTAGAATTAGAGTTAGGGTTAGAGATACGATTAGGGTTAGCACTAAGGTTACAATTAGAGTTAGGGCTAGGGTCCCAATTAGAGTCATTATTGTTGCTAGTGTTAGTGTTAGTGTTAGAGTTAGGATTAGAATTAGGGCTAGAATTGAGGCTAGGGTAGGGTTAGGGTTAGGGTTAGAATTAGAGTTAGAGTTCGGGATCAAGTTAGAGTTAGAGTTAAAGTTGGAGATAGAGTTGGGTTTTGGGTTAGATTTAGGGTAGAGTTAGAGCTTTGGGTTAGGTTTAGGGTTACATTTAGGGTTAGATTTAGAGTTAGAGTTAGGGTTAGGGTTATAATTAGGGTTTGGGTTAGGATTGGAATTAGGGTTAGGGTTAGTTACATATAGTGTTAGTGCTAGGATTAGCATTATATATAGTGTTACGGTTAGGATTAGGGGTAGGGTTAGGGTTAGAGTTAGGATTAGGGTTACAATTAGAGTTAGAGTTAGAGTTAGAGTTAGAGTTAGAGTTAGAGTTAGAGTTAGAGTTAGAGTTAGGGTTAGGGTTAGGGTTAGAGTTAAGGTTAGAATTAGGGGTAGGGTTAGGGTTAGAATTAGGGATAGAGTTAGGGTTAGGGTTAAAGTTAGAATATGGGTTAAAATTAGAGTTAGGGTTAGGGTTAGAAGTAGCAGAGTTAGAATTAGAGTTAAGGTTAGAATTAGTGGTAAGGTTTGGGTTAGGGTGAGAATTAGAGTTAGAGTTAGGATTAGAATTATAGTAAGGGTTAGGATTAGGGCAATATTAGGGTTAGGGTTAGAATTAGGATTAGAGTGAGGGTTATAAAGGGTTAGGGTTAGGGTTAGGGGTAGGGGTAGAGATAGAGTTAGAGTTAGAGTCAAAGTTAGGGTTAGGGTTAGGCTCAGAATTAGAATTAGGATTAGGATTATACTTAGAGTTAGAGTTAGAATTAGAGGTAGAGTTAGAGTTAGAGTTAGAGTTAGAGTTAGAGTTAGAGTTAGAGTTAGAGTTAGAGTTAGAATTAGGGTTAGAGTTAGGGTTTATGTTATTATTGCAGTTAAGGTTTTTTTTGGGTTACTAATCATATTACAACTAATTTTAATGCTATTATTACACTTTAGCTTAGTGTTAGGATAACTGTCAGGTTAAAAAATTATGTGGGTTAGTTCTATTATAATGTCCATGATTAGTGGTATTGTGACACAAGTTATTAACTTTTTTAATAATGTACTCTCTCCCTCTCTACTGAAAACATGTCTCACAAGAAACATACTATGAGCCTCCTCTTGTATCTGGATATGCCCCCAATCTCACTCTCTCTAGATACACCCCCAAATCTCTCTTTCTCTCCCTCCTTACTCTCTAGATATAACCCTTAATCTCTCTATCTAGATACACCCACTTATATATATATATATATATATATCCCTCCCTAATCTCTAAATACACCCCCTAATCTCTCTGTCTCTCCCTCCTTACTCTCTAGATACAACCCTCTCTCTCTCTCTCTTCCCACTCTCTCTACATACATCCTTTAATCTCTCTCTCTCTAGTCTCTATATATGCCCCCAAATCTTTCTCTCTAATCTCTTAATACACCCCCTTATCTCTCTCACCCTAACCTATAGATACACCCCCTAATCTCTCTCTCTCTCTCTCTCTCTCTCTCTCTCTCTCTCTCTCTCTCTCTCTCACACACACACACACACACACACACACACACACAAATCTCAGGATATGCCCCATAATCTCTCTCCCTCTCTTCCTGTTCTCTAGATACACCCCCTAATCTCTCTCTATCCCTCCTTGCTCTGTAGACACACCCCCAATCTCTCTCCCTCCCTCCCTTCTCTCTAACCATGCTCGCTAATCTATAAATATCTCCCTGAGCTCTAGATACACTCCCAATATATCTCTCGCTCCCTCTCTTCTCTCTAGATACACCCCCTAATTTGATTTAGCTTTATTGAAGAACCCTATCCTAATTTTAAATCTTAATTATTTTGGAAGATTATGAAGAACTTATCATACTCCTAACTCTATGATTAGGGTTTACCTAGGATTATGGTTATGGTTAAAATAATTTTTATGCATGGGATATTTATTATGATTCTATTGTTTAAAGGCTATTTAATAGATAGGGTTAGGGTTAGGGTTAGGGTTTAGATTATGTTTAAGGTTAGGATTACACCATGAATATCATTAGGGTTAGAGCTAGGATTATTCATAGGATTGGTGTTTTGAATTGGGCTTTAGGGTTATGATTATGATTATGATTATGATTAATATTGAGGTTAGGATTATGTTAAAAAGTAAAGTTAGAGTTAGAGGTAGGTTTAGTGGTAGAAATTGGGGTAGGTGTAAAGTTAAGGATGGATATTAAAACAATAATAGGGTTATCATATGACATAGAAATTGGGTCAAAGACTAACTATCAAATTAATTTGATTTAGCTTTATTGAAGAACCCTATCCTAATTTCAAATCCTAACTATTTTGGAAGCTAATAAAGAACTTATTATAGCCCTAACTATATGACCAATTCCAATTAATTCACAACCTTTCTTAAATTCTTATCTTAATTTCAAATTAATTTCAAATTTATCCCTAAATAGCCCTATCTAATTAAACTTTTACTAACATATAATAAATAGATTATAACATTTCTATTAAATTTTATCCTAATTAAATCCTAATCTTAATTTGATTAATGTCAAATAATGTTTTTAAAAAAATTATTATTATTATTTATATAAAATATATTAGTAAACTATTAAATATAGTGATATTGCTATCAGGATTTAACTATGTGATTTTTTAGTCAAACTCATTGACCCATGTTTCATGAGTAGTGATTCAACATGAATCCATCTCTCAAGAGATTAAATGGAACACTTAGCACTCATTGGATCTAGGTGATGCTCATAGGGGTGAAGCACCAGGACTTCCCAGGAGGTCACCCATCCCAGTACTACTCAAGCATGAGCACACTTAACTATGAAGTTTAGTCAATGGTTAAACCCAAAGCTAGTCCCAGTGCTTCACCCCTGTGAGCATCACCTTGATCCAATGAGCATTAAGTGTTCCATTTAATCTCATGAGAGACGGATTCATGTTGAATCACTACTCATGAAACATGGGTCAATGAGTTTGACTCAAAAATCACATAGTTAAATCCTAATAACAATATCACAATTTGACTTGGTGTGGAAATTATATCCTACTTATCTATTAAATATAGTTAAAATAAAGACAAATTTTTTCAAGTTTAAATCAAATAAAATTTATGCCTTTCAACCATTTTATTTTATTTTTCCTCTTTGCATGAAAATCATTAAAATTATAAAATTTAACTAGATTCTATCTTTTCTAAATTCTAAATGAATATTTAATAAATTTAAAAATAATTTTAATTTTCAAATTTGGATATTTAAATATATAGGTGCTATTAGATGATAAATTACTATTTTGTATTCGTTTTTTTTTTGCTTTTGAAAAAGTAGCTTTTAAAACTAAAATCTAATAGGAATAGAATGTTTGTAATTGTTTTTACCAATGTTTCTATTATATTTGTTTGTACTTTTTTTCATAAAAATCATTTAAACTTGTAAAATCTAATATAAATAGAATGTCTAATTATTTTCAACAACATTTCTATTATGTTTCTAGTTTTGTGGTACAAATCATTTAGACTTTTAAATTAAAACTAAATTCTAATTTGTTTAATAATGTAGTAGATATCTTGATATGTAGGTCTTATTAGAAGAAAGAGTATTCTTTTATTTGAAAAATTAAAAACTTAATAAAACTTCTTTTAAATCTCTACGAAAAATCACTATTATATTTTGTTTTCCTTTTAAAAAATCAATTATTAAAAACCAAAATCTAGTAGGAATAGAGTGTTTCTAATCATTTTGGCAACATTTTTATTATGTTTGTAGTTTTTTCATGCAAATCATTTAAACTTCTCAAATCTCATAGGAATAAAATGTTTCTAATTGTTTTGGGCAACATTTCTATTATATTTGAATTTTTTTTCATACAAACCATTTAAAATTAAAAATTAAAAATAAATTCTTACTCACCAAATAAATGAAATTAAAGCTCATTAACTCATATATCAATTACCCATTTGTTGTTCAAAGGAGGAGAAAAAAAACTATTAAATCAAATCACAACTTGATACTTCTAAATCTTTAATCATTTCATCTTCCCAATATCCAGATTGATTTTCCATTATACTGGATTCTCTTACAACTACTACATGAAAAAAAATGATATGCTTGCATGTAAAATATGATTAAGGGTCGACTGTCAAACTTGGAAGCATTATAATCCACCCACAATCCTTTGTTATCAATTCTTGAAATTATGCTCAATTGATTCTATCAATAGAGAGAATGTAAATCATCAAATGCAAACATATGGAATTGGTTTAGAGATGAGTGGAATCCCCATCATACGAAACCTGAAACTTGCCACTATACATATTGATTCTTTCAAATAAACTTACCATAGTATGAAATAAAAGTTGAAAACTCCATTTCCCTATTTTGATTTGCAGAATAATATATCTTGAATAAATTTGCAAAATAATCCATCTTCAATCGATTTAACAATATATGCAAACCCATTTAAATGAAAATTGATACCCCTTGAAAGATCGATTTTAGAAAAAAAATTATATCAGATTTGGACAGCAAAGAGAATAGTCAATTCGTATTCCTTTTCTAGCCAAATCAAAATTTGAAATGTATAATCAATTCAAATTATAAGCAGACTATTACCAATCACACGAATCCCATAATAATAGAAATCTATCATAATTGATAGCATGTCTGAACACGATTTTTCAAACATCAAATTAATACCAAATTGTTTGTCTCAAACAAAGCATATAAAATTCTGCAACTTGAAAGCAGAAAGGCTGAAACAAAACTGAATTTTGAAACTGTATTGACATTTCAATTGATCTTTGGTTATCGATAGCCTAAGGAATCCATTACAATTCTTAAATACATCATGTTGGTTATTAACCATTCAAGTTCCCTAACTATTCGGTTCACATTCTCCTGACTATTCATATCATTTATTTATTTATTTTCATTTTTTGGGTTCCTATTATTTTGGTGTTATGGATGTGTCACCCTATTATTTTGGGGCCTATTATTTTGGGATGTCCATGTGTCACCCTATTATTTTGAGGCATATTATTAGGGATATACATTTCAATTTTATTATTTTATAAGATGCCACATGGCAAGGCCAAAATAAAATGAATTTATAAATACATTTTCAACCAAAATACTTTGTAACCACTTGATTTTCTTTTATATTGACAAGGAATTTTTTTGGCATATTCCCGTGTAGGACATTTGTGCGGCCATTCTATAGAACGCCTCTCAACATAACTAAAAATTTGTTAATAATTTCTTAATAATTTCTTGAAAATGTATAGTATTTTCAAATTATTTCTAGTTGTTTTTCACCGGTTTTTTGTCCTTGATTGTGCTTGTGTAATTTACAAATAGGGCATTTAGTGCATTTAGTGCCTCAAGAACCCCATTTGTGTCTACATCTTGTTTTAGAAGGATCGTAGCTATTACTTAGCATTGATCTTCTCTAATCATGTAAGTTTTTCCTCTAACAATTGCCTTGGTTTTCTTGTCATTGTCCCTATAATTGCATGGTCTCTCATATACAAATTGTTTCCATTGTTCATTGCCATTTTTTTTGTAAGGACCCTCCTCTATTTAAAGGATGTCTTATGCATCTCAAAGGCATGTGCTTCTAGCAAATTGCAAGCCTTTTATCTACATTATTTTTAGCTTTAGCCTATTTTTATGCAACTCCTGACAAACTTTTTCTACATTTCACATCACCTAAGGCACATCCATCCTGACTTCTACAACAAATGTTTTGTTCTTGGCACCTACTTCCATTACACAACCAGGAGCATATAACAATTTTTTTTTAAATTGTTTTTTATGCATCATTCTATCATTTTCTTAGAGGTTTGTATAGATGACTAGGGTTTCAATCGAAACTATCTTATTTTGTACCAAATTAAAAATCTGATTACAAATTAGTGGTGGAGTTTTTGAAACCTCAATAGGGTTGTCATCAAAAAAAGTTGGGTGCCTCAATTTTCTTGCATTTAATTTCTTACCAGCCAAAAATTATTTATTTTTTTCATATTCTTTTTGGGTTTTTTGAGATCTCTCCTCGGTCTATGTCAAATTTTTCTAGGCTAGCTAGAAATTTTCTCAAAATTCATGCCAATTATACTTCATTATTTTTTGAAGCATGTACCTACATTTGCCTCTATAATCTACATTGGAGTTTTGTGTTTCAACTTATGTGCTCTCACCTCTTCTTTGATTTTTGTTTATTGTGCATTGGAAAACATGCAAGATGGTGTCATTAACCAACTTCATGTTGAAGGGCAATCAAATAGTCAACGACAAGAATCATAACATCTTGAAGTAGTGTATGTTAACAATCTTTGAATATCATCATCTTGGTATGCTTGTTTTGGAAATAAAGAATCATCCTACCACAATCTAGGAAAATCAAGACAAGTTTGATGATTGGAATCCAAAAGAAGTTATGCTTTTTAGTCTCTATGTCACAAATGATCAGTTGCCTCATAATCATTCTAGAAAGTTTGTAATAGGCATCTAGCGATATCTAAAGGAGTTGCACAAAGCATTTGACAAGAGCCAAGCATTTTTTTTGAAGAACCATTTATTCTTCATCTTGATGGATGAGTAGATGCCCCTACAAGAGCATCTCACAAAGATCAAGGACAATTGAGATTAGCTCAAAGCTATTGGTTGGAAAATGGAGGAAGAAAATATTGTAGCCATCACCTTGGAGATTCTAACCATATCTTATGAGCACTTTATAGACTATGAACATTATTCTACTAATATTGATCTGAAATTGTCAAAGTTGTGTGCCAGACTTCTACAGCATTTGAAATAATAATTTGGTAGCAATGCCACCATGTCCTCCTCATGATGTGTCTTTACAACCAAACCCTTTCACAAAATAAAGGCAAATCTCAAAAATCTCAATCATCTCAATAGAAGAGGCACATCCAATCTCAGGATGGTTTGAAGAAGGTGAAATGTAATTACTATCACAAATATGGTCATTTTCTTAAGGATTGTTGCAATCGATTAGCTTATGATCAGCAAGTGCGGTGAGGGTCTCAACCTAAAGCCAGTGTTGTTGAGCACAACGGGAGAGTCTTCCTCTAATGTCGTCATGGCTAAAAGACCTATAGACCATGTTGAATCTTCTCCCTAGACTATAGATTTTGGTGCTTCTCAATATTTCACTAACAATCATGATTGATTTATGGATATTTTCATATTTCGTTTTTTCTATTGATGGTTTTAGTAGTAAAAAGGGGGTCTATTTTCTTAAATAGAAATCAGTTGTGTTTACTATCTTTCAAAAATTTAAGTCCTTGCTAGAAAAAGAGTGGTTAGGTTTGATAACAAGGAGATTTTTGTTCTACAACTTTCTCTACTTTATGTGATACACATGGCATAAAATGTCAGTTAACCACACTATACACCCCTCAACAAAACATCGTTATAGAACATCACAATTGCACCATTATAAAAATGGTCAAGTCTATGGTGTAACACAGAAATGTTTCTAAGAAATATTGGGTAGAAGCAACGTTTAAAGCATTATGTCTCCTTAATTAGTCTCCCACACATGCAATTAAGTGGAAGACTCCTAGGGAAGCTTGAACCGGTTGCAAACCTAGTATTAGCCACCTAAAAAAATTTGGCTCTTTAGCATATGTACGAAGCCTAGATGCTTAAAGCTCCAAATTGGATTCCAAGGACCAGTAGCTTATGTTTACAGGGTACAGTGACAACCATGAGGCTTACTAATTGAATGATGCAGATATGTATCATCTTAAATTTAGTCACAATGTTGTCTTTGATGAAGAACCAAGGGCCATTTCATATTTCCTTGTCTAAGCAAAATTCTAAGGATCAACCTTTGAACGCTTCTAATTTGGGTGTTTTTCTTTCATTAGGTTCAACTATTGCGAGGGATGATGTAGATTCTATCTTTGATGATGTACTACCTGACTTTCCTCCATATGATACTACTCTTCCACTTGCAAATCATCTTCCTCATCCAACTCCAATCATTGCTAGTCCATCTAATCTTGGCGCATCTACTCTCTGACCTAAATGGTAAGCTAAGACCATCAATGCTCTTCATCCCGATGAGCTCATTGAGGGTGGATCTTCTAGGAATAAGGGTAAGCAACAAAATACAATTGACTTTGTTTTCATGACCAAACTTCATAGTATTTATGAGCCTCACACATTTAAAGAGGTGCAAGGGGATCCAAAGATGGAATAGGCTATCAACGCAAAATACCACTATCAAGAACCACAAATGGGTTCTCTCTAACCTTCATCCAGGGAAGAAGCCAATTAGTTAGAAATCAATGTTGTATTATGCAGATGGTACCTTAGATAAATACAAGGCCAGATTAGTTGCTTAAGGGTTTACTCAACAAGAGGGCATTAACTATGCGATGGCTTTTGCTACTACTACCAACATTAGTACTATTTGTCTTCTTCTCGTCATTGCAACTCAATTTGGATGGAAAGTACATCAGATAGATGTTGAGTGTCTTCCTCAACAGTGAGTTACAAGAAGTCTACCTGACACACCCTCCTAGTTTCAAGGTTGTTGGTACAGACCACCTAGTATGTCGACTCAAGAAAGCACTTTATGGAGTAGAACAAGCCCCTTGAGTGTGATACATCAAGATTGATCAATACTTAGTTGCTCAAGGTTTTCAATGTTATCCTTCTGATCAAATTCTTTGGTGATGTTATTCTCTTTCTTGCTATCTATGTGGATGACTTAATTATTACTAATAGGTCAATAGATCTAATTGCATAAATCAAACAAGACTTGTGCAAGGATTTTGATATGACAGATTTAATACTTTATTATTGTTTAGGTGTTGGGAGTTTGGTAGACTGATGGTAGCATCTATATTTCTCATCTAACTATGCTAGGAACTTGCTTGACATGTTTTGAATGCAAGATTGTGAACCCACCTCCACACCTATGCAAAAAGGACTGAATTTGTCAACCAAGTTTGATTATCTTCCTATTGATGAAACCACTTGCAGGCATCTAGCGGGCTATCCCATGTATCTCACTGTCATTAGGCGTAATCTCAATTTTGCAGTGAGCTACATTTCATGCTTCATGGCAGCCCCCAAGGTTGATTTTATTGGGTAGCACCAAACTGTGTATTGCATTAAATTGGAATTAAATAGGGTTCTGATTCCGATTGGTGAGATTTGAATGAGTTTGAACATTATCAAATTAGCCTTCTCTGAGGAGAGGCAGTAATGTTTGCAAGACCAGCTCACTAGTAGAAAAGACGGGTAAGTATCAAAGAACTACTATTAGCAGCAAGAGGAGGTGGCTGAGCAGCAGGTGGAATGGACATCAGGAAATGATATCGCAGAATAGCTTAAATGGATGTATGATCTTGCATGTGAATATTCCCTTTATTCATAGGTGAATTTAAGTTTGTAAAAGATAGATAAATCAGTTAAGGATGAACTATGCACATATTCAATGCAAAAAATGAACTGAGCCAATATCTCCTGCATAGAGGCTTTTAGAAGCAGGAGTTTGCAAAACTGTCTTTGTAAAATCGTTTGCAAAGCAATTAAAAAGGTCCAGACCCTAATCTGACATCATCTACAGAAAACGCCATATTATAATATTATAAAAAAATTAAAGACCCAAAATGCAGTGCTGAATAATTGAATGCACAAAAAGCAGACAGTGGTCTATTAAACAGTGAGAAGTTCCATCCTATTATAAAAACTCCAAATTCTTTTTCTAAAAGAATACATCCTCTTTATTTGGACATTCAATATTCCTCGCATTATCACTCCATGAGATATACTAAATAAAATATCATTTTATAAAAATAAAAAACAGCATTTGTTGGCATTATATGATCAGACAATGCCGGCTTATGATTTACAGCATTTTACCACTCCTAGACATCCCATCTAAATTATCAGCTGTGAGTTAAAAAGATAACCATTTTCTGATTCTTATGCACTCTTGGGACATTCCTTCTGGCACAAGACTGGGGGTATATTTGCTGCATAAGAAACTCAAACATTCAAGTACTACAAAAGGTAAGCACCTTACCACTGAAATGCAGAAAGCATAGAGCAGTTAATCAAGACTTTTGTTGTTGACAAAGAAGTCTCAGTGTTGTCCCCATTCAAAGCTCAAATGGATAATCACAGAAAATATATCTTGCAAAGACATCATTTACAATCAGCCTTTTCTGGTTCCTATAGACTAACAGAAAACTTGGACCGGGTTTGAGCACAGACCTTAAATAATCAACACATTACTTGACATAACTACTCATTCCTTTTTCATTTTGTATCGTATGGTACAATGGAACAATGTACATTGTTGCTAAACCATTAATAGTCCAACACAGCAGATGTCAATCCTGACGCCACCTAAACTGGCACTGATAATTACAGCACTTGTAGAATATTGAAGATGGTTCATCTGCTGATCTGATCTGAATTTGCATGAAATAAGCTTGTCCATAGCTACATTTGGGGCAGTTGGCTGCACACACAAAATGAATTACAATGATATGTCATGGAATACGACAAAATGATGGCAACTGTAATGTGCAGATATATTATACTGTGAAGATGACAATAATAAAACACACAGCCTAAGGCCATAACAATGTAGAGACAGACTCATGTGCGTAGTCAGATGAAAATCTAAAAGCAAATCAAAGCATAACCTCCAGATCCATATCATAATTTAGATGAATAGACACCATGGGCGATGGTTTGAAACAATGCCAAAGAAACTAGGCCGCAATATCAAATGTTAATTCTCACTGAATTCTTGAGCTCATAAGTGGAAAATCCTATCCACACCATGGCATCCACCAATGCCATGACTCCTCCAAATTCCTAATCTAGATTGTTTCATGATTTCCCAATTGAGACCATTATGTTTTAAAATTGCCCCCCTTGTATCAACATACCAATCTGATGAGCAATAACCCACGTCCACCTCAATGGATCTAACATTACAAGTTTACCCAACTCATTTGTAATGTTAGATATCAAAGCGCACAATTAATAAACCATTAATTTCAGTTTGTGTCAGCCATCACTTCTTGAAGTATATGTATATATGCATACTTTGATAAAATTCCACATCCAACAGCACCAATGGTATGGCACGGCATTAGAATTACATGCATTTGCCTAAATCAGTGTTATTCATTTATATGTTAAGAAAATTGTTGAGAGACAACAGGCACAAATATTCGTGACCATACAAAAGCATTTACTTATTGGCAAGCATGTTAAACTTGCACCACACATACCTTCTGTACGGTCAACATTCTTCCAGGCATCCTCGCCACCAAACACATCATCCACCTCTTTTTTGGAAAGAGGAGTTTTCTTGGTAATCTGCATTGCTAACTTAAGCACATTAGCTTCAGCTTCATATAAATAATATAACAACAAATAATGCATTGAAGAGGATTAACCTATTTGAAGGTACCACTTACCTTGCGTCGGATTGGAAAGATATATGGGCACGTAGGGCAGAAAAAGCGCAATTCTTGTCTCATGTATGGAAGCTCAACTTGAAGCATATTGCCACACGTGGGGCAGAATTCCATAATTACTGCATTCAACAGCTTAACAAAACAACAGTTCAAAATAGAGAAAAATTATGCATTCTAAGCGTGCAAAATATTTCCATAACAGCCAAACAACATCAGGTAAGATGTGAAAGACTAACAGGTTAAATATGTTTGGATGCTAGTTTGGTCAAGTTTTAAATCAGAACACTTCCTATAACATTTCCCTTCAACTGTATAAAATAGAAAATTTTAAAATAAAAAGATCAAAACAATGTCCATTTTTTGAATAGAATATAAGAACAATAATAATAAAATAAAGTATAGCACTATCCTTTGGGGAAGATGTATAACTAAGGTTGATTGGAAAATGTGAGGACGATCTAGGGTTCCAGTGTGGGCTCCATGGACAGGGCAAGAGCATTGCAGAGGTATCTTCAGGAAGACAGCTATTGTGCAGCCCACAAAACCCTTTTTTATCAATCCACAGGGCATTCGCACTCTCCAAAGGGGGGAATCGTCTAGGGCGGCAGATCAGGGGAGAACAGGGCAGGCTTGTCAGGAAGGCTGGTCGAGGTGGAGACAGGCACTATGAGGAAGTTGGGAAACGACAGCAAGGACCTCTAACAGGCAAGCAAAACACGATATTTGGGAAATGGCAAGAAGACCACTTTCAGCGACATCCGCTAAATGGTAAGCTATTCAGGGGTCGTCAAACACAACAGAGGGGTAGGCATTGGAGAGCTACTAAATGGCAAATGAAAACAAGCAGGCTACCAGTAGTCTTCAACATATGCTATGGCACGCCTCCATGTTCCCCACAGTCTTTCACAAACAGAAACCCATTAACGAGATAGGTCAAATGCACTCGTCTGTTCCTCTTACCTGGCCGAATACAATTCCAGTAATAAACCCTTGATTTGCAGTAAAATAGAATGATCAGTCTCTCCTTCCAAAGGGCTCCTAGGATTTTTCATCGTCAGATTGTGGATTTGACAGAGCCACCTTAGATCAAAAGATATTAGTAGAGATGGAGCCACCACAAGCAGAAATAGGTTCTCAAGCTCATTCTCCAGGTCAGGGTATTCAGGTTACTAAAGAGATCATCTCCACATTTTTACTGGAAGATCTTCTGTCAGCCCAAATCTCTTACTTGAGGGAGAGGGCTTTGATCTTTAAGTTTAGTAACTCCTCTTTGCAGATTTCAGAAATCTATGACTGGGCTTATAGCCATTGGCAGGGTGTGAAAGATATATTTTATATAGATTCTGATTCTTCATTTCTAATGGTTTTATTTGAATCTGAATCAAGTAGAGATTCGGTACATAAACATAAGGGATGGTTCTGTAAAGGCTTTGATCTACTTTAGCATGGGTACCTAATTTTAAACCAGACCAAACGTTCTGCGTGTTCATGCCTTATTGGATCTCATTTCCCTCACTCCCCTTAGAATATCAAGACCTAGATATTATTGAAAGATTTGCTAACCCATTGGGCAATTTTGTTAGACATGACCTTATCCCGTTTGAGGACAGAATTGACAGTGAGAGTTTGCATATTGGTGAACTTGCGTAAATCACTGCCTCAAACCTTTACTATTAAATCTAAGTGGGGTGCTTGGGAACAGCAAATAGTCATTCAGGATGCCCAAACGATTGACTGGCATGAAGATTTTTTTGGGGCATTACAATTTTCAATGTGGTGGGAATAATCGAGATCCCATAACACAGTGTCATGATCATTCCTCCTTTCCAGATAGGTGTACTCACTCTCAACGACACATTTCAGTCCCAGATAAACATGATGACCACCACCACTTTGTTACAACAATTGGGGCTGTTTGTAAAGAATCGATACTGCATGATACATCTCAAAGTAAAAAGAAAAATACTAAGGTAGAACATCAACAACAGGTGCTGATTGATGAACGTGATGACTCTCCCTGAGATCAAATTTCCGTTCTTCTTCTATTCAACATCCCTTGGACCAGCTGGATGGTGGGGCTGGGTATACAGCGTCAGGACTGTTGGTAGGTGAAGCTTCTCAAAGGTCAGTTCATCAGTTAAAGTCTCACGAGGATGACAGTGATTATTCTCTGAAACAACAGTCTGATGGTAAAACACATGGGCCTGACGTATATGTAATTGCAAATATGATGAAGAAAATTTTGTCCATTGTAGGACAGATAATTGATAAATCAGCACAACTCAGAATTTCGTGGTCACAACCACATTCCTTGTCTAATCACAAATACTACAGATATCCTTAGTGGAAAGATCACGTCTAGCCCCCAGGATACAAATTGCGAGGATTTGACAGCTTCCCATCATTAAAAAGCCACCACAGGAATGAGTATTCTTCTTCGTGAAATTAATAACATCACAAAAGCACTAATGTTTCAGAATAAGCTAATTGTAATCCCCTTAAAGTTTTTAGACCTTAAGGTTCAGGGGTTATCAGAGGTACAGATGGAGAAACTAACCAGGAATATCTTGGAGTCCCTTGCCTCCACCATGATTACGGAAATGTTTATTGAGGAAAGAGTATGTGTAGCATCTGAAGAATGTCCCTACCAAGATTGCCAGATAATAGGTGGCAAGAACATGCCTATTAGTTCTAATCAGTACTCTAAGGAGGGAAATCATGGAGAAAGGCTGCAATGTTTGGATGAGTTGCCATTGAAATCTCAAGTAGTTCCTCAGGATCCGCATAGGTGTATTGAGTATGGAATTAACAAAGCACTGAATGGTAGCAGAAACGGTAGCCTTACTACAAGATACACAGCTTAATCAGAATGTTGTTTTCGACGAGCAGGGAGGTGAGATGAGCATCAAGCAGAATGAGAAGATGTGTGAAGCTGATAAGTTGAACAATTTAAATGACTTGGAGTCTACTGTATTGGACTGGGAGTCCACTGTTTTACAGGAACTAGATGCTTCTAGGAATGATAGTAATCTTTCATGCTTGCAAAAGTCGACTGAAGCCTCTACAGAAAGGCTAGAAAATAATGATCAAAATAGATTTGCAGACCAGAAAGATTTTTTTAATCCAACCCAAACTTTGTCAATTATGCAATCTCCTTCCAGTAAAAATTGCAAGGCGAAACTCCAAAGACTAGAGGGAGGAAGCCAAAAAGTGTCAAAAATGAAACAGGAGATGGCAACAGGACTTCAAAGTACATTGGATGAGAAGTTCTCACCCTTAAAAAGATAAGCAAGAAGAACTAAGTGTTCTTCCTGCCAAAAATGAAAATTCTATCATGGAAAGTCAAAGGCATTAACGCCTCTGACAAGAGATACAGAATCAAGCAAGCACTTGATTCTTCTATTATAGTAGTTGGAAAACTTTCCAGGTATGCTCTTTTTATCATAGTTTTAAAAAATGTTTTATTGTTTTGTTGTTGCTTGTAAATGAATTCAAATCATTTAAAAGCATTTTAACTCTATGTTTGAATCATTTGAAAGCCATTCAGTTTGAAGAATATGTAAGATTTTCTAAAAACAAACCCTAGTTGTTCATTTACTTTGTTTAGTTCATACTCATAGATCTAACTTCTAAGTTCTAATTTTTAACTTAATTTATTCATTTTTCTATAAATTTATGTGTAGGCAGCTATTAAGCATTAAAAAAGCATGACAAATCCGCAAGAAGAGTGGCCGCAAACACCATGCCCATCTGGATATATAGGCACTCGGCCTAGAAATGCATGAGATAAGGCAAGGCAGTTTGCCTATGAAGCTCCAAATGATGTTGGAAAGGTTATATGCATTCCATGTGAAAAACTTATTTTTGGAGGCGTAAACCGCTTCAAATACCACCTTGCAAGCATAAAGAAACATGATTCAAATCCTTGTCTCGAGGTAACTGAAGAAGAAAAAAGATTCATCAATGCCCTACTTGTAGCTGCTGAAGAGAAAAAATTGAATAAGGAGAGGGCAAAATTAGCTATTAGGGCAGCCATAGCTGAATCTCAAGGAGCTCCTTTTCATATGCAAGAAGAAGAAGCACTTGAGAACATACCGGGATCTCTTCGTGGCCCACGGATCAGCAAACAAAGTGCCGCTTTTGCTGGTTCCACTTCCTCTAGATTTCCTAGTTCTTCATCACCATCAGCATTAGGGACTAGGAGTTATTTTGTGTCCAAGAACACAACTGGATCACAGCCAAAATTAGAGGGCACTGGATGGAACAAGGAGGTGCATGAGCAAGCTGATATTGCAGCAGCTGATTTTTGGTTTTTCAAAATCTCAATGTATTTGGTTGATAGTCCCTATTGGTTGAATTTGGTGAATGCAATGTCAATATCGAGCAAAGGGTACAAGCCGCCTTCTCGCAAGGATTTGAGTGGAAGGTTAGTATTTTACTATTTAGTAATTGTAAATAATTGTGATTCACTTCAGTTCATTGTTATATTTTAAATCTTAATTGTTATTCCTATTTTTTACTAACACTTTATTACACTTAAATTTTGTAGGTTGCTTGACAATGTCATTGATAGGGCAAGAGTATTAATAATTTGATAGAAGACCAAAAGAAAGAGTGGAAGAAATATGGCTACACCATTTTATCTGATGGGTGGACAGATGGAAGAAGCAGAGCCATTATTAATTTCTTGGTTGCTTGCAAAGATGATGTGGTGTTTTGGAAATTTGTTGACGCCTCAAAGTGAAAAATGCACACACATTGACTTTAATGTTGGAGAATGTTGTCATGGAGGTGGGAGTATAGAATGTGGTGCGAATAAATTTAATTCTTTATGTTCAATATGAATCATGAATGTAATACTATGGTATTATTCACTTTAGATTTGATCTATATATGGAAATTTTGTTACAAATTATTGATTTTTTACTAATCTTTTTGGTAAAATCCTCCAAAAGAGGCATCCCACACTTTTTTAGTCACCTTGTGCAACACATGTCCTTGACCTTCTTTTGGAGGACATAGCAAAAATTGATTGGGTGAGTCTAGTTGTGAAAGATGCTAGGCGAGTCACCAAATATATCTATAATCACCCATGGGTTCTTAGTTTGATGAGAAAGACCACTAAAAGCAAAGATTTGGTGAGACTCGATATGACAAGGTTGTTCTTGACATTGCAAAGTACTCTCGACCACATATTGGCTCTGAAACAAATGTTTGTGTGTTGATGGGGTTGCTTCACCTTACTCGAAGAAGCCCAAAGGAGAGGCTGTGGCACAGATAGTCTTTGATGATAGTTTTTTTGCAAAGGCTAACGAGATTGTGGAGGTAACTTCAAGAATCAAAACATTATATTTTTAGTTGATTCAAGTTTTATTATTAATTGATAACTTGCTATGTTATTAAATAATTTGTATTTTTCAAATTTCAAATGTAGATGTCTATGCCCCTGGTTAGAGTCATATGTGATGGGCAACAATCCCTAATAGGAGGTTTTTATGAGGCCATGGATAAGACCAAAAGAGGCTGTTAGAAATTACTATCATGCGGACAGACTCAGATTTGACCCCATTTGGGAAATAATTGATAGGAGGTGGAACAATATGCTCCACCAACCCATTCATGCAGCAGGTTACTTCCTCAACCCCAAATTTAGGTACTATGATTATCCTTGAGATTTTACTAAGACTTCATTTTACTTTGCTTTTTAAGGTTGTGTAGTAAGACTTGATATCATTTTCTATATGTTTTAGGGCTAATGATTCCTACTTAGATCCTAACAAAGAGGTCATGGAAGGTCTCTCTAAATGCATTGAGAGAATGATATCCAATGAAGCAGAGAGAGACCTTGTTGTGATCGAACAAGTCTATGTGGAATCAAGGGGTAATTTGTTCTCTTCTATGCTAGCAAAGAGAGCAAGAGCTACTCAAGCACCAGGTAAAGCGTCAAACTTAAAAACTTTTGCAAATTGATAAGTTGTGTTTTATGATTATCTTTTTTCATTGCTTTATAACTTATCATATTTTGTTTTGCAGATGGTTGGTGGGCAAGTTGGGGTGGCAATCCCCCAATTTAAAGAATTTTGCTCTTAGAGTCCTATGCCAACCTTGTAGTGCATCCCATTGTGAGCGCAATTGGAGCTTATTTGAGTCCATCCACACAAAGAAAAAAACATAATGACTCAAAGATGGCATAATGACCTTGTTTATGTGCACTATAATCTTAAGTTGCGCATAAAAAAGGCACAGAGTTCAACATACCTAGTCCACTTGATCTAGAAGAGATAGATCCTCATTTTGATTGGACGGAATAGTTGCCAGGTCCATTGTTTTCAGCGGATGAGATCACTAATCTGGAGAGGTAGGCCATGGAGGGGAGTGCTAGAACAGATTTTCATTTCATAATGGATGAGAATGATGATGATTCAAGCTCAGAGGAGGCATTACCAGTGCCACATATAGGAGCAGATACATCCTCTTCCAGGATGCCGAGCCAGTCAGTAGGGATGTTGAGCAAGGAGGCACAGCCACAGACTTCACAGTTACGCAGCTCACGCCCAATCCCAATGCGGGGCACTTCTTCGAGGACTAGACGCCCTCGCTTTCCTGCTAATACAGCTGGAGAGAGGTAGATGTGATTGTAATGACATATTTAGTATTTACTTCTAGTTTGACAGATTGAAATTATTTACTATTTTGCTTCCCGCCATCAGCATTCCGCATGAGAATGCAATTTTGTACCCACTGTGCATTTATATATATCTAAATTCTGGTTGGTTCTTTTGTGTACTCTTTAATTAACTTATTAGATGCATCTTCTCATTAAATTTTGCAAAAAAAATGTATTTTTAATTAAATTTCAGCCTTTTTTTAGGTTTCCGAGTTTTTTTTTAAATCGTCGAGTTTTTCCCTATTAAACTTTTGGGGGGCTTTGTGAGTTGCCGCCGAGTCTGAGTTTTCCAACTATGGTTGTACATAGTCCAAGTGTGGGAGCTTCTAGTGGTTTGGCAGTATTATGAATCCTAAGGTTATTCAAGGACAATGTTTTCAACAAGACACTAACATTCAAATGATTAAGTGTGTATGGTTTGATACAGATTTCTTTCTTATCAACGTATATGGGCCTAGTTCGACACAAGATAAGAAAAACTTGTGGGATGCTCTTACTAGAATTATCCAACAGCAAGTTGGTCAGTGTTTCATTCTAGCAAGGGACTTTAATGTCATTCTCAAGTCATCTAAGAAATGTGGGGGTATAGCACCACCTCTTAAGACAATGCAAGGCTTTGTTGCGTTTATCTTGGATACTAGCTTACGTGATGTTTTGCCAAAATATGGTTCTTTATTTCACTTGGACTAACAAGAGAGTGGGGTTTACACAGATTGCGGAAAGATTAGATCACTTTCTTGTCTCTAACGAGTAGTTTAAAGGGTTTTTCATTTGAATCAACAATTATTACTATCTCGGAATCAGACCATTTCCTTATCATGTTTAATTTCAACAAAGGTGCACTTGTGTCTGATTGTATCCATAAGTCATCCTTCAAATTTGAGTGAATGTGGTTCAGGCATCTGCAATTCCACTCACTTCATAGGCAATGGTGGGTGAGTGCTCCCGAAGTCAAAGGTATGAAAGTGTTTCACTTTGCTGCTAAACTTAAACATATTAAGGTCCAAATTAGAGCATGAAATTCAAAAGTTTTTAAAAATATCTTTCATGAGAAGGAGAGAGTTAAACAAAAATTAACAGATGTAAACAAACATATTATTCATCATGGGCTGTCCATGAAACATTACCAAGAGGAATGGGCTGAGCTGTGTTGTAGAGAGGAAGAGACTTGGAGGCAGAAGTCTAGAGAATTATGGCTTAGAGAAGGAGATAAAAACACCTCCTACATTCATGCTTCTGCAAAGCAAAAACGGGCTACTCATACTATCTTCTCAACCGCAGAGTGCAAAGATGATAATGTCATGTCAGAAGAAAAGGCCATTCAAGAGAAAGGGGTCAAGTTGTTTAAAGATCTTTTGACTGCTCCTTTGGAATTGGAGGATAGAGTGGACAATACTGTGGAATCAATACCGTGTCTTATTTTAGATCAGGATAACAAACTATTAATGGCTCCTTTAATTACATCTGAATTGCATAAAGTAGTTTTTTCTTTGCTTGCAGATAAAGCTCCAGGACCATATGGGTTTACTACATTGTTTTACCAAAAGTGTTGGGATGTTATTGTGGTGACCTCGCAGCTATTGAAGAGTCAAGGAGAAGCAAGGCTATGTTAAGATATTTGAATATAACTAATATTGCAATCATTCTGAAAGTCCAACCTCAACTACATTTGATGATTTTCATCCTATCTCTCTTTGCAATACAGTTTACAAAATTGTTACTAAGGCCATCTACATGAGATTACAGCAGATCATCCTATGCATCATCTCTCATGAGCAAGGTGGATACGTTCCAGGTAGAGAAACAATGGAAGGTGCGTTAGTTGCCATTGAGACCCTAAATTCTATCAAAAAGAATTGTTTGCCTAGTTTTGTTATCAAACTAGATATGATGAAAGCCTACGATTCAGTTTGTTGGCAGTTCCTTTTCAGAGTCTTGCATAAATTTCAATTTTCAAAAGCTTGGTGTAAATGGATAAGGGCTTGCATCTCTGGAGCCTAGTTTTTAGTAATTATTAATGGGGTATCGATGGCCTTTTTTCAATCTTTCCAGGGGGAAAGGCATGGTGAACCTCTTTCCCCGTTTCTTTTTATTATAATGGCAGAGGCTTTGAATAGAAGTATTTAGTCCAAACATATTACTGGTCATTGGAAGGGGGTTCAAATCATAGGTACTTCCATTGCGACCA
Source organism: Cupressus sempervirens (assembly GCA_028749045.1). NCBI lineage: Eukaryota > Viridiplantae > Streptophyta > Pinopsida > Cupressales > Cupressaceae > Cupressus > Cupressus sempervirens. The sequence goes on along the minus strand of CM053793.1, from coordinate 565,489,408 downwards.
CACATTCTCTATTTGCAGATGATAATTGTTATTTGGGGAAGTGTCTATACAGGAAGCAAAGCAGATTAAAAACACTTTGGATTTATAAACATCCTTTTCAAGGCACAAAGTTAATCCACAAAAATGTAATGTTTCGAGCTAGCGACACAGTGTACAAATAGCAAATTGTGTGGTAATAATGTATGTATGTGTTTTGGAATGAAGTCCGTATGGGCTGGGAAGCCACCTGGAAGTATGTCGTACAGTGGAGAAAGAAGGGGTGCAGACAGTGTATGGATGAGTCCGTACGGTGCAGATTGAGGGTCATATGGCAGCAAGTGGATGGATACAGTACAGTAAAGTTGAGGGAGAGAGTGGAGGTACAGTGAAAGATGACTTGGAGGCTGTATGTTGTGCAATCAGGAGGCTGTACGGGGTAAGAGGAGGGTCGTACGGTGGTTTGAAATGGCGTACGGTGGTGATGGGAGGTGAAGTGTATGCGGAGAGTGCCAAGATGGTTGTACGGTGTGTTGTACGGCTGATAGATGAAGGATGTGAGGGAAGTACGGTGGCTTGAAAGATGATAGGCTGCACTGGTAATGAAGAGGTTGTACGGAATTGTATAGATGCCACACGATTGGTGTCTGAACCACACACAGTGAATGCAAATTCGTTCATAAAACACAGGTAGATCTGATACAATATTAGAAACTCAAATATGAATGATCCTTCAAGATATGCCAAAAGATGATGCTCCGATTTGCCAAATCTGAGCAAAGTGTTATAGGGGACAAAATAGGGTGAGGGTTGAATCCCATCGAAATCGGTAACAAACCAAATAGGGAAGATCTTTCACTTCCGAAATGGCAAACTACAGGGAATCTCAACTGGAATTCACAGTACAAAGAAATAATCCAAAAATGCATACCTAAAGACAACCTACACGCCGTGCTTAAATACCTGTCAGGGACAACTTTCTAAGGGTGTACAAAGATAGCCGACGTCAACACAACTATGGAAACAAAATAGAAATGGGTCTGAGATACATTAAATCAATCGGCCCGTTAAAATAGTTTTAAAAAATGATTCATTTTATAACGAGAACATTACAATCCTCCCATCACAAATTTTGCTTGTCCTCAAGCAAATGCTATGTTGGGTGTTGGAGAATGTGCTCGCCCTCCCATGTCGCGTTGTCCAATGGCAAGTGTTTCCAATGCACCAAATATTCCTTCAGCATGCGATAACGCAAAATCTTCTCACGTACTTCGATGATCTCGGCTAGTTCCAATATGAGCTTTCCTTCTTCATTGAGTGGTGGAAGATCTGTGGTGACTGTGATGTTCTGCCCTACGGCATTCTTCAGGCATGAAACATGGAAGACATTAAGAATACGGCTTCCCTCTGGAAGTTCCAGTTTTGTATGCGACTTCGCCAACGCAACGAACTACACGGTAGGGGCTATAAAATCGTGGCTTCAATTTTTCTTTTCCCTTTTCCTTCAATGAGGATTGTCAATATGGTTGAAGCCGAAGATAGACCAAATCCCCTACTTCGAAACTCCTCTCCATTCTATGTCTGTCGACGTACATCTTCTGTTGATTTTGTGCCTGCTGTAAGTTTTCCTTCAAGCATCTCAGTATGTCTTGTCCTTTTGTGAAGCCAGTCCTTCATCCTTGGTGCACAGCTGTCACCCAAAATTGTGTCGATGAAGGAAAGGGGTTCATACTCATACAGAGCTTTGAATGGTGCCATTCCGATGGACATGTGGTACATGGTATTGTAGCAATATTCCCCTAGATGTATCCATTTGACCCATGCTCGTTGTTGTGCCGAAACGTAGTTTCGAAGGTAACCTTCAAGCCATTTGTTTACAATCTCCGTTTGTCTATCTATCTGTGGGTGGTAACTAGTACTTGGCGATAATTTTGTCCCTGCCATCCGAAACAGTTATGTCCAGAAGATACTAATGAATTGCCCATCCCGATTACTGACAATGTTTCGAGGTAACCCATGCAGACAAAAGACCTCTCTAAAAAACAAATCGACAACTTGTGTGACCTAAAGATTGGAGGGAATGGCGAACAAATGTGCGTACTTTGTCAATTTGTCAACCACCACGAAAATACAATCCTTTCCGTTCACCTTGGGAAGCCCTGTTATGAAATCTATCGATATACTTTCCCACTTATGTTCTGGAATTGGCAGAGGTTTTAGTAACCCAGCTGGTAGAGTATGTTCAGATTTGTCTTGCTAGCAAACTGCACACTCTCTTACATATTGCAACATGTCCCCTTTTAGTCCTTTCCAGGAAAACCTCTCCTATAGACTTCTATAAGTTTTGAGGAAACTCAGGTGTCTTGCCAAGGGTGAGGCGTGTACTTCATGATTTTCTGCTTCAATTTGGGTTCCAGCACTAAAAATATCCGATTCTTAAAGTAGATGATGTCATCCACCACTATGTACCTATCATCCTAGGTGTTGCCATCCACTAGCTCACAGGCAAATGTGTTATTAGAGTATTCCACCAACAGATGTGCCTTCCAGTCAGCTGAAATTTGGTTTAGTGAGCAAATGGCAGGTTTCTTGGACAAGGCAATTGCAACCACATTGTTCTTTCTTTCCACATATTCAATGTCAAAATCGAAAGCTTGAACCTTGCTTACCCATTTTTGTTGCTTCTCGCTCAAGTCTCGTTGCTCCAAAAAATATCTCAAACTATTGTGATCCGTATGGACGACAAACTTGGCACCTACCAAATACTATCAGAACTTGGTTAGTGCATGTACGATGGCCAACATCTCTTTGTATAGGTGGAATATAGGCGTTTTGTCAGCGTAAACTTCTTGCTCTCACAAGCTATGGAGTGTCTATCTTACATCAGTACTGCTCCAATGCCTTCTCCAGATGCGTCACACTCCAAAATGAACGGTCGAGTGAAATCAGGTAATGCAAATACGAGACAAGTGCTCATTGCCTCTTTCAACTTATCAAAAGTGAGTTGTGCCTTTTCATTCCACTAGAAGGACCTCTTCCTTGTCAGATCCGTTAAGGGTGCGATGAGCTGAGAGAATCATTTAACAAACCTCCGATAATAATTGCACAGTCTGAAAAACCCTCGCAAATCCATGAGTGATTTTGGGGGAGGCCAATCAAGGATAGCCTGAATCTTTTCCTGATGCACTTGAACTCCGTATTTACTGACACATGCCCCAGGTACCATATTTTTGCCATACCGAATTCACACTTGGATTGCTTAGTGAACAAAGACTACTCCTCCATGATCCTCAAGACTTCATCCAGATGCTTCAGGTGCTCCTCCCATGTCCTACTATAAATAAGATCATCAAAAAATACCAATAAGTACTTACGCAATTGTTTGTTGAAAATGCGATTCATGCATGATTGGAATGTAGCAAGTGCATTTGTCAATCTGAACAGTATGACCAGAAACTCATAATGTCCATAGTGGCAACAAAAGGCTGTCTTTTCTATATCTTCCTCCCTCATGCAAATTTGATGGTATCCAGAACGGAGATCTATTTTTGAAAAATAGACTGTGCCATGCAATTCATCCAGCAACTCATCTATCCTTGGAATGGGATATCTATTCTTTATTGTTTTTTTGTTCAACGCCTAGTAGTCCACACACATGCACATCATCCCGTCCTTTTTGACCAATACCACAGATGACGCAAAAGGGCTAGAACTAGGACAGATCCATCCTTTCTCTAGCAGTTCCTGAATCGTCTTTTCAATCTCATCTTTGAACTTCATGGGATGGCAATACGGTGTGGTTATGACTGGCTTGGCTCCTGCTTCCAACTCGATTGTATGTTCAAACCCTCGATGAGGCAATATGCCAGGAGGAATGTCAATGAAAACTTTACCATGTTTATTGAAAATATCCTAGAGATCAACATCTTGTGGAGGTGTTTGTTGCCCCTTTATAGGTTCCGCCGAGACAAGACAATGTGCAACCAACGCAACATCATCACGCAAAAAAATTGCCTCCATCCAATGCACAAAAACTTCCTTCGGACCCTCATTTGCCATTCCAGGGAGAACAATCTTCTTTTCATCGACAACAAAGGTGAAACCCATCCATTTGAAACTCTGAGTGTATTCATCAAATGTCTCCATCCCCTGTATGCCTAGAATAACCTCCATGTCATCGAGGTCCACTATGAAGAAATCCTCGATTGCCATGTGATTTGCCATTGTGATACTTAGCTAAGGAAGAAGGTGCGTGTTGGGTAGAAGAGTCCCTCTGGCAACCTTGACCTAAAATCCTGTGTGTCTCTGTAGGTAGACATCTTCGCTTCACCAAAGATGAGTTTATGAAATTTAGAGTAGCTCCGCTATCCAGCATCACTATAACCCTTTGTCCCTGAAGGGTACCTCGTACACGAAAAACTGTCCACCTTGGGCTACCAGCTAGGGCAATAGTCCCTCCGTGCCGTACCAAAGCTACAATTCTTTCTGTACGGTTCAGACTAACCATGTTGGTGTCGTTGTGATGTTGGTTGTCTTTGGTGAGCGTTTCTTCCTATTCATCCTCATCATCGGACACGACCTCATTATAGTGTATTTTTTGATTTCCAAGGCATCTGTGGCTAGGTTCCCATGATCCCTTGCAATTGAAACATAATTTCTTCCTTCGGAGTTCTTATTTGGTAGCTTTGTCCAATGACAGCTTCCTGGGCTGAGGTTTATCATCTCTGTCCCTCAGGAACGCCAACGGTTTGGGGTGTGAGTACCTTCGAGAGGATGATGTCAATGATGATGCCATGGTCCATGCCTTCTTAATAGCCTTCGACAAAGTGGCATGATTGAACCCTTTTACCCAACCTTTCAATGGTTTTGTCAGTCCATCCATGAAGAGCACTATCCGTCTTCTTTTTGAAATGTTCGTGACCAAAACAAAGTTTCTGAAATTCCGCAATGTATTGGTCGACTAATCCAGTTCGTCTCAGCTATGCCAAATCTTTGAAATTGAATTTCGAATCTTTACCATCAAATCGCTCTATCAATCTCTCGGTGAATTCTGCATAAGTAGTTATTTGATCATGCCCCAGTGTGATGGTGCCGTGATGCCACCATTCATGCGCAACTCCCTCCAAGTGCAGCACCGCAAATTTGATTGCTTCTTCTAGCATAGGATTCAATTGGAAGTAAGTATCGGCCTTCATTACCCACGCTTGGGCAAATATGGATCTGGATCCATCAAATGGAGACAAATTTACTTTACTCAACTTTCTTCTGAGATCATCATTAAAATATCCTCGGTTTCCGCCTCCCGAATATCTCATTCTCAAATCCGCATAGTCTTTGTAGGATATATCCTCTTCAAAATTTGCATTCTTCCAGTCTTCTCTCAATTGCTCTTGCATCTCTTCAAAGGTTAGTTGTTTCGCTCTGTATGGTGCTTGAAAAGACAGCATGGAAGGTTGAGAGCGAGTTGGATGAGGGTTTGTTTTACTCGACACCAAGTCCGCACTATGACCATTATGTTCTCCAGATATTTTATTGTCTGCCAACTTCTTGAGAGTCTCTTCCATGAGCCGCTAAGTATCGGTGATCTGGGTTTGATTCTTTGTGAGTTTTCTCAGTAGTGCCAGGAGTTCAGCAGTTGTTGGTTCCGGTTCGGCAGCCATTCTATCAATGGAATGAGTCCTTCTCTTCCGGCTATAAACTCTCATTCATTGTCCACTGGCTAGCAAGACCAAAGCCCTAATACCACTGTAATGTTTCGAGCTAGCGACACAGTGTACAAGATACGATTAGCAAATTGTGTGGTAATAATGTTTGTATATGTGTTCTGGAATGAAGTCCGTACGGGGTGGGAGGCTACTTGGAAGTATGTTGTACGGTGGAGAAAGAAGGGGTGCAGATGGTGTGCGGATGAGTCTATACAGTACAAATTGAGGACCGTATGGCACCAGGTGGAGGGATACAGTACGATAAAGTTGAGGGAGAGAGTGGATGTATGGCGAAAGATGACTAGAAGGCCATATGTTGTGCAATCAGGAGATCGTATGAGGTAATAGGAGGGTCGTACGGTTGCTTTGGGAGGGTTGTATGGTGGTTTGAAATGGCATACGATGGTGATGGGAGGTGAGGTGTATGCGGAGAGTGCCAAGATGGTCGTACAGTGTGTTGTACGGTTGATAGATGAAGGATGTGAGGGAAGTACGATGGCTTGAAAGATGATATGCCACATGGGTAATTAAGAGGTCGTATGGAATTGTACGAATGCCACACAATTGATGTCTGAGCCACACATAGTGAATGCAAATTTGTTCATAAAACACAGGTAGGTTCAATACAATATTAGAAACTCAAATATGAATGACCCTTCAAGATATGCCAAAAGATGATGCTTTGATTTGCCAGATCCAAGCGAAGTGTTACAAGTGACGGAATAGGATGAGGGTTGAATCCCACCGAAACCGGAAATAAACCAAATAGGGAAGATCTTTCACTTCTGAAATGGCGAACTATAGGGAATCCCAACTAGAATTCACAGTATAAAGAAATAATCCAAAAATGAATACCTAAAGACAACCTACAAACCGTGCTTAAATACTCGTCGGGGACAACTTTACGAGGGTGTACAAAGATAGCTAACGGCGACACAACTACAGAAACAAAATAGAAATGGGTCCAAGATACATTAAAGCAATCGGCCCGTTACAATAGTTTTAAAAAATGATTCATTTTATAACGAGAACATTACAAGAAATCCAAGATCTTCTTATTTAAAATTGATGATAAGGTCTCTAGTAAGATTGTCAAGATTCTAGGCTTCTTGGTTGAGCAATTACCATCATCATATCTAGGACTTCCTCTCTTTATGGGAACTAATAAAGTGTGTTATTGGTCTTCTATTATAGAAATAATAAAAAGCAAGATATTAGCATGGAAAGCTCGACAATTGTCACTTGCAAGTAGGATTCTATTAGTTAAGGTGGTATTATCTTCTATTCCAAATTACTACATTGCAATTCTCAAAGCTCCAGCTTCAATAATTAAACAAATTGAGAATCTGATGAAGGACTTCCTGTGGAAAAGAAATTTGTCGGAAGAGAGAAAAATTTCATTAGTATCATTACAAGATATGGCACAAACTAAAGCATTTAGAGGGGTAGGTATTCATGATTTGCATTTTAGAAATAAGGCTTTTGGTGGGAAATTAATTTGGCAGATGTATAGAAAGCCAAACAAAAAATCGTGCAGGATTATGCAATAAAAGTATCTTGAAAATGAGGATCCAAAAAGAGTTCTTACCACTCCAGATCCTCCCAAGGGTTCAGCTGTCTGGAACTCCATGATGCATTCTAAAGAGCTAATCCAGCAATACATCTCATGGAAGCTACACAACGAAGAGGATATAAACTTTTGGAAAGACTCATGGCATGGTCTTCCCGCTCTTGTTAGCTTACATAAGGACACTGAATTAATTAATATCTGCTCTATTAGATGGGAAACAAACTTATTGATTATGTAGACTCAGTTGATAGACTCTCAGGGAAAGTTACTTAGAAAGACCCTACTAAATTACTAATAAATGAGAATCAAAAAAGAGCTCTTCAAACAATATTTAAGGACAGGGAGATATATTTATATATTTATCTAATAGAGAGAACTCATTAATTTGGGCTCCTGCCAAAGATGGAAACTACACAATCAAAGAGGGTTATAAAGTATTGCAGCAAATTCATAATTTGAAACCCCCCCATCGAGCTTTTTCATTCTGTTGGAATAAGTATGTTCTTCCTAAGGCCGGGTGTTTTGCATGGTTAGCCTTGAAGAATATAATCCTCACAAGTGACAGGCTTCATAAATTATCTATTGTATTACCATTTTGCTGCGTCCTCTGCAATGAAGTTGCAAAAGCACTGATCATTTGTTATTAAACTGTTCTTTTGCAAATCAGTACTAGTCTTTTGTTCTCAATAAACTGAATTAAAGTATGCCCTTACCAAATACATTGTGGGATCTATTCCAATCTTGGCCTGTTTTAAATTTGTCATCTTTATTTAATTGTATCTGGAAATGTATTCCAGCCATAGTTGCATGGGCAATCCGGTGGGAGAGAAATAAGTGCATCTTGCAAAAAGAAAGTAAAAGTATTAGTGAAGTGGTGCAAGGCATTGAGAAATCAATATCAGAAATGGTTAATACAAATCTATTATCAGTCAAATGCAATTATTTCTTCTCTGCTTGGGATGGACAAGTAGTGAGACAATGGATGGGAATCATGATTCCTTTTGGGTCAATCCCTCAATGGAATGTTGTTGCTGCAATAGACAGGAAAAATGTAAGATGGTTTCCACCAGCTCAAGAATTTATAAATTTTGATGGTGTCTCAAGAGGTAATCCGGGTCCTTCAGGCATTGGTATTTACATCTGTGATCAACAGGGTAATGTGTGTGCAATTAAATCTTCTCCCATTCCTCAAGGAACTACTAATAATGCAGAGGCATACACCCTTCTACATGGACTAATACTAGCTAAAAGGGGGAGATTCAATAGGGTGCACATCAAAGGTGATTCCATGGTAATAGTTAATGTGTGCATCAAAAGATATATGCACAATTGGAAGCTAGCTTATATCTTGAATCAAATATGGAAATTGTTACTCTTTTCAAGAGGTTCACATATTCCACATATTGTGTGGAGGAATAAGTTGCAGACCTACGCAAACTGGGGATGTGATTGGGTGCACACGGATTCATTATGCCCCAAAGATTTTATTGATTTCCATGAGCAGCTGGGTATGTTGATAAAAGAAGAAGTTCTGACTATATGTTAGGAATGAGGTATCAGATTATGGCTGACTCCATGTTGGGGAAGTAATTCAGCATTCAGATTTTCTCAACAAGACTGTGAGCCATAAAGAAAATGTGATAAAAAATGTGTGAAAAGCCAAATTCTGTATTACTTTATCAATGCATATAGGCATGATGTATTCAATAGGCTGTTTGGAGGGATTCTTAATTGTGATCATATAGATGATGCATGTCTGTGTGTGGGCCATGAAGTAGGGCAAGAGGATTCTGTGCCAAATGGTGGTATTGACAAAATATAATAAATCTTGAGCTGCTGGTTGGTATTGATAGTTCTTATCAGCATTGACGAGTTGATCTTCTTTCATATCTGGCTAATCTTGTAGCATTAAAATTTCTATCTTGTAAAGCAACGACAAGGCAAGGTTTTCTTACTAGTTCTTTCCCTGTCGAGTTATCAAACTAGTTATTATTAATATTAGTTCTCAATAGCCTCATCCATTTTTTGAAAAAAAAATTAAAAATTGAAGTATAAAAAAATATAAAAGAGTATATTTAAACCTTACTAGAATTTAGTTAAGTTTAATGAATTGTCAAAAGGAATGAAATGAAAAGTTGCAAGTCCCTTGAACATGAGATGTGAAACAAAGAAGAGAACTTCATTTGAAAGGGGGATAGAGGAAGGAAGAGAAAAGGAAAGGTGTAAATAAATAAAAAATTAATGGAAGAAGAAAAAAGGAATGACAAGAACTAATGAAGTGTCCCCTTCAAAAGGCAAAAGTTATGAACACTTGCCACTCTTTCAAGAAGTGATGATTATGAAAGGATGTAACTCTTTTAAAGGGCAGAAATGATGAAGGGATGTGACTCTTCCAACGGGTTGTAATTGTGAAAAGTTGTAAAGACTGCAAAGGGCAGACATGATGAAGAGGTGTAACACTCCCTCACATTAGAAGATATAAAGAGATGGCTTCATTTCAGGAGGACACCCAACGGAGATCAATTTGGGGATAATATATTATTCTCAAAGACAACAATGAAAAGTGAAGATTTGATTCTTATGAAAGGTGTTGATCCTTTCAACATTAAAGTACAAAGAAAAGTTCCATTCCAATTATTGAAGGACTTATAAATCATCATCCTTCATCCATCCCTCGAGAAATCAAACAAACAATAATCAAATCCACATTATAATCAACTCATCTTGGGGATGAAGAAAACATTCAATACAGAAGTCAAGCATCACTCTATCAAATCAACATTCATTTAACCATTATCCATCAATATGTCAAACTAGCATTTTGTATATCACTTTTCAATCAAATTTATCATATATCCAGAATCAATTTGTATTAAATAGTAGCTTCTGATTTTTATTGTGTAAATTTTCGGCATCAACATTTTAAATCACACTCCATAATTCATCATCAAGATGTAAGAGAGTGCTTCACTTTTCAATCAGATTTATCATATTTCCAAAATCCATTTGTACTCAATAGTAGCCTCTGGTTTTTATTTTGTGTGAATTTTCGACATCAACATTTCAGATCACACTCTGTGGTTCATCATCAGGATGCGAGAGCATGAGAGAGTTTAGTAGCTTTTGATTTTCATTTTGTGTGAATTTTCGGAATCAACATTTTGGATCACACTCCGTGATTCAAAATCAGGATGTGAGAGAGTGCACTCTCTCACATCCTAATGATGAATCACAGAGTGTGATCTTTAGTGCTGATGCCAAAAATTCACACACAATCAAAACCAGAATCTACTATTAAGAAATTTTCAATCATCTAATTGACAATTACTAATCATAACTCACAAATACCTTCAATCAACAAATCAAAGGAATTCAGTCAATCAATCACTCATACAAATATCAATCATTCAATGACAAACAAATGATCAATTAGAAAAGATGAAGCAAACCAATCAGATCTGACTTACAGAAATCTTACTCAGGCATATACAATCTGAATATTATATCTATCTATAAATTGGTATGAATTATCAACTCTTATAATCGGCGGCACAATGGGTCTTGTGTATTATGTCTTTCTTTTGACTAATGCGTATGAAAATGGTATTTATTATGTGATCTTTTATTTGAAGAAAACATGCAATAATGTGCATTTGGTTTAGTGGCAAAGTCATGTTGTAGGCACCTCGATGGGGCTGATTTCAAATCCTCTTCAAACAATGAAAAAACATTTTACATGTCTGTTGTATCAATCATGGTAAATATAGTAAGGGAATACAAAGAGGGAGAAACTGCTATGAGATCCTCTTCTAAGCATGCCCCCTCATGGTGATAACAGATAGTCCCATGAGGCCAAGGGGTGCCAAGGATGCCCAGCCCTTGGACTTAGAAGGGAAGGATGCTTCGGGCAGCCTATTGTAGTTTCTTCAACCCCTTACCTTGGTTGACCATTATGTTAAGAAACTTTAGTCATAAGAAAGAGGATAAGGGTGGTAATGGAAGATGAGAATGGCCATGGACTCCTCACTAGAGGCACCCTGTCATTTTGATAGCAAAGGGCCACATGAGGCCAAGAAGGATGATATATGCTCTTGGACCTAGGGTAGCGGATCGCGTAAGGCACTCTAGTATGCCACTTATCCTAGCTCTTGTATGGTTCAACTCCATCAATAAATTAAATATATATTATGATTAAATTAATGTACCTAAACCTAGTAGGAAATATCTATGCTTTTAATCTCTCTAATAATAAAAATCTGTTTTGTGGATCATGTTTCATTGATTTCCTAACATGTTGCAAAACCTCAACCACATACATACAGTTACTAATTCAGTTCTACTTTTTGTTCTACTTGGAACTAGTGTTTGCAAGATAAACTAGCAGAGCATGGTATGTTGCCATTTATGGCAACTACTATCCTATTTCCTGGCCATTTTTGGAGTACAGATGATTTAACGAAAGTTTCATACTTAGACATTTCACAGTTTTCTGGAAGCAGTATTCAAACAGCTATACAGATCAATTCAGTGAGAGCAGAGTCAGAAGATTACGATATGCAATTGCAAGGCATAGAAGTAAACATATTATTATGCCTAATCCGATCAATGCAATTTCTGAGGAGATCGCATTTTTGAGATATTCACTTCTTCTGAATATCAAGTTGACAATTTTGTTTAGAACAGGGCAGATTGGTAATGATTTACCAATATGGTAAATCAGTTTTGGGAAGTGGTATGTTTTGGATTAAGCCGACATCAACGACTTCTAGTCTTGATCGGCATGTATTGCATATTTGTTCTGATGGAGATTCTATAAGTTAGATTCTATGGAGCCGACAGAGAATATATTTTTGGTTAGGTGATCATATATAAGATCAGGTATTGACTACGAAGGGAAGATGCAAACTATGGTTGATTGTTATGATGCTTCGATGCAAATTGTGTTGTCCAAGGTAGTGTTAATGCAGAGATTTTGCTAGAACTTCATCTGAATTTTTCAAGCATAGTAGATGCTACTAGTCAATTCGGTAAAGTGCAGTAAGTCCAATTTTGTAGTGTATCTTGATCAGTGAACCTGACTAAGGGTCAGATCCATTTTGTATATGACTGGATGCAAGTGCATTCTCAAACACTTCTTTTGTACTTATGAACGGGAGAATTATTACTGCAGTAGTGAGATCTTTGAGGGTACCATCCCCACCAGAGTTTTTCCCTTAACCAAGTTTTCCTCAAAAACAAATCATGGTGTTATGAGTTCTCTGATTGCTTATGTGTTATATGGTACTTGTGCAATCGCTATGAAGTTATCAAAAGTGTTAGAATATTGATTCACCTGCCCTCTCAGTATTTTTGAAACCTAACAATTGGTATCAGAGCTTTGTGCCTTGGAAGATTCTACCAGCTGTAGGAGAATCCTAATGGGATATAGTAGTATTCAAAATCAGCTCTTGATTGCACTTAAAGATGTTGATAAGAAAGAAGAAAGCATTGAGTTGAAGGAAAAACTTAAGAAGGCTGATGGATTGATCAAAACACTCAGAGATCAGTTGAACAAATCAAGATCTAAGAGGAAGGAATTTGTTGATCAGATGAAATCTGATGGAAGCACTATTTTAGAGGTTGACAAATCTTGTTTGGAGCAACTTGAGAAAGTAATGAAAGAAAAAGAAGACTTGTAAAATGAGATGGAGACTACAGTTCTTAGGTTGACTAAGGAGCTAAATAGAGGGCAAGAAAAGAAAGAGAAACCCGAAAAGGCTCTAAAAATTAAAACTGATGAATGTCACAAATTGAACACTTAGATTGAACAGATGCAACTTGATTTGGATGAAACAAGACATAATGAGTAAGAACTCGAGAAAGTAAATGAAGTATAAAGAAATGATCTAGCATAAGCAAAGAAATTCAAAAACAAATTTAGATTGTGCACTAAGAAGATTGATGGAAAGCTTGAAAAGCAATGACCGATTGGAGATAGACGTGGTTTGGGTTATGAGCAAGGAGAATGTAAGGCAGCAGAAGAATAGAATAGATCTAACTAAGAAACCTAAGGAAACACCTATGAATTGGGCTAATGAACAGAAATTCAATGGCAGATGCTTTACATGCAACAAACATGATCACAAGACAAAAGAATGTCGGAGCAATTCAAATACTACACCCTTTTCTAGATATTGTTTCACGTGCTGGCAGTATTGGCATACATCTAGAGAATGCAGATCGAGATCTAGATTGGAGATGAGACCTAATGCTAATGGAGGAAACCTTACATGCCACAAATGCAACAACTTTGGACACACTGCAAGAAATTGCAGGTTAAGGAGCAATCAGATCAATCAGAGGTATGTGAATCAAAATGTCATTTGTTTTAGATGCAATGATCAAGGGCATATTGCTAAGAATTGCAGATATAGAGATAATGGAATAAGAATGAATGGTTTGGTTAAGGCAAATATTGCAAACAATGATAATAAGACAAAGAAAATTGATGTGAATGATGTTAACAATGAAATGAAGAAGACATGGGTTAGAAAAGAATAGATTGATTCTATTGGACAGATCACACCAGTCCTTGGTGTCAATTCTTCATTGGCAGCCTAATTAGATCAAGGACACAATGGGGAGGAAATGGCAGAAAATCTAAAAACCTCTGGAGATGGCATCATCTCTCGATGCGATTTTGGATTGTTGAAGATTTGGTCCTACATTGCTAAATCATGGATCGCAGGTTGATATTTGGTCATATGGATGATCACAGGAGAATTGTCGGCTTACTGGTTTTCATCAGCTTTTGGAGGTTAGGTTACAGAGGGCATTTAATGATTGAACTGATAGATAAAAGAACTTTGAGTCTTATTGCACACATTGCAACTAGAACTACTTGGAGAGTTGTGACTTGAAGGCAATTTAGTGATTGAATCAAGAAGTTAACAAATCTATGAGTAAACCCTGGCAGCATTCATAATGTATTTTTGTAGCAAATCATTTCTATCTTTTGGCATTACAAACAGATTGTAAGTGTTATGGAGAAGCCAAGGTATAAATTCAAGCTACACTCTTTTAAATCAATGGAAGACTACCCAAAAGGTGCATTTTCACATGTACACGATGGAGTTATGCATGTCTAATGTTAGATTTTAACCCAGAAATTAGATAAACAGAAATAACTAATAACCATAAAAGATGCAAATGACACACAAAAATATCCTACGAAAACCCTTCTAGAATGAAGGAAAAAACCCAGCCACACACAATAAAAGATCATTTTATTGATAATGAAATTCAAGTGTACAATACCTTTCACTTGAAGCAATATATATAACACAAGAGGGACTCTTCATTTACAACAAAAGGTCTCTTGAAATTCCCAACAATATAACTTTTTATTACAAACACAACTCTTCATATTTTCATGTCTTTACACATGATAAATGACACACGTCATTATATTTAACATTACAATTATCATAAACATTTTTTTCAGCTGAAGGTGACTATAACAGAATTAACACCTAGAAATAAAGATTTCTATCGCAGCTACAAACTCCAACACTCCCTCTTAGCGAGCAGGGAAGATTTAGTTGAACAGTTACACAAGGCTGCAACCAAAATGTCAATGATAAAATCTAATCATATAGATCCTATAAAATTTCATGAAATCACTCAACATGAAAACCCTGCAAGAAATGGAAACAGATTTTATCAAGATGTCACGGAATCTCTCAACATGCCACTAAGAGAACAATATACTTATTGTTAATAGTTGTGGAATCACTCAACATGATAGACTTGTAAGAATCACAGCTAAGCCTTTAATCACAGACTCTCTCAACATGAACTATCATGGAATTTCTCAACATGACATCCAACTCCCATCACGAAATCTCTCAATGCGAGATCATCATGGAATCTCTCAACATGATGTTCACTTCCCAGAGTGAAAGAGTTACCATAACCAATTCTTACAATCTTATTTATATACACAATAATAGAAATAGGCGTAACAAAAACAAGACTTAGTTCCATTTAAGCCTCAAATTTTACAAATACCACAAGCATATATGAGAATGAAGGGGATTCCATAAGAACTCCCTCATAATTATGAAGCCTCCCTCTGAAGCTAAAATCTCCCTTTGAATGCAAAACAATCTCATCTCATTGCTTTATCCTGCAACAAAGAGATATCCTAAAATTTGCCCATTACAGAGATTATTGCTAAAACGCATACATTAGTTCAAGATCAATATTCAATGATAAGAAAACTTATCTTTTGATTTCAGATGATTCCTCGCGAACATGATCACTTCTACACAAATAAGTCCAAACTTCTTGCAAGCAAAACAAACTGCCCAGATTGTTATGTCCCAGCGTTCCTTTACCCAACAACTCAAGCTTCCAGTCCGTCACCAATGTTTGCTCACTCATTTATAGTTCAGTATTCTGTAAATATATTTAAAAAACTGCAAGTATCTCACGGATACTTCTGAAACACATTCAATGATCATACACTATCATATACAAATGTATTTCCTGATAAGTCTTTGCCTGACAGGGACTCTTCAAACAAAAAATTCTACCAAACCGACATCACTCTTCACACAAGCTATTTAAAATGACACCCTTTTGTTTATTATATAATTAAATGTGAAATACCTGGAAACATAACTACATAGACCTCTCAAAGCAGAGATGAAAGACTACATGTCTTAGCATAATAAATAATAATAATAAATTGCGTGAAAATGCAGATTCTTACCTGTCAGACCATGCTCTTTTCCGTCAAACAAAAGTTCTTCCATGCATATTTATTACCTCATTTATACCGATTCAAAAGCAGTTCTAAGGCTAAAGCCTGTAAACCATATGTTGCAAAGTAAGAGAATGCCTAAGAGAGGATTCCCCATGATAGATAACAGTTATGAATAGTCCTTTTGCAGCAGTCGGAAGGCATTCTTTCCATCGTTATTATCTGTGATCCGTAGCTTCAAACTTAGAGAATTAGATCCCGAGAAAAGGAAGTTTGATGCCAGTCAGAGAGAACTTGAGAGTCCAAATTTTGTAAAATGTGTAATAAATACCAGAGTATAAAGCTTTTAAGATTTTGCAGATCACACCGATCCATGACCTCTGAATACAGACAGAAACAAAATTCAGAGCACGCCCATGTAACAGATGGCGTGAGATAAATGATAGATGGTTGGAATTTGCTCGGGCATGCATCTAGTCACACATAACTGACAATAATAAAGGGATATGAAGAAAGACGCAGAATCTCCATGTATATCTCCGCATCATTACAGTCTGCAATATCCACCAAATGTGTCAAACTGTCACTGAGTTACCACCCTTACTTCTGTTAAAAGCCTTGCCCATCCTTATCATCATTCAGAATAGAAGGCATCTAACACTCCATCACAAAATTTGCATATTATATTTGTTGTCCCACTTACATTTGTCATTGAAAGTTGCAACGTCAAAACATGACTCCCGATAATGACATCCAATCACGATGTTATTGTTTTAGTGACCTGTTACATATTTTTCTTCTTTGTCATTACAAAGAAAAAGTAAGAACTACCACAAATAATTAATAGTTGAAGACACCTACCTCTATGGTGAAAAAAAAACAATGACGAGCACAGAAAATGCATGAGTGTTTACAAACAAGTCTCTTTCAAAGCTTAATAACTCATCCAAGTTCAGCTCTCTGCTGACAAAAGAACAACCTCTACAAAGAATAAACCCCATCTTGGATATAGAGGAACACTCACTTCTGAAAGTCTGCAAACCATCTTGAAGAAGATACACATAAAAATGAGTCAATTGGACTTCTGTATTATTGCATTCAATTTTCCACAGAGCACTGGGCCGCACACATGGAGAGTCTGCTAATATGGAATTGAAGAAGACATTACGAATCTCCCTCTCAAAAGTACATAACTTGTTGTTGATGAAGCAGAGGAAAACAAGAGAAGGAGTCTTCATATTGAGAAAGATTACAGTTACAACTAGGACTCTCCAGAAATACCATATCCATATGTACATCATAAGCACTCCAACAAAATGCAATAATTATGCTTATAACCTGTATGAATGCACCAGCAAGAACGAGACATGCAAACATGTAGATAAATGCAAAACAAAAACAAAACAGAGAGCCTTCAAGAGTGAGAATCTATCTCACAACTTCTCAGAACTGTTGATATAACCTGGCTCTGATACCATGTTGGATTTTAACCCAAATAAACAGCAATAACTAATAACACAATCATTATATCATGGAAGAACGATGACTATCAATCATATCATTCAGTCAGATATCAAACTAGCTTCAATGATTCTCGGATACAAGGCACATTATAGCAGTAGAACAAGCTCTATTTAGTGACCATTATTCACATAGTATATTGAATGTTGCAAGAAGACACTAAATCTGATCTTTGTCAGATATTGAGGATGCAATTGTTGGAAAATTTGGACACGATAAAGGACAAATTTAAAGTTTTCAAGTATGGTTCATTAATTATACACATGTTCATATATCAGATGAACTTTGTTCAGGGAGTTACGTGGCACAAGCATGTATTGGTAGCTCAACAAATTTCCCAATTTTGTCGATCACGAGACAAGGATCAGGTGGGCATTCTTTGTCTGGACAATAAAAAATGTCTCAAAAGAGGATATAGTTAAGAGAAAGAATTCTTAAGGAGATAGTGGAAAGATTTGCAGATACTGTGTGTTTCATGGTTGAAACTGATCAATGTGGCATAGAGGCAATAGAACCAAGCGAAATATGGATACAACCTGTTGATGTTTTGGTAGCTTTAGTAGGATAAACATGTGAGAACAAAGAGATATTAATATAATGACAATGATTCATATATATATATATATATATATATAGACACACACACACACACAACTATAATTAAGGTTGTCATTACATTGTATTAATTATGTTGATGAATAGACATGTCTCATGAAGGGACATGTCTCCTCTTTTGGTTTATTCATACAAACACAACTAGGATGCTGTCATTTGAAAAACACATACCACATACACACACACACAACTATAACTAAGGTTGTCATTACATTATATTAATTATGTTGATGAATAGACATGCCTCGTGAAGGGACATGTCTCCTCTTTTGGTTTATTCATACAAATACAACCAGGACGCTGCCATTTGAAAAACACATACCACATATTATGGCAGTGCTTAGTACATTTGCAGCGATCCTCATAAAACCAACACAACCAATGGGCTATGAAGTCATTTCTGATATGTATTAGAAAAATTTTAAATGATTCAATGAATCTGGACAACATGAAAAATGTATTACACTGTTCAAGGAATTGAATGAGTCAATTCTCAAGGAATTTTGTACAAATTTGTGTATGAAGCCAAGACATGTTTTGGCAAATAAAATGAAGAAATATTCCACATTGGAAATGATAACTTACATTATGATTTGGCTGACACAGTAAGGAATTCAAGTCTTTGCAAGTTAGTTAAGATTGGAAAAGCAATTTTGAAGGGAAATGGAAACCCTAATTAGGCTTACATCCCGAAGGAAAAGACACCTTATAAGGCAACAATTGATGTGAGAAGAGAAGTGAGAGAGAGAGAGAGAAAGAGAGAGTTACAGTTTTTA